>OY282452.1:5742653-6342653 GCA_958295655.1 Palloptera scutellata | reverse complement strand
TATAGTTATAGTTAAAATTAGCCAATGTCATTAATTTGGAGAAATTATATGCAAAAATTAAGCTGTCGTTGCCAAAACAAGGTTTTTATCGAATTTTGCCACATACGAGTACATATACGAAACCACGGTTGTCACAACCGATGTCGGTTCGAGTCCCATCGGAGCCTTGTGATTAAATTAACTATCTGCAATATTAATATCCTTGAGTGATTAATTAAAAGTGATAAGATAAGAGTGATTTGAATTTGCTTAACTTTAACATTAACTTTAACTTTTTTAATAAAATATATACATAACTAATAATCTTAAACTATAAATTTTTTCTTGTATTTCGACATACAAACTTGAGGCTTCCAAAAATGATTTATTTTCATAACAATAATATCATATCAGGTTTTATAAAGGCCTAACTAGTGCTTAAGCAGGAAATATACCCAGATATGCCAACGTATATTTATCGTCTTTGAAACTTTTTGCAATATTCGATCCATCAGTTTCAACATTGAATGAATACAAAACAAAGTGTGACTACAGCTTTTATAGTTACTTAAGTTTTGGAGAATTTTATCATACTCGCATATTTTCCGTGTATATAAACTCAATCTCTCCAAAAATTGCTGCTTGCTGTTACCCCGCTTTAATAGAAATACAAAAATACTGCCCCTGGAGTATTGAGATATACGAAATCAATCCAAAACTTGTATGAACAAAATCAAAAAACAAAAAAAAAAAAAACAATTATTCACCACAATTTCAATTGCTAGGTGAACTCACCCACACCTACAGTGCCGTTACCGCTCTCTTGCTCTGCCCCGCACTCTTTCGATGTTATTTGATACAACAACAGTATGAGATGCAAGAGGATTTTCTCTGTCATGGCTGCCATCAGAAGCGATGCTCTCCCAGATATTACCATGGAAACCAGCAGAATAGCAAGGAGAGCAAGAGCAGCAAACAGGATGATGTCTGCCTTTATTAATGCTGTTGGCATGGTAGCAGCTCAGTAGCGGCAGCAACAGCAGCGGTAAACTCTTGACGATGTTTCGGCTAGAGATGAGTAGGAAATAATATATTCACACATACACACACACTCAAACAAACACACAGAGATATAGTAGCTAGTACACTTGCTCTTGCTTCTGTTGGTGTTTGCGGCTTTTGCTCTTGTCTTTGCTGCTGCTTTTGCCGTTGTTGTTGTTGTTGTTGTAGTTGGGTGCTGTTCTTGTTGTTTTCAACCGCCGCCCTTGTGGTGGCATGTGCAAATATACAACATTCGCTTTTTCTCTATTGTGCATGAGTTGCGTTGAGTTGAGTTGAGAGCTTTCTTCCACATACTCGCTTGTGCCGTTGTGCTGTTGTTGTTGTAATTCCCTTTTCATTCCTATTGCTTTTTTCTTTCCTTTTTGCTCAGCTACCTTGAAATTTGCAGGGTTTTTCAACTATGAAATGTGTACAGACTTTTGGTTTTAATGGGTTCACTTCAATTTTTGCTTGTTGGTTGCTGATGTTGCTTCTACTGCTGCTGCTACTGTTGTTGTTGATTTCAGTGGGATGTGCTCATTTTGTCAGTTTTACCATTATGTTCCAAATGTTTCGACGTTAGCAATGCATGTTTTTGAGGCTTTTGTAGGTGCTCAAAGTCAGTTGAAATTTGTGGCATGTTTTTGTTTACGAAAATGGGTTTTCTTTGTTTGGAAGTGTCAGTTTAAAAATCTTTTGATAATTTCAATTTTTTTTATTAAAAATATTTCATGAAAAATAAATTGAATACGTAAAATACTTATTAATTTGCTTTGAGCTCTAAATTGCAATAATTAAAAATAAATAGTTGAGTTTGTTTTATTATGTTTATTGTGAACACCAAAGTGAAAGGTTTCTCAGTTTTCGTTTTTCTTTTTATGGTTTTCTTTCGTATTTTGACTCTATTTTTGATTAGTATGCATTACCATAAAATACTGCTATATTATAAGCTGCTAACAAAAATGGTCATTGGCCATTTTGGATAAAAATTGCTTCTTGAAAGACATCAAGACATCAAGTTTTGATTCGGAATACTACCGCGTATACGCGACTATAGTCGCTAAGATAAATGAAATATTTATTGGTTTCGTCAAAATTTTAAATTTATCTTCTCACTTTTCAAATCAATCGAATTTAAATGTTTGAAATATCTGACGAGATTATTGTGAAGAGTGGAATTTTGGACATTAAGATCAGTTGCCATTGGTCATTGGTTTTTTTTTTGCTATTTTTTTGCTATTTTTGTAAGGGCCTTCTCCAGCTAGGATGAAACAAAATAAAATTAAAAAATAATCTTGGTTTGCATTTGAAAAACTACTTTCTCCTACCGAAAATGGAATAATTTCAAACTGTCTCATTAATCCTTTCGTAAGGCAGTCCATATTTTTTTATATTGAGCGGAATGTTACCCAACCGCTACTCTAAGAAGCTATAACAAAGCATAACGCTTGCTATTCAACACATGGCTAATTGCGGAAAGATACGTGGAAGTTAACGCAAACCAAATAAAGTAATAAAGTAAGCATTATCCGCTTTTTGATTATGCAAGAGAGACAACGATTTATAAGGCTACTTGACATGAAGATGCTGCGTATCTGGGTGTGCCCCGGTTTGATGAAATGATAAAATTCCACTCAAGTCGTTGCCTTTCTAGCAATGGGTTAGAATTGTTAAAGTAGCGGGTGTTAAATACCAAGCTAATAGTATTTTTGGTTTGATGAGACAACAAAATTATAGAAATCTAAGTAATTGTGACGATTAACAATATTCAAAGTGTTTAAACTCTTTGGATATTTTATAAATTTATCATAACATTTAGCTAACTAGAAGCTAATTACCTACGGTGGCACATGCATAAGTATTTATTAATACCATAAGTACATAGTTAGTCACATATACAAATTGCACTTAATTATTTTATTACTAGTTTGCTGAATTTAAATAATTATAAAATAGTTTCATTTAATATTCAATATCAGAAATATGTATGTAAGTGTGTAAATAGTAGTAACTACCTTTGTACACGCATTGCACTTTCAATGGACATACCAAACACATTTACAGCTTATACATATAGAAATCAGCATAATAAAGTGAAAGCAAATACGTTGAGAGCAAATACAAGTACTTATGTACAAAATGTGGGTATAGTATGTGAATTCAATGCACTTGCAGTGCATTTGCAGTGAGTGAGTACATTTGCATTGAATTGAATTGAAATGTGTGCATTTTTCTGTCTGCCTGCTGCAGCAACAACAACAGCGCTCACAGTGAAAATCCCCAGGTTTATGTATGGTAAATATGAGGAAAGAAAAATTTGTTTTTTCTAACAAAATCATTATTTTATTGTAAAGAACTTCCATGTGAAAAATACATACTATACTATTCGTACTCGTATATGCTGAAATATATTCTACATTTATTTAGTAAGTACATAAGAGTGATGCATTGCATAAATTTTACAAAAAATACATTATTCAAAATTCAACTAAATTTTAAGCTTTAGAAAATTTACGAGTACTCACATTCAGGTACCGTCGCATCTAGTCACAGTATAGTACACTGAGCGAAACATATGGTAGAATTAAGTTCTTAAATGAGAGTTTCTCTCGAGAAGTTATAAACTGTGAAGGCATTCATTTTTGTTATAAAACTCAAACTCTCCTTAAAAATTTCTCTCTAGCACAAGGAGGCTCTATACAATCAGTTGAGTTGTCAATGAGTACGAAAATTGTATTGAGTTTCAAGGAGAGCAAGAGTAGGTCAGGTTTTGAGAATCACTGTGTTTGAGTTATCAAAGGTAAAATCAAGACTTCACTGGAATTTCGTCAGCTTTTTCAGATTATGTGAGAAAATTTGATTTGAAATATCACCATCCGCACTTAACTAAGTTTTGCTTAAACACAATTGCTTAATTGAGATTTTCTTTCAAAAATTTGTATTCGCTGTCTACAGAGATTGATTTCAGGTATAAAGGTCAAGAACAGAAAGTGATTTTCCGAAATGCCGTATCAAAAAGGAGTGCTGTTACTTCCGGAGTTCCTCAAGGGAGCCATCTGAGACCTTTATTATTTCTTTTGTTTATCAATGATTTGTTCAGTTGGCAATTTTGAAATTGCAAAATTGTAATGTATGCTGATGATGTAAAGTTGTTCTTGTCTTACAACTCTATAATCCAACAAAAACTTCTGCAAGAAGATATCGATAATTTTTCAAAATGATGCCGATTAAACTTGATGTTACTCAATCGGGATAAATGTAAGTTTATGACATTTACAAGGAGACAACCTATGTCTGCTAAATATTCTTTACAGGATCAGACTCTGAGTCATGTATTGATATTTGTTGATTTGGGTGTGACAATGGACTCCAAAATAAGTTTTAACTTATATATCAACTCGCGTGTGAACAAAGCTAAAAGTTCGTTAGGATTTATTAAACGCTGGTCAAAGGCGTTTAACGACCCTTATACAACAAAAACGCTATTCACTTCACTTGTTAGACCCATCCTTGAGTATGCCTCTCCTGTCTGGTATCCTCAATATAATTGCTACACGAGTAAAATTGAGTCGGTTCAAAAACAAATTTCTTATTTTTGCACTGAGGAGTTTTTGTTGGAATACTCTATTGCAGCTTCCGCCGTATGAACATCGACTAAAACTTATTAATCTACCGACAGTGATAAGCCGAAGAAAAATGCCGAATATAACATTTGTTGTAAAGCTTTTGAATGACATTTTGTCATCTTCGTATTTACTAAACGAAATAAACTTTAATATACCCTGTAGAAGCTCATGTTATTTTATTCCTACTAAACTTAGTATATGCAAAACAAATTATGCTCAAAATTATCCTTTTCGTGGAATACGTAGAGATTTTAATGATTTATTATAATTTATTCAGCATTTCCGATTCTCTGGAACACATCAAAACAAACTTACTTTAAATTACTTACTTTATTAAATCAGTAAACAGCTGATGATTTTATATCTGTAGTTGTAAAGAATGCCTATTTGGATATATGCGGCTCCTTACATATTTTCGTGTAAAGCGGTTGCGTGTCGGTCACCGATGCATACGTTATGTGGATCTGCCCCTCGATCGTGTTGGGCGGGAGGAGGGTCCGTTACAATTCGTTCATAAAAAAAAAGAAAAAAAAAAGAAAAATGTGCCCAGGCTCGCCAGGTGTTCTGTGCATGTCTCAGAGCACATGAGCAAACCGTCTCACAATATTGGTTATTTAGAATAATAAATTTTTCCCGTCATTTTGTATCAGGTCTTAGACTACATACATACGAGTACATATAAATTCTAGTTATCTATGTACGACTATGTCAAGCGATTAGTGGCCATAAGTGGAAAGGAACAACTTATTTGCTATAATTTGGAGTGCAAACATTAGTTTATGCTGTATATAAATTTGAATGGGGTCTGAAGGTTTGTGTTGCATACTTTTAGGCAAAACTTTTCAATTATTTAAACTAATTTCATATTAAATTTTGAATACCATATGCGATGAAAGACGACTCAATTTAAATCAAACGCTTTATCATTTGAATTTCCTAATATCTTTCTCTTAGTGCATGCCCTGTTAGGTCGGTGGCAAGGTATTCAAGTATTTATGTTGCAAGGTAACTGCTGCCTGGCTGCTGCATATTTTGTCCATATACTTGTAGGTACTTATTCTTTGGTGCCTATATAAAGCGTTTTCATGTGTGAATTGTGCATGAAGGATTTTCATTGCAATTTGTATAAGGATATTATAGGAGCATACGACGTCTTACATATACTCGACGTCTTACATATACTCGTATTTGTAGAATCTTGTTGTACTATACATACATACTCCCACATACCATATTGTATATCGTATTTAACTCTGAAGCATTTGTGTTTTTATTTATTATTCCTGCTGCTGCTGTTGTTTTTTTTAATTTCAGTACGTATTTTTATTACATGCAAAAAAAGAATTTAATATGCAATAATAATAATAATAAAATAAAAATATTGTATAATGTCAACATACGTTCGTAATAGATTCTACATAATTCTACTTGCAACATATTTACTTGCAAGTATTTTTACTTCTTTAATTTAATATGCAATACGTAACTATCTACAAACATACATATGAAAAATATATTTATAGGAAAAATAAAAATCAAGTAGCAATATCTTCTTTGCATTGGAATTTTCCTTTTCTGCTTCACAATTTTTATTCATATTTCAATTTTATGTAACATTTTTGTAAAATTCAATATTAATAATTTCCTTACAGTAGCAATTTCCTCATTTCGTTCGACTTGTGCGCTGCATTCACTTGCATATCCTTGCAGGGGAATCCTGCTGTATTGTGTTTCATTGTATTGTTAACTATACTATACTATATTTATGTAATGCTATGTGTGTGTGTGTGTGTGTGTGTGTGTATGTATTTTGTATTGCCACATTTTTCTTATCCATAGTTACATAAATTGTGAATCTTATTATTTTTCTATGAATTCAATAAAACTGATTTTGTAAAAAGAAATATTGTAAAAATTATTAATTTGAAATGGATACAAACTTATAGCGTTGGCCTGCTACGCAGAGTGTCCGGGGTTCAAATCTTGGCACAAGCAAAATCAAAACAAAATACCACCTCTTGGCAGGCAGTGGCAAATCTTACTTACTTAACTGGCACTACAACCGATGATCGGTCTTGGCTGCCTGTACAAAGCTTCACCAGTTGCCTCTGTCATGCGCGCAATAGCAAACCTGGCCCCAGTTGATAAGGCCAAGTGCAGTAAGGTTGCCCTGTACTTGGTTTTTCCAACGGAGATTAGGACGTCCCCTTCTGCGTGTTTCTCCACCGTGGTGCGAATAAAACACCCTTCTAGCCGGAGCGGAGCGCTTTCTTTCATTCGCTCAACATGACCCAGCCAGCGAAACCGCTGGAGTTTTATATGCTTGACTATGTCAGTGTCGGCGTACAGCTCATACAGCTCATCGTTCCATCTTATTGGATACACGTCGTCCACGCTTACTGGACCGTAGATCTTACGGAGTATCTTCCTCTCGAACGCTCCTAACAGCCTCTCATCATTGATGGTCAATGTCCACGTCTCTGCGCCATACATTAGGACGGGAAGGATGAGGGACTTATAGAGTGTTATCTTCGTCGGTCGAGAGAGGGCTCTACTTCTCAATTGCCTACTGAGCCCGTAGTAACACCTGTTGGCAAGAGTTAATCTCCGCTTGATCTCAGTGGCAAATCTAATAGAGTAAAAATTGCCTATGAGGAGCTTTTCACTACGTCATTCGGATTCGACATAAAACTGTAAGTCCATTCCATTCCTGGAGCCCAAAGAAAAGCTCGGCCTAGGACTTCCCTTCACTGTGGCTGTTGTGCCATTATAAGGAGAAGTGAATACAGTAAAGAGAAAGAGACAGTAAAGGGTAATGATAGTTGTATGCTTATGCATTAATAATTCCATTGAAAAAAGTCTTACATACATTCAATAAAAAAAATACCGGTAAATGATTACTTAAAAAAATTCGCTTAAAGGGATTGTAGTAATTTGTCGCTAAGTTGGCACCACTGTCTTCAATTAAGACGTGAAGTTTCAGCGCGATCTTTAATTTAGACTGTTCACATTACTCGGCGTTTACAAATGGAATCTCGTGTTTCGAATCGCTGAAAATATTACAGAACGCTTACAGGGAATCGACTTTACTAAAAACACGTGCATATGAGATGTACTTACTTGACTTTTAATGGCACAACAGACGGCCTAGGCCGAGCTTTTTCGCATCCACTCATGTTGTGCGTGTTATATATTTATATGAGAGGTACAGTGCATTCAAAAGTGGACGAGAGGTGGTGGAAGATTTGCCTCGCTCTGGTTGGTAATGTTGGATGATAAATAAGGAATATGATCTCGGCGTTAAGCGGCGCTTCAGAGAGAAAATGCGTCGAAAAAGGCCAAGTTTGTGCAGAGAAAATTCAACAAGCTACCATCTCACAAGGCTATCATTGTGAACGAATTTCTGGCCAAAAACTCAACAAATATCATCGAACAAACTCCGTATTCACTTGATATGGCTCCGGTTGACTTGTTTTCTCTTTCCAAAACTCATTATTATCACTTCGAGCCACTCGTTTTCAGTCGATAGAAGATATAAAAAAGAACTGAAGTTAATTCCGGAAAACGTGTTTTTGAAAAATGTTTTGATGATTGGATTATTCGTTGGCATAAGTGAATTATGGATTTCGGACGGGGCCTACTGTGAAGGCGATATAATAACTTTAAATGACGGCACTTTTAAAAGGCTTCTAAGAATATCTATAAATATAAAATCTGGTAGCATCTTCACAAGTGTAAAAATACCATGCACTCGTTTTCAGTCGATAGAAGATATGTACATCTATTATTAAAATATTGAAAGCTTCTATCGCTATTTACATACTTATGTAGGGAAAACAAAAACAAAATGCAAATAAAAAATTTTAATGTGTATCTAGAATCCATTAATTAAATGCAGAGCGAATGCAAGAGCATAACTCTCTTATGTTTGATCTTTAAAAAATCCACTATAAAAATTCAATTCAAATTCAGAAATGCAGCATTGAAATAAAAATGTATGTTTTATTAACAAAGAGTCTGCATAAATGTTGATTTAAGTTTTATTTATTCGTTCGTCTTTTTTCGGAATTATTTGCAATGTTCAGCAACAAGAAAGCACAAATAGCATGCATAAAAAAAAAGGTTTCCAATAACCACTATGCGAAAAAAATCAATATTTGCTTTAATATAATTGCTTCAAAGTTGAACATTTTCATTTCAACGAGCAAATTTCAGTTTTACAGAAAAACTTTATATTGGAGCAACAGCAGCAGCAAAGCATTTAACTAAATATTATTTGACTGTATGTGTTCGTGTGTGGGGTGTGTGTGTGTGTGTGTGTGTGTGTGTGTGTGTGTGTGTGTGTGTGTGTGTTTGTGTGTGTGAGTTCAATTGCTGTTTTTCCACTGCTTTCTTTTATCGTAAAATGCAGTAATGCATTGCAGTTTGTGAATGTATTAGTGTGTCTAGCATCCTTGCAACCAAGAGCATTCCACTCCGCGCATGTTACTAGTCAAACAGACTAGAGATATTTCTAGTACATGCATACTAGTATACAGACTAGTACAATGTAATGGCCAGACTGTTGTAATAAACGTCGTTCTTGTGGACACCAAGCAAACTCGATTTTCTCGAAGTACAAATAGTTGCCGAATAGTGGTTATATTTAGCCTAATGTATGATATGACGGAAGCTATATGCCATATTTAAAAAAAAAAAAAAAATTTAACTCCTACACAAAAAACTGCATACCATTGACATTTGTTTTTTTTTGTTTTATTGATATATTCAACACACAGGGTGTGCCCTATGAATACAAGGCATTGTGTTGAATGGAAAGAAGATAGATAGTTGGGAGATAGGAGGAGGGTGAATGAGAGAGGTAATGCAAACACAGAGGACACCGTTAAACAGATAGACAGCCATTGTGGCAAGTGTTATGCCTTTACCACAATGAACTTCAGTTTATCAGTGTCGACTATGACCACATGTAGCGCCAAAGCCCAAGCTTTTCGTGTCCACTAACATTGTGCGTGTTAGATTTGTACATGAATGGAAGGGACCTTCAGTTTTACGCGTTAGTGATCTGAGCTATACATTGACACATTGAAGCAGCGGCAAAGCAGCGAACGCAGCGCAGTTTTTGTTTGTTTTGCCTTGATCGCTACTTACAATGCTAATGTAAGAAGATCACCTAGGACATTTAAAATTTAACAAGTATTTTATTTGATAAAAAAAATAATTATAAAAAAAAATTTTTTAAAAACCTTTTTGTGCCACGAAATGATCCACATTGTTGGACTAGTTTTTGGACTAGTATATCAAAACAATGCATGACAATTACTGGTCCTGTCCAATGACAAATAACAAGTTGTGGTCTTCCGCGGTCTAGTATAATACTAGTTAGTATAAGACTAGATCGATTGATTACAGGGAAGTGTGCGGTGTGTTTTTTGTTTGTTTGTATTCAGCAGGATCCTTAAGTGAATTGCAATAATAACAACAGCGACAGCAGCAACAACAGCAAATCTGCTAAACCTCTTTGCCTTATTAAAACTTTGGACCAAATATTATTTTAGTTTCTCTTTCTCTCAAAACAGCATAATAAATTTACAGCAAGTAAATATGTATAAAGAATGACGCCCAGTCCAGCCCCAAACACACAAACACATATCTATTTTTTTCCCCCTTCTCTTACCAAATAATGGATCTTTTGATTAAAGAGAATGATCTCTTTTGATTAATTTTGCTCACGCATTTGCTTTTTTCGTTAACGACTGACCTTTTATTAAGGACGACAGTTTTCCCTGTGGAACGATTTCAAAATGAAGATTTCCTCATGGATATGTCGTAGAGATGATAACTCACGACATCTAGTTTTTCTTTTTTCCTTTGACAACGAGAGTTTTCCCTGTGGAAAGATTTCAAAATTAAGATGAGTTTCATAATCAGGGATCTCGAATTAGTCTAATTTCTCACGATCCCCCTTCGCGCTATTGTGACTTGGCAAAAATATTTGCCCATCGGCTGCTATGCCAAGTAAAATTCAAGTTCCTGGTATCTTCCCAAACTGATCTGAATGTGAAAAATATAATTTTTAGCTGTAATATGCTTCACTTCCATTCAGGGGCGCACTTCTACCGGTTCTACTTCGAAATAAACTCTGGGTTAGAAATATTTTTTGAGGCCATTTAGGCGGCCAGCTGGAACCAGATAAAAATATAAAGCTCACTAATTTTTTTTGTAGCCCCAACTCTCCTATAATTTAACTTTGCAAAGAAATGCACTATATCCTACCTCCTATGCAATAATAAAAACCCGTGGGCAAGGAAACAAGCCTAACGTCCTCAGCCCATTAGAGGTAGAAAATGTTTTATCATCTATTTTTGATTATTTAACACTATGCTTTATTTCGATCCCGGATATGTAATAGTGTTCGCTGAATTATTTGCTTTGTAAAAACCTAATTAAAGAAAATTGAAAAATATTGAACTTCTAGTGAGGGTGGTGAGAGCTAAAACTGATGTTTCGTTTTCTAACCTGAATACGCCCCTGATATAAATGGATACAGCAACACTGTATGCATGACTGCAGGCTTTGTGTATTGCAGTTTACGAGTTATGGTTGTTGGCTATAGCTAAAGCTATCTACTAAATTTTATTGTAAACGATATTGAAGAAAAGTCATTAGCAACATATTTTTGGTGAGAAGAGACTATTAGGGAAAAGTTATTTCTACAAAACTGGCATGGGTTGCATGTAAGTTAGTTAGTGGTAAGTAACAATTCATTTGCATATGAGCGTGTGTGAAAGAGAAAAAGTTAAAAATCTGTGAGAAAATTAGACACAAATTCAGGTTTCTCTGGAAGGAGAAATACTTTTATTAACTTTTTTATTTTGTAAATTATTTTTGCAATAATATATGCAAAACAGCTTAAGCGATGCCAAATAACATGAAATATTTATGCACATACAAAACAAAATATAAAGTATCAATGTTTTTCTTTTTTTCTCGATTGTTCCAGCATTAAGCAATTGCATTTTCACTTGAATAGTTTCGTACACAGTCGGCAGTTTTGCATATATTCGCCTTTATTAACATACCGATATGTATTGTATACAAAATGGAAGAAGAGCAAATCCATTAAAATCCAATTGTTTTGAAGGAAATTCCTCAAGTTCGGATTTTATTTTTCATATTCAAGTGCATTTTTCATTTTCTATTTGATATATGCAGCAAACGTAAATCATGTGTGAAGGCATGTGTGTGTGTGTGTGTATGTGTGTGTTTGTTTATGTGCATCACCATGCCAACTACTACATACTCATTTACACACATTCCAAGAGAATAAATAAAATCCCAGTTGCAGCAATACAAATTCACAATTGCATTCAATTTGATTGCGTATACGCACCAGTGCACGTCAAAATAATAATTCTGTGTATATTCATTGTTGTTGTTGTTATGGTAGCCGTTGTTGTTGTTGCAGCTATTCCTGCTGCTGCTATTTCTACCGCCGCCCTTACCTATCGCTCCTTCGTGTCTGGTATTTGTGAATGATTTTCGTTTTGCTATGGATTTCATCATCGTCATCATCATTTACATCAACATCAGAGAATGATTGGCATCGACAACGTCAATGCTTTGCATCAGCATAAATCAACCACAACAACAACAACAACGACAATAACTGATGCTACAAATGCTGCAGGTACTATCTACATACATATCTACATATGCATATAGTATAAACAAACAAACAATATTTCTAACAAATGCATAAAATTGCTGCATTGAGAGTAAAGAAAAAATGTCCTCTCAAAGGCAAATGATTTTCAAACAAATTCATCTAAATCGATAAACAACTCTGTGTAAGAGTTTAGTGCATATGGTTCTGCAGTATGCACATTTGTAGCTGTTGAATGGGAACATTTTTTTTGGCATTCAGCAAATCACAAGTTCAAAACCAACGCATATTTTCTGATTTTATTTACTAGTTAGAATCCATATTTTTCTTGGTAGTTGGATAAACTCATACAAATGCATACATATTTGCCTTGCGAATAGCTTGGGTTGTCGCTCACGGCGGCCCTCACCGAGCACTGGTACCATATAGTCCATGGCTTCGGTGAGAGCAAGGCGGTTGCCGTGGATATTTCAAAGGCGTTTGACAGAGTGTGGCATAAAGCACTGGTGTCAAAACAGATTAGGCATGGGGTCGGGAGTAACTCCACATGCAGTTACTCTCCCCTACATTTGTCCTTATCTTTATTAATGTCCTTCTGTCATTAACGAAGAATCCCATTTACTCCTTTGTAGATGACAGCACCATTTCCCATTCATATACCTGTTTAAAGCGCCCTTACACTTTGGAGATTGAGAGGAAAAGGTAAGACCCACTCAATAAAGATCTCGAGTCAATCTCCGAGTGGGGTCCCACGAATAGAGTTGAGTTCAATGCGCGTAAGACCCAATGTTGTCTGTTATCTCACAAAAGAGTTTCCCAACACCCCGTTAACCCCGTAAATATAGGTGGGGTTGGTATTGCGGAGACAGTGACTCTTGATGTTCTGGGCATGTCCATCCAATGTGATGTTCGTTGGAATAAACATATTTTTGACATGTGGAAAGTAGCAGCCAAGTGTATTGGCTTTCTTAGGCGGTGTAAAAAATATTTCACTCCAACTGATGTCCGCATGATCTACACCACACATATATGCGTCCTAAATTGGAGTTTATTTCACACCTATGGGCTTGAGCTTCACGAACGCAACTGGAGCTCTTGGATGGCATCCAACATCGAGCGATAAAGCTAATAGGAGACAGTAGACTTTCCAGCTCTATTAACTCCTTGGAACATCGTTGAAACGTGGCTTGCATCGCTCTGTTTTTCCGTTACTTTCACGGTAGATGTTCTGCTTAGATGCGTAAGCTGATGCCGCCAATTCCTGTGTTCACCAGAACTACACGAACGCATTCCACGTAAGCACGGTGTTCCACCGCACTATGCATTACAACGAAAGTTCCTATATCTATCGTACCGTGCGTATTTTGAATAAGTTCCCTGCAAACATTTTTCCCAATTATTATGACCCTTGCAAATTTAAAGCAGACGCTCATAACTACTTCTCCCTCCTTCTTCTTCCCACCTATCAACACAATGCTCTGCATTTATACAACCCTTGTGTGTTTGACTGTACTTTAATTACTGGGATTTTGTTTTGAATAGGAGTTTTACTAGTTATGGAACTCGGAGCAGTGACGGTCATTCGACGCCATTATATGAAGCGTGTGTGTTAGAATTTAAAAAGCTTTGGCATTGAAATATCTGCTGTAACGGCGCTGATTATCAATATTATGATTATTTACATAATACATATATGCTTATAACTTTTCATTCTATGTTACTGTTAACATTAATTTTCTTCTTTATATTGTGTGCAAAACGCATTTATTAACTTTAACTATATTTTTGCCATCACTGTAATGCATAAAGAGAGATCACTCAATTTCATTTACTTTATCACTCATTTAACGGTAATCTCCCTTTATCGCTCACTACTTGTTAAGATCAACGATCATAATTATTATTTGGTCATTCGATACTCAACTATTAAAGAAAGCAGACGCTTAAAATCAAACTTTCGCGATTTTATTTAATATCATCGAAGCGTTCCTTTACACTTAGACGCTTGTAGACTTTTTGGCTCTTGCGGCTAGTGTAATCGAACGCAACTCCCACTTTAGGGAAGTTCCGCTCCCCTACACTGCTAAAAAAAAAGTGTCAATGGCAATTACAAGCTTTTTAAAGTATATATTAAGTATACTTATACCATATTATTCATGTTCGTGATAAAGAACTTAAAGCTGTTTTTTACACTAATGTTCACAAATGGCCGTCACTGATTTAGAGGGAAACCGCATGGACATTACAATTTCCGCTATATTTTAAGTTTCCACACACATTAACCAATAGATACGTGCTTTAGTACGTTTTCAAATATTACTGGCGGTAGAGTAGTTCATTCAATTTCTTTCGATTCAGTATAAGTAATGATACTGTGGGAACCAATTGGCAACACTTTATCACACACACACACACACATCGATCCACACATACCTATACCAAATTCAATTAAAGCCAACTACAAATTCGAAGACATTTGCACCCAGTCAAATTCAAACCTAATTAACATAAAATTTCTTGAAATATACTTGTAACTTAAAAGCAGAAAGGTGTAAAAAACAAAAAATAACCTCTACACCAAATAAAATTCAAACTAGGTACCACCCCTGCACCTGCACACTACACACTACATCCAACTGCAGCTGCCACACCCTAAACTAACCACACAGACAAACATACATGCATTCATATGTATATATGTAAATAACATACCTACCAAACAAAAAAAAAAAAACCATCTCTGTGTGTGTATGCTCCAAATAAGCACTTCAAGAATTCAACTTGAAAATTTAATTTATTTAACAACAACAAAAGCATTGCATCACTGTGCACGCACCAAAACTTGAAGGGTGTAATGGGGCGAACTGCTGAGGTAACGAACATGTTAAAAATCAAATTCAAGTACACTCCCATCGTAATTTGAAAATTTCACGAAAATTTCACTTCCGTGATGAGCGGAAGGAAGGAAGTTCAGAGTACGAAAGATGAAGAAAAGTTTTTAGCGTAAATCTTACTTCTCTTGCCAAGCACATGTAGACAAATGTTGCCAGGTTTTGGGAAAAATCTGATGAGAACTTCACTTAAATTGGATGCCGTAATGAAAGCAAGACTTGTGAATGTGATTTGGAAATGAGGTGCTTGAATAATTTACGAGTATACAGTAGTTATCGCTTAATTGCATGCCAGTTTGATTGATCCGATCTGTCCGTTTAATGGAGCTAGAATTTTGTATGTTATGAAAAATGCTTATGGAAAATACTCAGTTTATGATATCGCGTTTAATTCAATCTCGAGCTGAATAATCTGGAATAAATGTAAATGATTCTGATATATGATTGAAAATATTTTTAAATCAATTTTATATGGGAATGGAACAGGCAAAACCAAAAAAAAAAAAGTAGAAAAAATTATTTTTCTACACGGCACCACTTCTTGCCAGGCAATGGCAAACCTACAAGAGTAAAAATTGCTATGAAAAGCTTTTCACTTCGCCGTTCGGATTCGGCATTAAACTGTAGGTCCCTTCCATTCATGTACAAATATAACACGCACAACATGAGTGGATGCGAAAAGCTGGGCCTAGGCCCTCCATGGGCTGTTGTGCCATTAAAAGTAGAGTAAGTAAAGTAATGTAGTTTTTTAATGGAATCAATCTAAACCGTTTTGAAATCAACTTGGAACATTCTGAATTGAATTCATAATATTCTGAAATTAATTTGGAGTTTTTCGAAAGCAAGTTTGAATATTCGGAATTTTTTTAAATCAGTATTCAATACTAGCAATCATTTTGTAAAATTCTGAAATAAATTTTAAATACTCTGAAATTAGAATGTTTTTAAATCAGTTTTGAATATTTTATAATCAATATGGATTATTTGGAAATCTGTTACGAATTTTTTGAAAACAAATTTTATATATTTTGAAATTAATTTGATTCTTCGACAATTTGAAATATTTATAATCATAACCATTTTTAATCATCAATTGTAATGTTCTAAAATTTAACTTGGTATATTCGGGCGTCAATTTGAATAATCTGAAAACAATTTCCTATATTCTAGTATCAATTTGGAATGTTCTGAAATGTATTTGAAAAATGTAGTCTTAAATATATTTGAAGTTTTCGAAATTCACTTTCAGTATTCAGAATTCATTTTTAGAATTACAAAATCAATTTTAAGTATACGTGCTGAATTTGTTTTGGATTATTCTGGAATCTATTTGGAATTGTCTAGAATAAATGTGGAAAATTCTGGAATCTTTTACGAACATTTTAAAGTCAAAATATAGTAAATTTGGCAATTCTGGATTAAAAGTCTCAGGAAAACTGCTTCATCGTTATCGGATCTTTATCAGTTCTTTCCAATTTTTTCTATTTCTACGATTTCCGCATTTTTATATCCGCTAAAATCTTTTAGGTTATTTTGGGGATTCATATCCGTTTACGGCTCTGCGGTTATTATTCGGTAAGGGGTTTTGCATGTTTGGTATTTATTTTTAGGCTAACCATGTTCAACTAGGTGTCTGTCTAGATGGATGAGTTTGGATTTAAGGTCTTACTGCTACTTCTAGAGCAGGTAGTTGATATCTGCGTAGTCAAGCTTTTCGTAGTGCTCGTTGAAGTTCGGTTTAGTCTAGTTTAATGTGATGTGGAGGTTCGTCGAAAACAATTTGAAACAATAGTGTGGACAGTAGGCATTATATGTATGTACAAACATCTCTGTCTTAGACTGCAACGGTTTGGAGAGATTGCCGTTGTATTGCGCTTTTATGAAGGAGCTGTGCATCCTTTGAAGTCATTTCGCCAAAGCTAACGCTTCGCATTCAATATTTTCCTTGCTTTTCGTGTCTCATCTTGCAACCATTAAAAGTTGTTGGCCCTATTTCACCAAATCGCTGTCAAGCCCACTACTGTTTTCCTGTTTTCGGCTTCTATTTCTGGTTTCTTGCTTTCAATTTATGCGTTTTGCGGTATTTCTGTAATGAGATTTACAACAATAAAATTCAAAAGTTTATGAATTCTAAGCTTCAAGCTATATACACTACAATACTACACACACACACACACACACACACACACACACACACACGCAAACACACACTTACATATATTCATGCATAGGAATTGTATGAGTGTATGTTGCCAGCAATTTAAAGTGGCAGCAGGGAAAGCAACAACAACAACAACACTAACAGTCGACAACCGCTAACAGTCAGCAATAACAAAGAAAAAAACGAAAAAAAAAAAATTAAATTGTGTGGGAGTACTTAACTTTTACTACTCGGTGATGTGCTGCTGCTCGAAATTCTCGAAGCAATACGAAAAACTTCTTCACCATAATATTTTTACCTACGAATATTTCAGATGACTATGCATATTTTAGTTAAGACTTGTAAATTATTATTATTATTTTTATTTTTGCTCTGCACTTTCTTCCCATTTTACAAATTTCCTTTTTTGCTAAGCAACGAGCAAATTCTAATCAAAATTGTAATATTTTGTGTGTGGTTTTAAGTGAATTTCTGTATTTGAATGATGCAAAAATGATGGAGTGGCATTTTTCGGCTTCTGTTTCTTCTTGTTTGAATTTATTTTATTTTATTTATTAAGCTATTGTCATCATCAGGCTTTTATAGTCAATTAAGGCGAATTTTATTGCAATTTTTGAGGGCTTTCGTTGTTGTTATTGACATCGTTGTGCTTTAGTGAACCTAAGTAAAATATTTCAAAAGCCTAAATTAGTTTTCTTTTATTATTATTTTTTTTTTTTAACAAATAAGTATCTTCATTTTGAGAATTTATACATTTTTGGAAATTGATAAAAAAAAGGAAAGCATTATTTTTAATTCTTCTATTGGATTGCTGATTAAAAATTAGAGATTATGTAAAAGTCAAAATTAGATTTAGAATTGTAATATTCTAATTATGTAGTGCGGAAAATGAAGCTACTTTTATACAATATCCGAAATCTGGTTTTACTTTTTTTGTATCATTCCGAATCTTGGAGAACTGTACTAAAGAAAAGTACCTTACAATGATCAGGAAGTTATTAACTAAACAGGATGTCTTCTGAAAATCTTCTTTCAAATGTCAGAAAATATTCGAAAGAAAATTCTGGAAAGTATTTGTAAAATTATATACTTATATACGTGTTCGTACCTTAAGGCAACCCTATAAAACATTCGTTCCTATGAAGATAGGTCCTAATTGGTCAATAGGTCCTCAATAGGTTCTAATTGGTCATAGTAAACTGGAATGCTCATGCCTACCTCTTTTACTATATCTATAAAGTCTTCAGTTTTTCAGTACTGGCAAACAGAAGGTAAACATTTTGCTACGCCACATGAAATCGAATTGTTCAGCACAATTTAAAGAGAAAAGAATGCGATGATTCTTGAACGATGATTCAAGAACTACTCATATTCAAGTAAGTAATTAGAAAACGTTTAGCAGACGAAAATGGATCAATTCGGGAGATCGCTCTCAAAATGTGTGGTGGCTATAGGATTTGAGTCTGAAACGAAAGGGAGGCCGAAGGTGATAGACTGCATCAATCTAAGTACAATTACAGCTTCTCTGGGCCCTAGATCTGGGAATTATATATACAGGTTTTGACGCTTAAGAAAAGCGAGCAGATCTCTGTAAATTATAAAGTAAAAAACTATCTACAAATTATCAAGTAAATCGTTAAAATATTAAATATTTGCACAGAGTTCTGAATGTTTCAGATAGGTACGTTAATAGTTTCTCTAGTCTTCAGTCCAATTTCAGGATCCACCATTTATTTACGAGTATATAGAAATAGAGCCTAAAGGAAGAGGAATTCGTACCTACAAAACATCAAATAAATATAAATATAAAAGCTTTGTAAAGAGTTTTGACAGTAGCAGTTAGAGGGCATTGCCACCAGTTAGAGGGCATTACCCCGTTGCCCCTTGGTATCCACCAATAATTAAAAACAAACTTTTCTGGAGAGAAATAATTAACATAAAATTATCTTAGACCTAAAATATTTAATTTTCAAACTTGATACCTATTATTATTTTCTTTTATTGATATATTGAACACACAGGGTGTACCCCTATGAATTCAGAGCATTATGTTGAATGGAAAGAATATTGATAGTTGGGAGGAACAAGGGGGGTGAATGAGAGAGGTAATGCAAACACAGAGGACACCGATAATGATTTTGACAGCCATTGTGGCAAGTGTTATGCCTTTACCACAATGAACTTCAGTTCTATCAGTGTCGACTATGACCGCATGTAGCGCCAAAGGCTAAACTTTTCGCATCCACTCATGTTGATCATACATAGTATAAAATAAAACAAATCTTTAAAAATTTGCAACTGGTTTTGTCTAATTCAGAAATATGAGACGACAGTCTCTCTTGCTTCCCTGGATTCGAAATTATTCGGTATGGGATTCTAGTTTGGAGCGAAAGGACAAAAATTAAGTGTTTCGAAGATATTGTGCTTTTTTAAAAAAGGAAGATTACAGACTCTTTAGTCCCCGCCTTTGCGATGTTGTAATTTTTATGTTTTGCTTTCTAATTATAAAATTAACTTAAATACTGAAATGTCTGTCCCTTTCAAAATTGTCGATTGAAATAATAAGAAATTCTCATCATTTAACTTACTGGTAGTAACTCTTCTTTAGCATGTATTACACTTAGAGAAATTATTATCTTTAATGCATCTATTGCGTATTGCAAATGATATTAATGATACTTTAGCGCCAGTTATAATATTACCAAGGCACAGTTGAAAACGTTCCCCAGCCGCTTTAGAAACATGAAGCAACAAAAATGCAAGGAAAAAGAAAAGTAAAGATAAAATTAATTTCTATATTTTGGTTAAAACTTTAAATTGCCTAAATTATGGTATTTTATTTGACTACCCAACCGAAAAGCAGAGTGTAGAATAGAACCAGGGGAAACATTATCACCGTCACCACCACCACCGCCGCCAACTGTGCGAGCGCATTAACTTTAATGATATCAAGAAGAAAATAATAATAAAAAGGATGCGCGACAGCAAGAGGCAGGGATAGGATAAAAAATGTAACCAAAGCATCAAAGGCAGCATTCATATGCAGGCGGCAGCCCAGCCACCAGTGCAGGGAATGGGCAAGAATGGTCACCCTGATTATTTGGAATGGTATTTGCATGACACACACACACACACACACACACACACACGCACAGAGCCATACACAAAAAAATATTTTATATATAAAGTTCGCTATTGCCAAGGGGACACATTCAGGGACCAACATACACAATATTGGACATTGTTGTTGGTGTTGTTGCTGTTGAATGCTGATGATGAATGTATATGGAATGGGAAAAACTATGACAACAATGCGAAGGGAGAAAATTGCCGCCGGTTGTCAGGACAACAGTAAAGAGAAGCGCAATGTGCGTTGCTCTCAATGCAAACATGCGAGTACGAACACAAAGAAGCATGACGCTTACGCTTTGCAGTCAAGCCAAGCCAAGCCAAGCCAAGCCATGCCAAGCTATGCCAGCCAGGATACGGATGCAAATACAGAGATATGCAAATTAGATACAAATAAAAAAATTCCACAAAATCCTTTATTTTTTATGCACCGCACATACACATGCATACAAACATTAGCGCATGTATGTGCGTTGTACACAAGTAAAAAGGACAGCCAGCAAGAATGAGCGATGTGCATTGAGCAGTGATGGCGCTGGGTGATGGGTGATGGGTGATTGTGATTCTGATTGTAATGGCATACATACATACAAACATACGCACTGCATAAACACAGCCATAGATATGTACATACTCGTACATGCTAGGTACGTAGTTCGGTAGGTATGTAGGTAAATGCAGAGAATCCAACAAAAATAAAGGGTTTCATTTTAATTCGAAAGGGTGCACACATCATCAGACCGCTCAACGCATCGCGCTTCTGCACAGCGCTGCGTTGTGTTGGGTTACTTTGCTATTTGATATGCACAGCACCCATAAATAATGTTCAGCATTTAATTTCGTTTTCGTTCTTCTTTTATTTTTTGTTTTTGTTTGTTGCTATTGCTTTACGTTGAATTTGAATTTTTAACTTAAAATGAACCAGAACACAAAAAATTCATAAATAAATAAAATACCAAATGAAATAAACAAAAAACAGAAGTGAAATACATTTGATATATGTATAACAAATTTATTGCAATGCCAACATTTTTGCATATTTACGTTTTATTTAAATGATAAAAATATTACATATGTAGAGCTGATAAAAGTTAAATAAATATTTTTGTAACTTTTTTATATTTCAATTCCACAGTAAGTTAATTATTTTCAGCAAAAATGGAATTTAAGAACTATTGTTAATATAAAGTGTACGCTGTACCAATTAAGTTTAGTTCGTTGAGTAAAGTGCTGCATATTTTTAGGCATTTGTTTAACCTATTCACTTTCCCTGAGAACAAAATGATTAATGATTTCAAATGGATATTGTGACATTTTAATCAACGAGTTTTTGTATATGAAGTTAAAGCTGGCCACAGATTTGAGAACGAAAAGTTCGTAGTGATAAATTGTAAAAAAAAGTTGGTTGAAATATATACATCCAAAGAAATATTAACATATGCGAAAAGATTAAGGAACTCAGCTTCAAATATCTGCTAAACTAAGAAACTGATTGTTTTCTTTATTATTTATTTCATTTTGATAAATGATGGGAGATTAAGTGGTCGCTGTGGCGTAGTGGTAGTGCGTTGGACTGCTACGCTGAGTGTTCGGGGTTCGAATCTCGGCACAGCCAAAATCAAAAAAAGTAGAAAAAATAATTTTTCTACGCGACACCACCTCCAGGCAATTGCAAACATACAAGAGTAAAAATTGCTATGAAAAGCTTTTCACTTCGCCGTTCGGATTCGGCATTAAACTGTGGGTCCCTTCCATTCATGTACAAATATAACACGCATAACATGAGTGGATGAGAAAAGCTCGGCCTAGGCCCTCCATGGACTGTTGTGCGATTAAAAGTAAAGTAAAAGGGAATTCATATCCGGTAGACTTCAATTGTTGCGGTAGAAATATATATAGTCAGGATTCGGATTTAAACTTCAAAACTCTATTGAAGTTGACATGCAACAATACTCGTTGATTGGGACTAAGAGAAAATGATTGATTTTGGAAGGAAAAGTAAAATTTGACATTAATTGTAGTTTAGTTTATATGAGAAGTCACATAGTTTATATAAGTAACAATGACATTCTGCGGTTCAAGGTTCCCAATTCGGCCATTTGACATATAAAAAATTAACTCACCATAGTTAACTAAATAATTTGTAATCATTGAAATCAGTAAGTGATCAGGAATAATATTCGATAATCAGTTTTTTCTTGTTAAGTTACAGCGCAAACAATCTGAGTGTCTTCAGGATCAAAAATTGATCCTTGAGTTTCGAATTATTGATTTTAAATTTTTTACTTTTGTCTTCCATCTTAACATACAACATCTAGTGGTCTTATTGAATCAATCTCATAAGATTTGTTAGCAGTATCACAGCCAGTTCTTCTAGTTCTCCAAACAGTAGGTACTCGTATTCCTCCTGAAATTGAAGTCGTAGTCGAAGTATTAGTAGTTTCTGCAGTGCTTGATGTCTTTTTGTGTTAAGCCCTTGTTCTCAAGGCTTCAATCTATTTGTAGAACGGTGAAAGGTGAAAGTTAAGAGTGGCTATAATATTATACTCCTGAAGGTTAAGTCTAATCGGCCAACGATCAACCTGTGACCTGAGAATTATGTATTCTATGACGATAGGTTCGAATTGGTACAAATATCTTTTTTACATGAATTCATTCGATTTGAATACACACTCAATTAACTGTCAGAGTGAAAAGGATAACTCCCGTCATATGTGATTCAAAATTAAAATAAATTGCATACATTAGATTCATTGTTGCACTTGAATGCACACACTCGCACGCACATTAACGACAAAGGCTAACAAAATCCAAAAGAAGGAATTCTGAATTCAATAAAATATTTGTATATAGAATCAAGTGACACAAAGTAACGACAATTGCAATCAAGTGAATCACAAAAAACTTTAACCCAGCCGAACTGATAAGAAAATAAATTCGGGGGAATAGGAATCAAAAGGGAAACACGCGTCAACGCAAGCAAAAAATAATAATAAGAAGAGTGCGAAAAAAAACTGTTTACAAGTGAAGTGATGCTAGCGCAATCGCAACGTAGCCGTAGGTAGCGAATACACAATGGCAAATGTATCTCGATACTATTATCAATGTGCGTAAAAGTAGAAGCAATATGTTGGTACGAGACATAACGAATTTCCGCTTCGTTTGTATGAGCTGCCAAAGAAAATATGTAAGCAGGAAAACATTCGCATTCGCCCTGCGGTAATTCCGCACACGGTCAAACGGAAATGTGCAAGTAAGCGGATACAATCAAAAATCCAAACGAATGAGAGTTTAGTATACTCAAATATTCTATGTGTATGGTAAGTACATAACGGCGAGTACTAGGTGCTTACTAACTCACTTACTCTATGAGAAATGTACAATCAGTCATTTTAATCATCATCAGTACTACTTATGGCGTATGGTAGCAGCAGCAGCAGCATCAGCAGCACACGTTTCACTTGATTGTGGTTGTTATGTTGTAGCAAGGGGGAGCGGGGGGAGGTGTGCGATGTTGTATAGCGAACGATGATGAATGTTATTGTATTCTATGAATTCCTAAAAATGTGAATGAAATTTGAAAAATTCAATTAGTTCCTCATCGCATGAATACGAATAAGTTTCGTGAACACTTTGAGTTATGCTTTAGTCAGTGCTTTAGTCAGAAAATATGAAGATTTGGGCATAGATTTGTGCAAGATTTGTATAGTTTATTCGGCGGAAAATACTGGACGCAGCTGGGGAACTTTTTGTAAAAGTGAAGCCATCAACGATTTCGAAATTTTGAAACTCATACCCAATGCTGTAGAGAATCTTTGAAAATCGACGATTGGAATTCTGGTCTTTCATACAAATTTCATGATTTGTAGGGTTCTCCAGTGGTGGTTTATGGAACCCATATAAGTTTAATTTCTCGGGAAGAAACATTCTTTAAAATTCATCAGGTTGAAGTGAGGTTATAACGATTTAGGGTTTCTTTACATTCTCTTTATTTTGGGTCCACTCTAGGGTCATTTAGAGATTTCGAAAGTACTTTATTCATAATTCTTTCTCCATTCTGTAGAATTTTGGGTCTCGTTGAAAACTAATTTCAGGCATCGGTCGAGTAAAGTTTAGTTACTTTACTTTACTTTTAATGGCACAACAGCCCATGGAGGACCTAGGCCGAGCTTTTCGCTTTTCGCTTTTCGCATCCACTCATGTTGTGCGTGTTATATTTGTACATGAATGGAAGGGACCTACAGTTTATTGCCGAATCCGAACGGCGAAGTGAAATGCTTTTCATAGCAATTTTTACTCTTGTAGGTTTGCCATTGCCTGCCAAGATGTGGTTGCCGTGTAGAAAAATTATTTTTTCTACTTTTTGATTTTGCCTGTGCCGAGAGTTTAGTTACAACTACTTTTTTTTACATTAATAAAAATTTTGTCCGTGATGGAAAAATTTTCCGTTCATATTTGGTATTTTATATAGACCCTGTTAAGTAAAAAATTTCAGAGAACATATCTCTTAATCCAGTGATATGAGTTGGGAGCTGATGAGCTATTCAGCTCAAGAGAATTTATATAGAGGCACATTTCGGTTGCAGAGGAAAGGATCCTATTTGTTATTTCGATTGCATAAACAACCTTTCGTGGTGGTTTATAGAACTCAGATGGTACATTTAGTTTCACCATTTTCTATATTTTGGGGTCTACGAAAATGAAAAACTATGGGCGATATATGTCCAGCATCGCGGGTAGTCTAGAAAATGGGCAGAAATACTAAAATCGCTGTAACTTCATTTCTATTTAAGCTGTTTAGACTATTTCCCCGTTTGAAGTTTATATGAAAAAGAATTGAATGTACTATCTGCGTTAATCGGACTATCATAAGGAGCTGTGTACCAAAAATGTCATTCCCAAAGAATGCCATTCTTTTTATCTTAATCTTCAACCCGGGGAAAATACAAATTTCTTGGATGAGCCTGATGTGGAGGAGGATATTTCCGTAGATGAATATTGATGAATATTGCCTTTTATTCATGTATTTTTTAATTAAATAAAACTGTGTAAAAATTGTACTGCAAAACAATTAACAACGTGTCATTGAAATACCAAAAAATGACTGTGAATTATGAATAAAATGGATTGTTAATCACGAATACTTTGTTTTTCTGCATGAACATTCGTCCGACAATTTAAAAGTACTTCGTCATAAATGTACATCATTCAAGATTCAAATAAAATAGTGTATAATGAATTTCATACATAATATAAAATAAATAAAATAGCCTAAGTGACATCATGGTACTTTGAATCCCATTTATTTGCAATTAAAGCACTTGTAAATTAACGAAATATCATCTACTATCATCTAATAATCTACTGATTATTCCATCACCACATATTTAAATAACTACAACTTAATAACATCGATTATTTTCTGAAATATTACTATTTTCCCAGTTGTCTAATAACACAAAAACTTTAAACTCCATTATCTCGAAATGGCAAAAAAATTATACACTATTGTTTTATTAAGGGGACGATATACATTTGAGCATGTGTAAATATGTACCTCAAGAAAGAGGCATATCTATGTTTTTATGTACGAGTAAGTACCGAAATTACAAATTTTTCCAAATATTTCTAGTAAGAAAATTCAAACAAATTTTAAATTGTTACTTTTAATATCTAGTTCTAAACCAAATTTAGGACCTTTTCTGTAGAACTGCTGCAAGTAGAAATTATTCTTGAAAATCAGCTATTTCAATTTCCCATTTACAACATATTTTTTTGTTTTTTTCGAGAACAGAATAAACTTCCTTATATCTTCCTCCCATTTATTGCCTTAAATATTCCCAGAGAGAATAGCTGTGGCATAGTTGGTAGCGCGTTGGTCTGCTACGCAGAGTGAAAAAACAATTTTCTACACGGCACCACCTCTCAGCAGGCAATGGCAAACCTACAAGTGTAAAAATTGCCTATGAAAAGCTTTTAACTTCGCCGTTTGGATTCGGCATATAACTGCAGATGCCTTCCATTCATGTACAAATATACTTAACACAAACAATATGAGTGTACGCTAAAAGCTAGGCCTAGGCCTTCCATGGGCTGCCTCGTCATTCAAAGAAAAAGAAAAGAAGAACTCCCAGAGAGAAAGTTTTGATAACAGAATACTTGAGGAGGTAGTTCTCGTGCATTCTAAACATTTAAAATTTTCTATAACGATCCTCCTAAATCAAAAAAAGCAAAGGTTTGAATATAATTAATGAAGGTTGCAATGTGAAAGTGCTGAAACCATTAGAAACAAACACACTCCACTCCATTTTATTATATTCACTATAATTACAAACGGAAACACAAACCAAACAGAGGGACGAAGAAAAAAGCAAGATGTAAAACGAAATAAAATGGCACATGCAATTCATCACCCTTTGCATTGTCATGAGAGTCGACGTTGCATGCAACCTTTTGTTGTACCAATTGCATTCCGAGGGTTCCCTTCCAAATTTCATCCATATGCAATATTCGTATGCTTAAAAAATGTTTTCCGTCGCTTTGCTTTACTATATAATAATATAAGGTACTGATCGAAAATCGCATTCAAGAAAACTACAAACACGTCCTATGTAAGTATGGCTGAGCTATAGAGCTCAAAAGGTAAACTAATCCCAAAGCGCATTACAAACATTACGCATTTTACGCAATGTGTACGTCATCGGCATACCATTTCACCACCTCGCGCCAGCTCACATATGCCGGCAATATTGTCGCTCCTTTAGCTCAGTCAGCTTTTTCGTATTTTTTTGTTTTTTTTTTTTTTTGATTTCGGTAAAATTCCCAATTTGATTTCTAGCGCTAAACGATAAGGGTGGATTGAAGAATCTTACATGGGGGGAATAAAATTGCATCCCTTGGGACTTCTGAACTGTGCCTGTTACTTTACCGGTTATGGTATTTTTATATTCAGTAGGGATGCGATCCTCCATGGGCTGTTGTGCCATTAAAAGTAAAGTAGGGTAAGGGATACGATATAAAAGAAGTAAGAGCAAAATGTCGATGGTGAGTAACTGGATTTTGAAAATATGACTTCAGATTTGGTATAAGTGAAACAAAAATCTGTAGGACTAGGCAATATTTGGTCAGCCATTAATATTTGAAATTATAGGCGTTCTTTTAAAACTTTTTTTTTTTTTTTTTATCTAAGATACAGTCGTACCAGGACAATAACAATTTTGAAAGAATCAATAATTCAGTCAAATGCGCATAGTTTTTTAATAAATCTTACCAGTTAGTCTTAGTTTTATGACAAGTCTTTCTGCAATGTGGACCGATTTCAACCTATAAATGTTTGTATGAGGATATGAGACTTCAATTTGTATAGAGCCTGGCTATTGGTGTGGGTACAAAGTGGGAACGCAGTGAATATATGTAGTTTAAAAGTTTTTCCAAAATATAAACACATGTCCATAATACCGGCTATCCTTATTTTAGTGCGTTATTATACTCGTATATAGTATTTATTGATATAGAAAAGACCTGATGCATGAGAGGCGCTATATAAAAACATTAGAACATACAAAGGATGACTATTGGAAATACTTAATGCCTCTCATCTTACTTCTCTATAAACATCTAAAGACTGATGATCTTTAATTATAAAACATATAAAATCATCCATCATCATAAAATATATAAAATCCATAAGAACATCGGTCCCAAAGGCACCAGTTAATGCCGAAGAACTCTTCCAAAGCATTCAGGAATTCGAATGATCCCAAGGACTTCGCTGTAGCAGATCATCATTGATCTTTCACTGAAAAGTCTGTTTTCATTAGCGTATGAAACTTTTGTTGCACTGGAACCAAAAGTATCAGCCGATACCGAAAACTCTTCTTGAGCTTTGATTCGACTCAAATAACTCAAAATTAGCAGTTCGAGGTCGTCAGTAGGGCATGTGTAATTATTCTAATACATGAGTGTATTAATGCACTAGTATCAAAAAAAGGCAGTCACATTTAAAAACGGACTTCAGATCGGGAGCTACGAGCTACAACAATAATATTGAAATATGCAAGATTTCTTTGTCCACAATAGGCTGGTCCATAAGAACACCGGTCCCAAAAGCACCAGTTAATGCCGAAGAACTCTTCCAAAGCATTCAGGAATTCGAATAATCCCAAGGACTTCGCTGTAGCAGATCATCATTGATCTTTCACTGAAAAGTCTGTTTTCATTAGCGTATGAGACTTTTTTCGAACTGGACCCAAAGTATGGCTGCTTCCGAACTTATCTAGCCATTTAGTTTTTTTCAGTTACGTTAATTTTTGTTTTAGGGAAAGAAATAGAATTTTCATTTGCGGGTAAAACTCTCCATAACTAGGGACCATGACATCAGCATATACTACATATGGTTATAATTAGGTGGTTATATCAATTAACTAAAGATATTTGAACCTTCATTTCGGCATTATTCTGGGAACTAAATCGAGCGAGGGTCAATTAACTGGAGAATAATGTACGTCAGAGGCGCAGATGGGATTTTGGAATGCAGAGGAAGAACACTTATTTCGATCCTATACAATGGCTCGCAAAAGTTAACCTTTGTAAGCTGATATAGCTCAGGGCGTCAAACTTTCAAAGTTCCATGAAATATTTCTAATTATATGTTATATTATATTATATTATTTTTTCAAAACACCCTATCCAGATTCAGTCCCAACTCACACAGAATATGTGTGAGTGTACATGAAAAATGTTCATTTCTTTTCTACTTTGTATGTATTTTCGATTTGTGTTGTTGTTGCCGTTATTGTTGGATGTAACATTACTGCATTCATCATCAACACACAGAATCATGAAAAATTGGTCCAGGGGTTGTATCCTCAGGTTTCGATTATTGCTGCCTGATTCGGCATTACTTTTCAATTCAGCATAAAGCACATAGCACAAAGTGCAAAACATCCCCCTTTTTGTATTCATGTTTTGTTTTTGTGTTTTGTTTTGGGCTAAAATTGGCATCCCTGCTATATTCCATATCATCGTTGTGAGAGGGGGCTGTGATGCCAAGAGTAGGTACGAAATTCGAATTTGTTTGTTTGAATTGGGAATTAGTTTTCCGTCGATTTTTTTCTGTTTGTTTGTTTCAATATTTTTGTCTGCTTTTTGCTTTTACAAACAAATACATGCACACAACATATATGTACAGTAAAAGTATCTCTATACACAGATATGAAATAAATTTTTATGCTGGGGTAACGCTAATACAGTGTCGGACAATAAAATAAGAACACTTTGTTCTGAAACTAAAAACCTTAAAAAATATTTCGCTATTACTTATATTCATTTATTCCATAAGTTTAATTTTTTCGTAAAACAAAAACAAAATCAATTCAGTGTAAGAAAAGAAATTTAAAAGTTATACATAAAATCACATTCAAAAGGAAAAAAAATAACAACAATTCATAAAAAAAAAAAAAATTTACAAAATATTGACTCAAATTGTTCACTAATGCTAATATTTTGTGGAATAGCCTTTGTTAATTAAAACCGCCTTACACCTTCTAGGCATTGATTCCACCAGAGACGCGCAAGTAGCCTGGGGTATGGAATACCACGCTCTTTGAATGCTTTGCCACAAATCGTCTTTGTTTTTAGCTCTGGTACTGCCAATCTTCTCTTTGAAAATATTCCACAAGTTCTCGATTGGATTAAGGTTAGGAGAGGAATCTCGCCCAAGGATTGAGGTGTGCTTTGGGTTGTTATCCTGTTGCATTTGCCATTTCAGTGGCATTTCCCATTCAGCATAAGGAAGCATCACCTCGTGAAGGATGTTTACGTAAAAAGGGCCCACACCACACCAAGAGAATCATATCCATACCATGATGCTTCTACCTCCGCGCTTAAACGTCTTCCTAGTATATTTTGGGCTCAATTCTCCATTTTTCGGGCATCTAACCTAACGCTTGCCATCACTTCCAAGAAGATTCACTAGCTTTCATCTGTCCATAATACGTTAGACCATTTTTTTGCATTAATTGAACCATCCCAATCAATGTGCGCTTCAGCGAACTCTATGCGACACTTTCGATGTCTTTGTGTCAACATTGGTACTTTTCGTGCTGTTCTCTCATACATTTTTTCCCCCACCAAACGTCTCCTTACTGATCGAGCACAAATTTGAACACCTAGCTCCTCTCTAATTGCGGCAGCTACCTTAAATGGATCTGCACTTGTAGTTTCGCGGGGTCTACCACTCTTGCAATAAAATTTTTGAGGTAAAAAAGATTGGTAGACAAATGTCGAGGATCTGCTAGTAGTTTTAGCTATTTGGCGGATGCTGTGTCCCTCATTTCGCAGTTTTATCACCAAATCACGCTCCTCCTTGCTACAGTGCTTTGCTCGACCCATTTTGCTGTGACATTACGGAATACTTAGTTTACATTTAATTTGTTAAATTACCGTCAATGCTACCATTTAAATGCTTACCAGTACAAATTATAAACAAATTTAAGTTTACTTTTTAAAAAAAAATTTTTTAGTCGTTGTTCTTATTGAATTGTCCGCCTTCGAATGCTTCGCTTCAACTATTTTGTTTGGGAATCCCCAAAAAATATTTAAATGTAGTGTTGCCACCTAGAAATTTATAAAGTATATACCATACCATTTTCTTCTCTATAAAAATTGTTAGCCATAAGCAGTCCGATAAAAAAAAAACCAATGGAAGCGAGGTGTTCTTATTTGATTGTCCGACACTGTATGTATTTTTATTTTTGAACTGCAATAAATTTTTGAGTTTTCAATTTGTATGATAATCTGGAAAATATGCGCAACTCCAGAGCGTTTGGCTGTGAGAATATGATTTAAGAAACCTTTTAACAGTTTTAAAATACCGAAATGTAAGTAGAAAATTTATTTTGCAGCACTTCAAATTTCTTCTGAGTTTCATGAAGAAAAAAAAAAAAATATTAAATAAAACTTGTTAAAAGAAACCGCTTTGACTCCTCTTGTAATTCATTTAAAGCCATAAATATATTTTTACCTTTTCACTTCCTCATTTCCCATTTTCCCTCTTCTTGCTCCTTCTCTCGCTTCAAGTCTTGGCGGTAAATTGGACGCATTTTTTATACGGAAATTATTGTTCTTTGTTGTAATGATTCCCAAGACATTCATTATATTTCAAATATCTTTTAAGTTTTCATATAATATATTATAATTTTTTTCATGTACTTTGGCAAGATTGTTGAAGGAACGTTTAAAAGTATACAACAAAAGGGAACAGAATACATAAAAGCCTTTATTGATGTGCTTTTTATGTGTGCCCAAGTGTATGTGTGTGTACGTGTGTGTGTGTGTGTGTGTGGGTGTATATTTTTGTAGGTTATATTGCGTTTGAGCTAACAAAGTTATTTTGGAGAAAAAAAAGGTTAATAACTGCAATATACAATAAAATAATATTAATGTTAATACTGGGATTTTCCTTGAACTTGTGAATAACAAAAATAAAAGAGGAAAGCTGGTTATACAAACTATGTACGTAATATTTTCAAGATATTATCAGAATATAAGAAATTTAGCTTTAAAAGAATATTATTTGTCGTTAAGCTCATAAAAAGAGTTAGCTTTAACGCTGAAATTTTACTGTCTTGTAAATCTGAATAAGAAACAATTCAGTTATTTATTTATTTAATTTTTTAAGGGTATTTGCCATGGTAGGCCATAAATTTATTTTTATTTTTTCACACCCTTTGCGTCATATAATTACTTGGGTTGGCCAAGAATTCCTCGCAATACTTTCTTCTGCCATACAAGAATCTTTTAATCTCTTTGATTGGGATGAAAATTAAACACCCATTTATAAGTTTTCTGGGTGTTAAAATGTTATTTGCAACTGGAATAAAAGATCTGGAAGAAGTCTAATAGGGACAGTACACTTACGGCCAAATAACAGTAAAGAAATTCTAATTTTTCAGCAAAATTGAAACTTATTTCTTATTATTATTTTATTATTATTATTTCTTATTGGAACTTATAACTTATTTAAAATATAGCATGCTGAGAAAAAACCTCTTGAAATAAATGTGGTAGTTTATAAGTAATAGCAATAAGGAATCTATACAATAACTTTTAACACAACTTTTTCGAACATAACATGAAGAGAAAAAAATCTCTAGAGGGTCTTTTGGTGCCTAGAGTTCGACTCTACTAGCTTCTGGTAAGTACCTACTAGCTTCTGGTTTATAACTAAAAATATTAAGGGATTCCTCTTTATATTCAGCTTATTTTAACCATACGTGCCTAAAACAAAATCCTCTAGAGGAGAGGGTCTTTAAGATACATACATATGTTAGATACGACACACCTTGTCTCTTTACTTTCTTCAGTAAAATCATGCCGAGAAAAAATTTCTCGAGAGTAGTTTTTATAAAATTTAGTTAAAAATTTGGTCAGCGTATTTGAAAAATATCAACAACAAAAATATATCATACAACTTTAAGGTACAATCGGAATCAAAAATTTAAAATTTTTACTTATTTTAGGTACCTTCAAGCAATGAGGAATGTAAAAACTGATTTAGGGGGCGTTTCTGTGACTAGAGTCGAATTAGTTGCTAATTTGTTCGGGTTTTGACCTTTAACAAAATAACAGTATCTACGGAATTTATGTTACTGCCTTCAGGAAAGCTAATAAAAAGCTCATAACTTTTCGCTTAACTTCGTTGAACATAGAATGCCCAGAAAGTACCTCTAGAGGATCTATTAAAACCTATATTCGAAATAGCACTGATCTTTTCTGTTTTTAAGGTCTGGAAGTGCGATTATAGCCAGGGAATGTTATTAAAAGTTGTGCATAAAGTTAGAAGCTACAATCATGCTGAAGATAATAAGAAGATATTTCTTAAAGTTTCGTAGTTATAGGTCAAACTGTAAAATTTAGCACCTAATCGACTCCAGGTACTAAACAGACAAAGATGTTGTTAGTAAAGGTATTAAAGATATTTCTTCTCATGTGGAAATGAATATAAGTATGTGGAATATAAGGCGTTTATGGAATGTCCTGGGCCCAACAATTGACAGAAGACTGGGTTAAAATTGAAATAATACGCTTTCAATTCACTAATAAGTATTTTTCCATACCATTTTTTTTTAAATTTTTTTTGTAGCATATTTGAAAAAATTTTAATTTTTAATTTTATTTTTAAATTTATTACCTCTAGACGGTCTACCTCCATTTTTACAATTTTTACCTAAATGACTTGTTACCCAATATGTGTAATGTTAATCGCCTAACTGGGGACAAGGTGGAAGTACCAAAGAGTTTGAACATATTCATCCTCACAGTTTAGCAATATTGCGCCTATATTAAAGACCAATACAAGATTTTTGACTAGGGCCTGTATACTATAGATATAATAAATTCATAAATTTGAATTTTCTAAGAATTCGTTTTTATAATCAATGCTTAATTCATTGTCACAATGTCAATAGTAAAATTATGGAAAACAAACACTGCAAACAAAAAAGAAAGATAAATAAATTACGACGCTCATATTCAACTTTCTAACGTGCTGATGTAGGAAAAGTCTTCTATAGGACGCCTATATTCAGCATATTTAGGCCCTTGCGAAGCAAACCCATGACCAAACTGCATGGGTTTATGCTTCGAAAGCCCTTAGACTTAGGATGTCTATGTGTAGCACGCATAGGTTTATACTTGCAAATCCTGTATAAATGATGCCTATATTTAGCAACTATAGGTCGATGTTGTGCAAGCCTGTGTATTGGCCTGCCGTCTTCAGCCTTCATAGCTCCTTTATACAAAATATGTTTCCAAGGTTCTTTTTCACATGGGTTTTAAAGGTTAAAAACTGAAAGTTGGCACTTAAGTATATTCTATGTACTAAAATATCTTCTAAGTGGTTTTTCTCGTAACTTGAATGTGGGCAACTTTAGTGAAAAACGCATAAACTCAAAAGTAATACCTTCTTTTTAGGGATTTTAGACATTACACACGCACAGTTGGGGTTTTTTGTTGTTGTTGTTGTTTTAAAGTGTGACTATGGGAATCAGTGTGTGACATGTGTGTCATCCAATTTATCTTTCTCTCTGTTTTTTTCCGATTTGATCAACCATAAAATATGCACCCACTTAGGTTCTCAGTCTGTACCAGATGAGTAAAGATTAATGCAGGTGTTTTAAGTGTAAGATTAATAAGACCTAAAGCTTCAAATGACCTAGATATTAATTTTGTAAGTTCAATGTTTTTCTTAAATATTATTCAAAGAGGTTAACATATGTTAAATACATACTTATATGGTAAATGTAAATTATTTCAATGTAAAATAAGCCCTCATCATCTACTCTATATATAAGAAGTATAGTATTGAAAGTACTTATACCAGGATGTAGAATTTGTATTACAATATTTATATGTGCAAGTATGTACATTTGTATTAGGGCATTAAAAATTTTTTTTTGACAGCAACAAGAATAGAAAAATTCCTTATCAAATTTTGACCAATTTGTCCGAAAAAAATATAACAAAATAAAATCGGGTCTGAACCCCGTCCAATGTTCGTAGAAGGTTTCACATTTTTATATGAATTTATTCGTTTTATTTATTAGTTTTTTCGGTCTTTGTTTTTTCTTGTTGATACAAATCGAGGCGCCCTAACACATTTATTACATATGTACATATGTAGTCCATGTAAGAATGTGTATTGCTTTAATGTCATAGAAATTTTAATTGAAGAAATATAAACCAAAAATGATGCAAATCACGATAGTGTACAAAATTATGCAAATTTTCTATGTAATATTCAATTTGCTTAATATATTCATAAATTTTATAATTCAAATGGATGGCTTCAGCATAATGCGAGTGTCGTACGATGAAGCTAAATACATTTTAACCAAAATGCATTTATTTAGTTTTTAATAACAACAACCATTTCATAAATAGGGATGAAGTTGAAGCTGACGATGGTGAAGGCGATAGCGATGGCGATGGCGATGATGATGACTACGACGACGACAACGAAGACGGCAACGACGATATTTCGACAATGAAACACAAATGCAACACAAATGAATTAGAATCGACATTGAGCGCTCGCTCGTAATATAATTATTTATTTATGTATAAGAGGAAAAATACCCAAATGGTGCAATGTGTTTGCCTAGTATGCTCATGCGAAAAAAGGGGAGGGGTTAGTTGGGCGGAAAGAAAATACCCTACTACTCACATTTAGATTCACTTATTGTGTTGTGTTCCTTATTACAATGGTATAAAATAACGACATACGTCGAAAACATCTGACAGCAAAAATCGCTAACAACAACAATTACTGCAATTGCAGTTGTTCTTCTTTTCATTGTTGCTGCTGTTGGTGGTACCTACTGCTGGGCGTATGCTAGACTTGCTACACAACGAACAATATTATTTTAAAATTTTCATCATTCTTCTTCTTTTTCATTTTCTTTCCCGGTTCATATCCAATACGAACACCAGCACCAACTTTCCGCTTACAAAAGACAAAAGGAATCAGAGAAATTTGCAGCAGCGAAAAGAAAATGAGGAAAACTGAAAACATTTCTGTAGCATTCACAAATAAAAATAAAAAAGGAGGAAATCAGAAATTGTAAATTTATTATGCGAGACGTCATTAAATGCCGAGTATACCACACACACACACACACACACACACACACACACACACACACACACATACTCACAAAGAAACTACTTTGTATATGGCTTGCAAAAGTTCGGAAGTCATTAGTGGTTGTTTAATAGTGATGTTGGAAAAAAGATGTCAATCGATAAGTAATCGATTTTGTTAGTTACATTGTATGTAGATAGATGCCAGACTACATTGGTAATTAATTAGTCGCGGTGCGATACTTCGACTGGTTCAACCTTGGTTGGTCGGGTGGAAGGTTGTCCAGAGGAGACTCACATAGGCCAGAACAGTCTATGAACAGCCTTTAGGTATCACAACGGCCAATGTTAGTGGGATCTCAAATCAGTACCAATGACAGCAGTAGTTGGAAGAAAACCAGGCTGCAGGGTGTATCTATCTGTCCATCATGTAACGTAATTGAAAGAGATGTCGGACGGTATTTGTAGAGAACAACATTATTCTCGCATGTAAATATAAATAAGTCAAAACCTCTATTATTGAGTTACTTTCTACCTAAAGGAAACTAGCTACGCGCCTGGTTTTAGAACAAGGTCTATTTCCAAAATGGTTTCAATACAAGGTTAACAAAACCTTGGAAGGTAGTGACTAACTTTTCGAAACTAGGTGTTCGCGGATATTAACCGATTTTGATGACAACAGTTATAATTTTACAGTCAAATTCAATAAAGTGCTCCGAGTTTGGTTCATTTTGATATCACTTGCAGAAAATGTCCCTTGCATCGAAGGTATCACATCCGTAGCATAATTTATAGTATACTCTATATTCGATTGCTATATAGGATGCTTGTGTTCAATTGTCGGAATAGTCAACAATAGAAAATAGAAAGAATAAAAGTTTTTTTTGCAATGACAAAGAATGAAGGAAGGCTTAACCGAGGTGTAAATAAAAAATCGGTGTTTTTTTTTGTTCGAGGCAAGCCCGAAATCGTTTTAATGCGGGCAAAAACTAAACATACAATCACAAGGAATAGCTTACAACTTGATCGATTTCTTCCATTTCGATTTTCAGCAACCATGTGAATGTAAAGACAATATAGACATATACGTATAGGTTTTGAAGTTCTATTTTACCAATAAAATCTCAATAACAGGCTCTACCAAAAGTGCCGGCACGTCGTGTTAAAATCGCCTTGCAGTCATTAGTTAGCACATGGATTTCGAGGGATAATAGAAGGGGGAGTAAAGGGATAGTAGACATTTGTGGACTCAGACGTAAGAAGTAATAATAGTACTTATTAGCTTGAGCTTGGGTCTGCTAGTTAATGTATTAGTAGTAGTAATAATGTTGGCCGTAGTGTTAATACGCTTCTGTTATTAAGCTCATTGAATATGACGGCACACGGGCATGAACGTTTTTTTTTAAACAGTTGCCTATGAAATTTGTTTCTTATTTTGTGGACTTTCATATACAGTACTCACAAATGACTCGGGTACCTTAAACAAATTGCGGTTTTTATAGAGTAAATTGTATTGTATGATAATTAATATTAATGAAATTACCTTTAGTGAGGCTAATACGTCATTTCTCTATTGTAAGTACAGGGCAAAGTTGTGAATAAGCAGAAAAGTTAAGTTATGTGAGATAAAAGTTATGTAAGTATAAAACCGGTTTTTCATATATAGTATGCCCCTTACTAAAATCACAGAAAGAAGAGAAAGAACCTTCAAAGTATCTAGCCGAAAAAAGCAAAAAACCAGGAGAATTATTTTGGCTAGCGCCATTTGTGGCATTGTTCCACCAACGAACAATGCTATCACAATTTCATGCAACAACAACAACTGCAACAGCGGCAGAAATACCAACGGCAGCCATAATAGTAACAACAAGGTAAATACAAACAACATACATGAAATATTCAACCCCTGAATATGTACATACAACATTTATGCAGCATTTGCAGAAATATTATCGTCATCAACATTAGCATCAGAACCAACAACAACAACAACGGCAATGGCAACGGCAACGGCAACAGCAACGGCAACGGCAAGAGCATCGACGTGATTAGATTCAGCTTCAATGTAAATTGAAATCACAGACGAGCACAGTTTTCTTTTTGTTTTATTACAATATTTTTTCGCTATTTGTTGTTGGTGCAAAGGAAAGAGCATAAAAGTAAAAATAATAGAACATAAAATACTAGCAAAATATAAAACGATAAAATTGTTAGCGGTAGTTATAGTTGTAAATGTACATATAGTATCTATGTATGCAGCATGTACATATGTGTGTGTGTTAGTGTATGTGTGTGCGAACAACCACCATCAACACCAACACTAGCATCACCACCACCATCATCATGCTCATCATCTCTGTACACTTCAGCCACTACTACTGCCACCGTTCACCGACCGCACATTTATATTATATTTCGCAGTGAGATTAACACCAGCCAGCAGTGCAACAGAAAATGTAAAGGATAATGAAACCAAACCAGAAACAACAACAACTGGCGTAAAAAAATTGGAAAAATCAAAATTCAGGATACTATATATCCGCAGAATACCGCAAAAGAATGGTCGGCGCTGTTGTCCTCTCGTCGTCGTTGTCGTTGTCGTCATCGTCGCAGTGGCGTCGGTCGTGTCGTGTGACTCTACTGTCGTGTACCTACTATAAGATTTTGATGATGTTGTTGACATTATCGTTTTTGCTTTAGTGTTGCGTTGCCAGTTGTTGTAAGTTTTTACTGCTGCTGTTGCTGGTTGCTGATGCTGATGGCTTTCTTAACGCCACGAGCTATAAACAATAAATGAATAAAAAATAAAACCCTTAGTGGTTAATTAAATATTTTGTAGTTATGAAAAGTGCGCGAGTGTGTGTGCGTGTATGTGATTTATGAATTACAACAAAAAACAATACAAACAAACTAACAAATTGTTAAATAAGAATCTAAAACCAAAAATATTTCACCACTGCAAAAATTGTGCAAAATTACAATAACGTCAAATTTCGCGCAATTTCTATTCTATATTACCAAGAAATTGTTATAGACAATTATCAATCTCGAAACAGTGGCTATCAACGGTAATTCAATAGTGTTATATTTCATATATTTCTTCCTCTGAATATTAATTTTCAATCTTCATTAGTGTATTAAAAAAATATTGCAAGGTGATTCAGTTATAATTTTGACATCATTGTTTATGTGCGACATCTGTGTGTCGTTTTTCGCTACTACTATTCAGTGTTTAACTTTCGCTACCAACCGCTTGGTGGTTTCGTTTTTCTCTCAGGCAAGCTTAAAAATTTAAGGGTTGGTTGAATTGCGCTGTCAGAATTTGACATTTCGTGTTTGCTTTTGAATTAGTGCTTCACAATCTGTGGGTTTTGCAACCCCCTAGTAAACAATTTTTTTGAACCTGTTGGGCTTGCACATATGCGGGTTTTTTTTTTTTTGTTAAGCACCCATACTATGTAATTTTACTTCTATTTCTATTGAGAGTTCAAACATCTGTCGTGATTTATTTTGTTGTTGTTGTTGGGATGATTCGGAACAGAGTAGTTCTCATTTTTGCATAGGCATATCGGATAAATATTTTTATGACATAATATGAAATGGGTATGAAATAGTGGATGAATAAAGTGTCAATTTTTCAACTTCATAATTTCAAATTGAATTATCCTCTAACATGATTCTAAACAATTATGTAAAACACAGCTCAAGTAAAATAGAATAAAAATATTTGCTGGGGGCGAACAGAAAGTAGCAGCTCTGTTGTTCAGAGACTCCTCGCCCAAGTTTCGTTATTGAATTCTTGTTCCGAAAGTATCATCAAGGTTTTCTTCATTAGAGATAAAGTCAATAACCTTTAAAACACCATATCAACCTATCTACCATCTAAGCAATAAGCTTAATTGCAATAGTATTTAATTTTTTCTTGGGAGCAAGGAGATATGGTTTGGGTGGGGACTTTTCCACCTCCTAGTTTTCCTTGTGAAATACGATTTCCGGGGGTTTACTACTTGCTTTATCCATTATGGGTAAAACGAACTATTGCCCTTCACCCAAATTAGATAAATGGTGTTAAATAATATTCTTTTTTTTAACTGGGAGTAAGTAGGAATGATGGATGTGGGGGATTGATGTGAAACAGAACATGTTAATTTTTTCTTTAAGAGTATCAAACCTCTAGCTCATGAAGTTTATATATTATTCTTTTTTAATGACACAGTAGTCCATGGAGAGCTGTCTATTCTAATATATAATTAAAGAGGCAGAGAACCTATTAACTCACTTATCACACAATTGGTGAATGCAGATGAGTTCGTAGGCTTTGGCATTATTTATAAAAAGTTCTCTCTGGATCCGAATTGCAATATGGTTGTTATAGAGTAAGCTTAATTGTTATCACAATAGGAGATATTTACTTTTATAGAACTGACTTGGTAAAAGAAGAGGAAGCTGGAAATATGGGGCTTCCCAAGATGTTGCCAGTGTGAAACACTGGCAGAATGGCAGATCACTGGCAGAATGATCAACTTTATATGATATTCTTTGGCTTACTAGCTAAGTTAAAAGTCTAATAGTTAGAAAGTAATGAACTTAATGGGGGAGGGTAAGGGGGAACGTTTTGTACCCATTAGGGGTTAGGTCACTGAAATTAGAAGAACGATCTTCAAAGCGACAAGGCAAATATGAATACGGAATTAGTTGTCAGATGATTTCAAACAGAGTTTTTCTAACCCCAGTTTATTGATTGGTTATGGAAGTAATCATCTCCAAAAATACTTTTCGTGAATAGCTAAAGTTCAAAATATTACACTATTAGAGAGAAATTGAAAGCAATAAATAGCCTAAAGATTTCCGAACTTCCTTCCTTCTAACATCACCAAGAGAGAGATCTGAACAGTTAAAGAGATAGTATTAGCATACCATGGATTTAATTCAGGATAATTAACAGATTAAAGGAGGAGAGGGCGAGAACAAATCCAGTATATGTATACTACGTACTATGATCGTTAAAAAGTTTGACAAACTCTGCCTAAGGAGATTATATGTACATACATACTACCTGCTATCTCATCGCTTTAGTCACTGTTAAATTTGCAATTAAAAAACCTTTCCAATTTAAGATATGTATTATTTGCCATTTTAGACGAAAGGACCAAATTAGACCAACCTAGAAATGGATTCTTCAAACATGCCATTCGGTTTTGCTTTGCCCGGAGCACATTTACTGCCACCATCATCGAATATGATGGGCGGCGGTGGACATCCAGGACCAACAGCAAGTCCACCACAAAGTGTACCAGGACGACGAACACCACTTGGCTCGGTGGGTATTGGTGGATTTTATGCGCAGAGTATGGCAATGGCTCATAGTCAGAGTAACATGCCAACAGATGAAAATAAACCGGGACCCAGTCACGGAGGTGGTGGTGTTGGAGGAGGCGGCGGCAGTAGCGGTGGCGCTAGTGGAGGAGGCGCCGGTGGTGGTGGCATGGGTCACAATCAAAAAACGCCACCACTACCTGCTGCATCGCTGTTGTTGTCTGGTGGAACAACCACTATGGCAAATAATAGTGGGTCGTCAGGTGGAAGTGGCAGTGGCGGGAGCGGTGGCGGTCACGGGAAGCAAAAAAATCGTCAAGGCAAAACTGTGCGCTTAAATATTAATGCAAGGTAAGAGGCTGTTTTACTTTTGTGTTTTTTTTTCTTGCAAGAAATGATTTTTAATAAATTTGTAATATTTATCCCTGCTGCTATAGAGAACGACGACGCATGCACGATTTAAACGATGCGCTCGATGAGCTTCGCAGCGTTATACCTTATGCCCATTCGCCTTCGGTGCGCAAGCTATCGAAAATAGCTACTTTATTATTAGCTAAAAACTATATACTCATGCAGCAGAATGCCTTGGAAGAGTTAAGAAGGTAAATTTGACGAAATCTTAAAATTAATTATTTAGTTTTCTATTTTAATTTCTTCACCTTCTTTGTAGACTTTTAGCATACATTCAAAGTACTACGGGTGCAGCTCCTTTGGATTTGGGTTCCTTTCCTGCAGCGGCTAAACTACAAGCTTTATTACAGGGTCCACATACTGAGACACCGGATAGAAGTTAAATTTTATTATTTTTCTCTCCAATGAAATTACTTCAGTTTAATTTAAATCTCAAAAAATATTGTAGTGTTAAGTCTTTTATATAGTTTGCTATTTAAGTACGCGTGTGTGTGAGAGAGATGATGCTCGGATGGTAAACTTTAATATCCGTTGTTGTTGTAGCAGCAGCTTTCAGCATTCTTGTTAATATAAATGATTGGAATTTGAGTGATTTATAGTTGAGATTGTTGTTTGGTCCGATCCTAGACCCGATCCTAGATATGTATTCTGTGTCATTTTCGTTGTTTTCAAATTGTTCCACTTGGGACCGTTTTCTCAATGTCCGATGAAGTGCCAATCTGAACTTTAACTGACGGATCGGTTCTGCTTACCGTCGGCTAAATTTCTTATCACTGCTTAACCGGACACTGAGAAAACGGCTCTTAGTCTTACTTAATCAAATGCATTACGCCTCATTCTTCAATGAATGAGTGGAATGCTTAACCCACCCGGGGAATCTTCAAGAAAAGTTTGGCGATCTTGAAGTTCGAATCGGTTGAGGAAAACCTTTGACCTAGAAATATAAATGAAGAAGAGACTAAGACCATCTACCACCTCCCCTGTGATTGATTCAGATTGATTCCTATGAGATAAACTGTTTTTGGAACTGGAGGACCTGGCGAAGATTCTGCTAACATGCTTTTTCATCCAATTGAATTTTCGGACTTCGTGTAGATTTCTACGGAAAGTATTTTAAACTCCCAAAATCTTTATGCTTTCAATCCATCACTTTCTTTCACACTCTTTTACTCCCTTTTCTTCTTTAATGAAACAACATAGCATAGAGGTCATAGGTCTAACGTTTCGCCCCTTTCACACTCAGCCACTCTGAAAACGTGGTCTTCAAACGACAGCATTTTAGACTCTCACAATCTCTGCACCAACAGTAGATTCAGTACAATCTCCTTCTTTCACATTCTTCCAGTTAAATAGGCACAAAAGTCCAGGGCCTAGGCCGAACAAACACCATCTTTCACTCTCACCCACAATAATAATGTACTTGCAGTTTTTCCAATACTTGCACATACTCGTACTACAGCAGCGTAGGGCAAGCAATTTCAAAGTCAATTTATTTAATTTTCTTTTAATCGGATGCTAGTCATTGATAATGCCAAATATAATATGTATGTATTTGTTAAGTGATATTTATTTGTACAATTTTATTTTATTGTTTTTTTTTCTTTTCAAATATTAAGTAAGTCTCTAAGTCATACATAAATTTATATATTAAAATTAATAAGTAAACTATATTTTACTTATATTAAATTAAAAGCAAAATGCCTAAAATTTAGGTAAGTAATAACAACAAAAAGCATTAATGAAATGAAAGCAATAAAAAGATTTTAACATTGAACGATTTCTTATTTAATTTTCTTTACATGAAAATCCATATTTATGTACATAAACATATATTTACGTACATATAATTATTTGTTGTTGTTTTAAGTACAAATATCAGGAAATAAATTAAAAACGTCGTACTTAAAATTCAGATAATCTAAAAATCAATCGATTCTCTTGTTTATTGCATGGGGAATCGTAAATCATCAAGTTCAAGAATTATGCATTTATTTTATTTACATGTAAGTAATAAAATATAAAAAAAACTTTTTTTTTTTTTTTTTTTTTTTTGGTTAAGTACATTGAAAAATTGTAGGCATACATTTCATACATTGAGTACCTATATAATTAAAGTTCATGTAAGTACATGTTTACACACACACATACATATTTACTTGTTACAATATACAATATTTACAGTAATCTCTAATTAATTTAAACAGTCTTAAGAAAGCAAATCAAATGATGTGATTTTTAAGAACTTTACTTCAACCAACCCGACGATTTTTCATGCTATAGTACTTACATATACGAGGTGTGATAAAAAAATAACCGTTATTTTCAAATTTCGTGAGTTACGTATGTTCGATTTTCGCATTTTTTTTTTTGTTATGTTGGTACACATGTCTGTTATATATGTTGGCAATACTAACCATTTTGGATTGTCAGTTTGTTTTTGACAGATAAAAAGGTTAGTCGTGTTTTGGTGTGCTCTTCGATTTTTTACTATTCGAAAAAATGGATCAAAGAAACTGTATTCAGTTTTGTGTAAAAAATGAAATTAAATGCGCAAGGACATTTGAAATGTTGACTGTGGCCTTTGGCCTTTGGCGAGTCTACTATGAGCAGAAAACAAGTTCAATTGTGGTATAACCTATAACCGGTTTAAGGAAGGCCGAGAAGATGTCAATGACGATGCTCGTCCTGGTCGCCCGAGCACGTCAACAACCGATGAAAACATTGACGCAGTGAAGAAAATGATTTTGGATAATCGTCGAGTCACTAACAGAGAGGTTGCTGATGATGTTGGCATATCGTTCGGCTCATGCCAAGCAATTTTTACGGATGTTTTGGGCATGAAACGTGCGGCAGCGATGATTGTTCCAAAATTTCTAAATTTTGAGCAAAAACAACGTTGCTTGTGCGTAAGATTTTGGCCAAAAACAAAACCGTTATCATGCCTCAACCACCGCATTCACCGGACGGGGGCCCCGCTGACTTTTTTCTCTTCCCAAAACTGAAGGAAAGCGTTTTGCTACGATTGAGGAGATAAAAGAAAAATCCAAACAGGAGCTGTTGGCGATACCAAAAAGCGCGTTTCAGAAGTGTTTCGAGGATTGGAAAAAACGCTAGCATAAGTGTATTATATCTGAGGGGGATTACTTTGATGGGGACAAGATAGTTGTTGATGAATAAATAAATACTTTTTGAAAAAAATAACGGTTATTTTTTGATCATACCTCGTATACCTAGTAGTAGTTTGATTAATGCATTAATGTCAGATCCACATTACTCTATCCGTTAACTTAGATTTAAGTAGTTAAATAAAATATTGAACGGCAATGCAATGGTTGTGGAAAGACTCTGAGCTACATATATAGTTTTTAAAAAATTAAGTAATTATGTTGTCAATCAATATTCAGTTAAAATTCTTAAAAAACAAAGTTTCCTGTTGCTTCATAAAAGTTGTATGGAAATTACTGTGTACATATGTATGTATACTTGTAAATATGTATGATGCATGTATGTAGTATATATTTTATTGAAATTCTTAAATGATTGCTTTAAAAAATCAATTCAGTTCATGATTCTTTTCTGATTAGTGAATTCTGATCTGAAAATCTTGTTATGTTTTCTTTAAATATATTACATATATAATTATTATGTATATTAGGTTTGTATGTATATTTATGTATTACGTAATTAATAAAACTGATGTTGCACTTATTAATTAATTGCCATTGTCGACATCAAAGAGACCGACCGACACTTATGATATTAGCTAGTCAACTTTGTAAAGCGGAATTTTTGCAAATCTAACTGATTCTACCATATTCTCGTATGTATGATTTTAGACTTTGAATTAATTATTTAAAATGCTATTACTTAGTTACAAAACAACTGGGAATTTTATGATAATAATTTGGTCAGGTTACGTTTAAAAGTTTAAGAGGCGGAACATTTAAAGCAGTGATGATCAAAAGTACTCTTTAAATGAAAAAGGGTTTAAGCTCCTTAAAATTCACAGGATTAACGTATCTGCTCTTCTGGCTCATTTTTCGTACATATTTTAGTGCGATAGCTTGTAATGGTGTAGAAAAGCAATCAGTACTTTAAAACGGCAATGTCAATAAGAGCTTTAAAGATCAACGATTTTCGATTGTGAGTATTGAAACTTAACTAGCAGGATGAAAAGCTAGTATTGGAACGAATATTACTGTTCTTAAGCAGACAAGACTTTTGGTAGAAAATCTCTAGAGATTTCACTTTTAATCAATTTTTCATTGATAGTTACGTTTATTTATATAATTTGAAAGTGTGGCAACAGCTAAGTGATATTAAAAGTGCCTTACGTAGTTAACCCATGAAATCTGTAGGAATTTACTAGATACTTTTCACCCTGCATTTGAGTTGTTAGCTTGATAAATGTACTACTTAGAAAAGATTTACACATTCTATGATGTTATTAGGCACAACAGCCCATTTATGGACTAGGCATAATTTTTCGCATTAAATAAGTAAAGTTGAATTTTTGTAATTAAAGTCAATTATGTAATAATGATAAGAATTTTGCAAGTTCTTAGTTGATAAAAAAATTGTGCAGTTAAAAACATGATAAGGCCTCAAATACACTTAAAGAAACTAAAAGTTATGAACAGGAACATGAATTCGGCACCCAAGTCGATTTCAAAGATATGTGAAACTTAAGCTTCTGTAATGTATTTTAAAAGGATGAGAATTGTGATTGAAAACTACCATATAAGAGTAAAAATGTTTTTTTCTTTGGAAATTTTTATTTCTAAGTTCTGTTAGTTATTACTCGTAAATATATGTTGATTCAAAAGTAAAAGCAAATACTAAAAAAAAAAATATTTCCGAAGAAAAACAGGACGAGCATGAGCATGATTTTGGTTTCATGAAAATATAATATATTATTACTGTTCAAATATTATTCATAACACTAATGGAATGTGCTTCAAAATGATCGATACTTTATCGACATTAGAAATGTCGATTTGATCGAAACAAAAAATTAAGTTCTGTAAACTACCAATTGGTATTTTTTCATTCTGATTCAAGTAGAATGATAGAGAAACGAGTACCAGGGATGCAAACCAATTTTGAACCGAACCATCCGAACTTTGACTAACTTGAACCAAACCATGCAGCAAATCGTTATTTGTTTTTCTCTCTTGAACCAAACCAAAATATAATAATAATTGTTCGAGTTTTTGAACCGAAATAACGGTTCGAAGTTGCGAATTCGGTCATCGGTGACTTGCTGTTGTTGGCTATAAGAAAAACATCAGTCTAACCTATATCTACTTTTTGACAGAAATTTTAAGACTAAATTTTTTTGTTTTTGTACGGCTTCTTTTTAATGATTGTTCAAAAAATAGTATGTATAAATAAATTAAATTTTACTCTTCCACTATTTTTATTTTTGTTTGACATCTGTATGGAATTAGCGATTTTAAAACCGAGCCTAATTTTTTCCCAGTTATATCACAAAATTTTTTCTTAGACGTTTCTATTTGGCTGACCTTTCTTCTGTTACCACAAGTTCCCTTCCTTTTTATTTTTTTTTGTTTATAGTTTTGCCACTAAGTAACTCTTTCTAAGTGATTATACTAATTTAAAACTAAAAAGTCCATCGTCTCCACACTTTGCAATCGTGCAACATCAGTTCTCACAGCACTTAATTTGTTTAAAAAAGACTACTGCAGCAATAAATATTTAGAAAAAATAATAAATACATAAGTAGATAAATAATAAATATATAGTAAAAAGAGTTGAAACTGTACCGCTACACAATTCTCTCGCCCATCCATCCCTGTCCCCATTTCCATCTCCATCTGACCCTTTATTCTGGCACGCCCGATAATAAAATCTTACCACCGTTTGTTGTACGAAAGATACGCTCTTTCAGCGGCAATTCACCTATCAAATATTCATCCATTAGTTCGATAGCAGCCTTTGAATGTCCGGTACCATGAAATGCCAATGTGGCATCACGGCCCGCATGATCCATTATGACATCATCACCGCCAGGATGCGAGTGCAGGAAATGTGTAACATCATAAACACGATCATAGATAACCACCCAGCAATCGCTGTAATCATCGTGCTGAGCAACATCTTCGAGGGTAATTTCTGGTATACCGCTAGGCAGCAAAAGGCCGTTGGTTTTTTGGCGCGGAAATGATTTGTGCGGGGCTTGTACTTTACTCTGAACACTAGCGCGACCACCAGCACCAGCACCAGTACCACCGGGGACAATGCATAAAGCCTGCAGTAAACTTGAGAGTGATGAAGTCATGTTGGTAGTGGAATGGTTAATGATAATTTGTTTTTCTTTTGCTTCAGTTATGCGTTAAACCACTTTTACTTTCTTGTACTCGTATTTAGTATTTGAAAGAGACAAATATGTGCACAATTTGCAATTTTTAGTTTTTATATTTATTTGGGCCTTGGCCTTGTAATTTTATCCAATTACTTTTGCTTCTTGTCACACATGCGCTAATTAGAGCGTTACTTATATTAGTTGCAGCAATTTTAATAGTTGTTTTTTTTTTGAATTAATAGGTAGGTAATTAATTTTCTATAATTTATTTACGAGTGCGCGCGTAGATGATTTTGAATATTTAATTCACTTTGTTTCGATTCGATTTGATTCTTACTGATGAATGGCATTCAACGTATCGTTGTTAATCTATTTATAAAGAGCTTTACTTTGCTTTTCAAGCTTCTTTAACAGTTATCATCATCTATACTATGCATAGATACATACATACATACATACATATACTGTAAATGTGAGCACCCGCCATTCAACGATCAATCGATCTACGAGTATTTCTCTATGCCTGTGTCAAATGCGAGTACGCGCTAGTATCAGTCAATGCCTAATCTGCAATTGTTTGTCTGTCTGTCTGTCTGTCGGTTTGTCTGGCTATTTGCCTCAATTGTACGTTCGCATTCTGTCAATTGAAACCAGATTCAATTTAAGAGATTTGTGTGATTATTTTGTTTTTTTTAGTAGACATATAAAATTTCATTTTTACTTCAGCGCCATTAAATTACGTATTAAGAAAAATCAATTCAATTCCATAATAAAAATGCCTTCGTCACCATTAATTTGTATAGCTTCTTCATTTACGTACTCGTATTGTATTTATTAAGTTGAGCTCTTATGTTTATCAGTTCCAGTATTCGATGTGGTTTCACTGGTATGGTATGAAACACACAATAGGAAAGCGTTGATTATGAAAATAAGAAGAAGATCAAATATCGGGAAGATTGTGGATTGAGATTAATTTTGGGTTTGGCAAAAAAATTGAGTAAAACATTTCCTTGATTTCGATTTTGTTAAAAGCAGTTTGAAATCTGAGATATATCTTAGGTTAAACTGGTTGTGTATTTGTAAAATTATCCAATTAGTTAAGGCCATAGTATGGTTATATTACGTACGTTATGGTGACCGTGAAAACTAGCGACGGTTTACTGTGGTGTACTGCGCTAGTTACCATAAAACACGAAAAGCAACCAAGCTGAATATGAAATTAAGAACATTTCTCAAGTTTTAACGTTAAGTCAAGTTTAGTTGAAGAATTTCCAGTTTAAGTGACAAGAATAATGACGAAGCCTTGAGTGTGGAAAATTATTATTCTGAATATGAATTTTCTTGAAAAGAATTTTGCGATTATAAAAATTCGATAATTATTCAATTTTAAATTATATTACAATTTTTAATATTCATAATGAGTACACAGACTCCAAAGCTCCCATCTCTCACCCCTTCCTTATTTCGCATAATATATAGTATGCACTAAGTATCAGTTTCAACTACCAGTTCCAGTGGATATGAATCTCACAGACATATTCCTCCAACAGTTCTACCTCTTCTCTGCCCTGCCGGAATTTCTTTACTTGATTCCAGTTTAAATAGCAAACTTTCTTTTCCTTTCCATCTTACTGCAACTCCTCGCCACCCCTTTCCACCTCCTCTGCACCACTCACCACCCCTCTTCCACCTCCTCACCAACCCCTATTCATCGCCTTTCCAACTCCCCTCCACCACTCTTCACCCCTCTCGAGCTTCTTACCACCCCTTTTCTCTTTTCTTTTTTCTCGGCCGTATCACAATTATTTCATCTAATCTACATAAGAGTAAACAGGCAATTGCAACAGATTTGAATACAGATTTTCGTCAAAATTGGGGCAAGTTTTTACAGTGATCCTGGTGTAATAAAATCATTGTTGAAAGAGATCGCCAGAGATAAGGTTATCCATTATCAGGTTCTTGCAGCGATTGTTAAGGTAGCCCTCCTTTTTTCACACCGTTTTTCATTACACGACACAAGCGTTGCTGTGGCAATTATCGTTTTCCGTCGTTGCCGTGGAGTAATTAAGTTTTTAGACCGTCTTCCATACTCTATTTCTAAGTCCTTCCGAAGAGTAGGACATAGATTTCTATCTATCATATCTCCGCTCATCAATTTAATCGTAAGCCGAGACAGTAAACCAAAAAATTACTAAATGTAGATGATATTTATTACAACGAGTATTAACTTCACTTTGCAAATGCAACTTGTTGGAAATATCGAGTAAGTCCAGGTTATTATATATCGGTATTTTATATCTACCATATATTAAGGCTTTCATCCTTCTCGGCCGTACTTGTATGTCAGTTGTGGTCAGTCAAAACCACATTATGAATTTATGAATCTAGAGTTTTTGGTACAAATTTCCTTAAGAATGTTCTGGAAATGTAAATTGCTGTAAATTATAAAATATTTTTCTCCGCACAAATACTCATCTTAATACGCACTAGTCACTATTCACAGTCTAGCATAAAATTCATCGCCAGACTCACCTAACTGAACATTTTACGAGATAATGGTATCGAAAAGCACCGAGAAGGGGAAACCGGGGTAGAGGTGGAAGGTTCCTGTAAAACCAAAACATTTTGAAACTTTAAAATCTTGTCTGAGTCGAAATGTGTCACATGTTCTACATAAGTACAATATAAGGTAAGGTATGTATGTTAATATTTCAATCATTTCTTTTCAAATAAAGTGTATTGTGTGCAATTTTTAATTGTATTCAAATTCATTGTCTTATCATTTTGCAGTTCATTAAACTTTATTTCATATATGTACTCGTAATAGAATTGATTTTTATGATCAATTGCTTTTACCTAAACATTCTTTTATGTACATGCTATGTAAATAATAAATAAAATTGTATTCAAATAGTATGTCGTCAAAATATGTACTACCAGTACATGCCTTTTTAAAATATGAGTAACTAACCCCCTAAATGTAGGGTGAAAATTCTTATCACTATAAGTAGCACATGCGAGTAATGAAATACTGCTGAGCCTTTTGATGTTAATCCGTTCAACAAAGGCAGTGTCGGAACTCACCTTGTCCTTTGCTCTTGTCGGCACTTGCCTTCTTAGTAATTTGTCTCCCGAGCTCGTGCGAATATTTTTCTAGCCCAGTAATTGTTGTACAGTTGAATATTATACTGTTGAGATAAGCTTCTCATGACAACACGCAGACTCTACTTGGTGGTTTTCAGGTAAATGACCTGTTGTGATAAGGAAAATTTGTTCAAAGAATCGCTAAAACTTATTTACTACCTAGTAGAAGAAAAGTAGTTTTGTAAGTGGAAAGTTGGGAAAATTGTCTCCCATTTGATAATATGCACTTTTTTTACATTAGAAACTACAATTGAAAAACGGTAGGTACATTTTCATTCATTCAATACGAATTTATTGTACAAATAATTTAAGATCATTACGAAATAAATAGTTTAATAGTTTTACGTATTAATTTATAAAAAATATAAATTTGGAAAATCTGTGACAAAGTCAGTATACATAACCGTTTACCGTAATTTAATTTTAAAGTCATCCATCAAAAGGCCTACTACTGTGGGCAAAAGTTAGTAAGACTTTGTTCATAATTTCAAATTTCAGTTTTTTGAGTTTAGAAAATAGCCAAAAGTCACACGGTGCTAAGTCAGGCGAATAGGGTGGTTGCGGAACGATATCAGTCGAATTTTTGGCAAAATGGTCTCGTAAAACCAATGCAGTGACTTAGGCCCAAATGATGTTTTAAAATGGTTTTCACTGATCCTTCCGATATTCCAACGATGCCAGTAAGGTCTCTGACTGTTAATCGTCGATTCTCGATTCTCGAGCCCCAATTCCTTGATTTTATTGACGTGTTGATCATCAGTTGATGGTTGATGTAGATGGCCGTCCTGGACATGGTTCGTCGTCAACGCGTTCTCGACCATCTTTGAACAATTTGTACCAATCAAAAACACTTGCTCGCGACATACAATTTAATGGAACTTCTTTGTTGAATAATTTCACTCATTGTGAAAATCGCCGAATGCACTTTTTGTACTTCAGAAACACAAGCGTATACTAAACACTAATGATTATTTTGATGTGACATTTGGCACAGATGTCACCGTCACCGTCATACCAACCTTAAAAAAATAATATTTTGATGAATGGGTTTCCGCGCGAAATTTAAATTAAAAAGTCTTACTACTTTTTGTCCACAGTAGTATTTTGAAACCTTCCTACTTCCTGCTACCTAGGCCTACTTCCTTGGAAAAGCTTAACCCTGATAAAACCCGCAATTCGTGTTTGGGAAATGTTTAAATAATCCTAGAGAAAGAAAAATATCTGATGATGAATTTCAACGATAGTACCGATTAACGGTCAACTTTATCGTTCAAATTTTAGTGCCAAATTTGGGATTAGAAGTCAAATTTGGGATTACCCAAAGATAATAAAGTTGTCAAGTCACGTGCTTGTTCTCTGTAAGCGGAAATCTTGCGCTGTAACTTAAACACGCAACAGATTTCAACGACGAAATTATTGATAATTCTTGCGTCATCGAATAATTTGAAATTAGAGCACGACGTTGAAACTAAAATTGAACAAAAAATTTTACTCATTGAACTTGGCATACTCAGAATAAGTAATATTATTTATTTAGTATACAAAACTTGATACTTTCAATATGTATGTATTGTACATACGAGTACAAACAAACACAAATCCGTAAAAAAATATTTGTTAGCAGGAATTCCTAAATCGCAATTTTAATATTTTCGAAAACATTTTGTATGAATTTTGTAAAATATTATACATATTTGAAAAAAGTGAAAAGTAATTTTTATTAATTAAGTTATTGTTATTGCAAATTATGCAAATATTACTGAAATAAATTTTTTACAATTTTTTGAAATTGATGATGAAATATTTCAAACAAACGATTATTATGACTAGGGTGGAAAATTATTTTTACCAACTAAAGCTGGAAGTAAGATACAAAAATTAAGAAAATACGAAAAGCAAACACAAAAAATACATATGTATACTTGTAAATCTGTGGTTTTGTGCTAACTGTTCCGTTTGTAAAAAATATGAATATCTGGTTATACTTATTCTGTTATGTAATCATGATCATGTGGTAACGATTTGTTTTACACCGTAACCACGAGCCAAGCCAACCAACGCAAATAGAGCTTAAAGTCTTGAATAACTTGTTATCGCTTTGTGTTGCTATTATTTATTTATTTTTATTTGTTTTGAAATTATAACGCTCCCACTGTGTAATTGAAAGTGAAGTGTCTCATTTGTCATATTGATATATTGATATAATGAAGTAGTGAAATGAGATATGCCATCATTTGTTCATTCATAGATATTAGCTTAGGTTAAAACCGCAAGTTTTCTTGGATTTTTCTACAGTTCCTGTTTTTGTTGAGTGCCATCGATTGTTTTTTTGTAGTTAGGTAAATAGGTAATTTTTTCATCATTTCATTCATGATATTCTTGTTTTTTGTTCGATTATCATTTGAAGCCTTAGGCGATAAGATTTAGAAACATTTCATACCTTCAATGTTTGGTCCTGGAAATATGGAGAAAATTTAAAATAATTGATCCATACAATACAGAATTGAACTACCTACAATATTTCGGATTTTTTATTAACCCGTTTTGGTTTTGCCAATAACTTTGAAATTTTCAAAAATATTTCTCTTATTTTATTACTGTGTAATTTACTGTGTAATATTTGCATATAAAGGGTGTTTTTTTAGAAGTGTGGTTTTCAATCTGGCAATACTTTTTTTGGAGTTGGTCTTTTTGACAGCTGTAGTGGTAGTGCGTTGGACTGCTACGCAGAGTGTCCGAGGTTCGAATCCCGGCACAGGCAAAATCAAAAAGTAGAAAAAATACACGGCACCACCTGCCTGCCAAGAGGCAATGGCAAACCTACAAGAGTAAAAAATTGCTATGAAAAGCTTTTCGCTTCGCCGTTCGGATTCGGCATTAAACTGTAGGTCCCTTCCATTCATGTACAAATATAACACGCACAACATGAGTGGATGCGAAGAGCTCGGCCTAGGCCCTCCATGGGCTGTTGTGCCATTAAAAGTAAAGTAAAGTAAGTAAGTAAAGGGTGTTTTTTTAGAAGTGTGGTTTTCAATCTGGCAATACTTTTTTCGGAGTTGGTCTTTTTGACAGGTGTCACTTGATTCATGCTCAGTTTGGTTTGCCATTTCATAATGAATAACTTACTCCTGAACTACGTTTGCAAATTGTGCAAATTTAGTACCAAAATAATGGATCGGTTCTTGCGATTTTCACAAGAATATTTTGTTCAGCGATGAAGCTCACTTTTGGTTGAATTGGTACGTTAATAAGCAAAATTGTCATATTTGGAGTGATCATAATCCACAAGCCATTGTTGAGACACCGTTACACCGTTACATCCTCAAAAAGTCACTGTTTGAATGCTCTGTGGGCAGAGGGAATCATTGGTCCATATTTCTTCAAAGATGGAGCCGGTCATATTGTTACAAAGTAACAGTCAATGGGGAACGCTATAGAGCCATGATTAATGACTTTTTCATGCCTGAATTGTGAATTGGAGGATGTTGATGTGGACGACCTTTGGTTCCAACAAGACGGCGCTACTTGCCATACAGCCAACGAAACAATCAATTTATTGAAGGAAACTTTTGGTGAGCGCATTATCTAGCGTCGTGGGTCTGTGGCGTGGCCTCCAATATCGTGCGACTTAACACCGCTGGACTATTTTTTGTGGGGTTATGTGAAGTCGCTTAGATAAACCCGAAATTGACCTTGGAAGATAATATTCAGTTGGTAGTGCGTTGGCCTGCTACGTCCGGGGTTTGAATATTGGCACAGGCAAAATCAAAAAAAATATAATAGACAATTTTTCTACACGGCATCACCCCTTGACAGCTTTTCACTTCGGCGTTCGGAGACGGCATAAAACTGTAGGTCCCTTCCTTTCATGTACAAATATTACAAGCACAACAAGAGTGGATGCGAAAAGTTCGCCCTAAGCCTTTCATAGGCTCTCGTTCCATTGCAAGAAGAAGAAATAGAAATTCTCATATTTACCATATTACCTGCATCACGTGAATCTGCCAAACTGTACTGAATAAAAAACTGTAATTATTTTTCCCACGGATGTAAATCAAGTTTCAATATTCTTATTTGCACTTAATTTTATAAATGTAGTCACGTGTGTCTAAGCTTACATAATAATTGTGCGGATATCATAAATACATACAGTAAACCCCGGTAAAGCGAAAGATGTCATGCTTTTTAGGTAGTTAAGCGGGGAACATACATAAAAAGGGAAATTTGTATGGAAGTTTGCATAAAAGTTACAAATTACACGCAGTTAAGGGGGAAAGGCACTTAAGGGAGAGGTCCTTAACAGAGGTTTGCTGAGAACATATATTAGTATAAGCATACTGAAGTGTAGCAACATTATAGCACTACAATTTTTAGTTGTGATACTTTTGCATTTAGGGTGTAATGTAAACTTATAAATGAAGAAGTCTCATCGCTAATATAATTATTTAAAAGCAACCTGCAACGAAAACGGTCCTAGACAATTTATTACATTACAATCATTCAGAGATATGTTGGCGATTGTGTATGCATGTTGCTAATACATAATCATAATGTTGCTGATATTCATGTGTCACTACTACCAGTGAGTAATGCACTTTAGCGGCGAAAAGCACAACGCGTGTGCGATGATTATAATGGATATGTTATTTCTGCTGATTATAGCAAAAGACTGCGCAAAAGAATTAAATAACTTAAATATTATATATTTTTTTAAATTGTTTTTTATATTGTTTTTTATGAGATAACATTATTTTATTAGTATTTTTAAAGGTTAATTATTAGACCTTTTTTTGTGCAGTCAATACAAAAACAATTAAAGCCTACGTCAATAGAATTAATTTTAAGCAACAATACTTTTTTTTTTAATTGCTTTATTTATTATTTTTTATCGCAGAAATCAGAAATACGTAAACAATTTAATAATTTAATTAATTTATTGGTATTTTATTTTATTACTTACTACGAGTACATATATGTACTTACTGTATGTACTAAGTAAGTAATAAAAAAAAAAAACAAATTGCATTAATATGGCAACACCATTTCGTTTGCAATGCCCACTTTGGTTGACTCATATTTATTGTTTACCAATTGAAAGCTTTTCGCATTTTCAAATTAAAAGCTTTTGTTTGTAGTGTTTTTTTTTTCTTTTTGTCACTTGCATAAATCACGTAAAAAGCTTTTTCCCTCTTTTTCACGATTGCGGAAAATTCATACCCATTCGAGTATGTATGTATGTACTTGTTGTTGTTCTTTGGGGGTAGATGCGCAATGATATCGTAATCTCTCGACAGCTGTTGCTTCCCTGATTAGAAACACTGTTGCTCTATAGTTCTTTTATACTGTAAGTAACGCTGTATGCGTCCGTATTTAAAGTTTCAAATTCAGAATGCCTGAGCTTTGTAACCCATTCACGGGAAAATTGCATACAGCTTTTCGCTGCCCATGACATATTTCCATTAGTTAAAATAGCTTCAGAAAATCTTTATTTCGGTTAAAGTCAGTTCCACACAAATATCCGAGGCAGTTCTGTTTGTTAACTGTTTGGGAGCCCTCTGTACACCGAATTAGGTCATTGAAGTCAGATTTGACGTTATACCTAGGCTAAATTGAGAAGTTAGTGCATCTTTCGTGGTGCAAAGTCTCAGGATTTACACCCCAAAATCTAGCGGATGCTGAAATTCCGTGAAAGAGGGGATTTAGATTTAAGATTTTTGTTTGTTTGTTTCAAAACAGCGATAATAAAGCGTCAGCAAAGTAAGTAAGAGAAGTGACAAATTTATCCCCAAAATCCTCCTACTATCGTTTTAATTGCACTAGGGAACATTTCTGGGAATCCTGTGACTGTACAGGCTCTTCTCAAAAACCAGAAAACAAGATAGGTTTATACTTTATTGTGAATCTGATTCGAGGTTTGCAAGTGAACGCTATAGATTAAGTAGGTTGTGATCAGAATATCTCAAAGAAGCATTCAGCTATTACTTTCACTTTCAACGAGTTATAAATTTCAAGTGAAGTATTTTTCTGGTTGTTAGAGCTAGAGCTATAAAATTTAGTTTTCCACGTGTTAAAAATTTCGCGTGGATGAGTTTTAGGGTGAAGCTAGGAATAATCCAAAATTTCGTTGGCTTGGAAATTAATTTACTTTGGAACTCGAAGAGTTAAAAACTTTATTATTTTGTTTGGCCTAAAACTAATTCTTTGGATCTTTTACACACTTTTTATATAATTTTAGTTAGAAGTCCTAGTATTTATTACTAGGAATATATCAAATCTCGCTGTGGCGTAGTGGTAGTGCGTTGGACTGCTACGCAGAGTGTCCGGGGTTCGAATCTCGGCACAGGCAAAATCGAAAAGTAGAAAAAATAATTTTTCTACACGGTACCATCTCTTGGCAGGCAATGGCAAACCTACAAGAGTAAAAGTTGCTATGAAAAGCTTTTCACTTCGCGGTTCGGACTCGGCATTAAACAGTAGGTCCCTTCCATTCATGTACAAATATAACATGCACAACATGAGTGGTGCGAAAAGCTCAGCCTAGACCCTCCATGGGCTGTTGTGCCATTAATAGTAAGTAAAGTATATCAAATCTCTGTTGAAAACATTGCGGAAGATTAGAAAAGCCGAAAACTACACGTGAAGACAATTTCTCAAATCTAGTCAGATTCTTAAATTTCATAAGGTTCTTTCCTACATTTAGAAAAATTTTTGAATGATAAAACTATCGTGACCAATTTTGGTTCCGAAAAAATAAAAAATTTAACTTGAATATTCGTTCTTGAATTTCATTGGACTTCATAGTTTACAGCCTTTTTTCAACTAAAAACCTGAGCTAAAGCCATTTTCAGATTCGAAGATTCAACAATAAATGCCTTTTATGCTTCTCGAAAGGCCTGCAATTCCTGAGTTCAGAATATTTTCTGAAAAAGAAAGTGAAATGATATCGTAGGAAAATTTTGATCAAAGCTTTTCCTGCCCACGGTATACGTTACCGCGTTCGCTGACATTCATTAACGAGGATAATACAAAATTTTGCCATTATGCTAGTGAAAGTATACCAACCGAATGTGAATTTTCGCAGCTAGAAAATCAGTAAAATTACTACCTCGTAGCTGAAAACAACATATGAATTATAAAACCGGCAGAAAAATTAACCAACAAAATAACAATACAATCAGAAATTAATTAATTAATAAAATCGAATAGGTTAACATTTACACACCTGGCATTTAAATGTTAAATAGAAAACTAATTATTGGTTAAAAGGAAACAATGCAGCAAATCTAAATTGAAGAATCCTGAAACATATTGTAACAAAAAAAATAAAAATAAATAAAAAATAATAATAACACAAATAGGAAGGAATTTATCAAACAAATTTATTCTATAAATGAGCAAACAGCAATTGAAAACAGCTTTTATAAACATTTCTGGTAAGTTAGAATATTTTTCAATGAATAATGAAGTTGTTACTAATGTGCATTCAATTCGTGCTTCCGGGGGTTTTTTTCTGTATGAACTGCCATCCATTATGAGATTTTGGAGTGGTTGCTTTCTTGGAAATGTATGTTATGCTATGGTGCAAAAAAAAGAAGAAAAACAAAGTCGCTAAAGATTAAAGTTTTGTTTTAACATATGCAGAAATGATTCGCTGACATTTGACATTACACATTTACATGCACACATACATATGCACAATGTATGGTATGCACGCAAAAACTACAAGTACACATACTAACTGAAAAAGATGGTCCTTTCAAAAGATTCACCTCACCTGCCCATTTACATTTACGTATTTACTCTTACGTTTGCTTTCGTGGTATCTCCTTTTATTTAGTTAGGTGCATATCCTCTTATTATTTTTCTAGGTGCTTATAAATTTGAACAGCTGTTTTAACTATGTAAGTGAAAGCATCACCCTCAAGCGCACACTGTCAACCAGTTCGAACACACACAAAACCCAAACCAAACCAAAACCAACTTAATATGCAGAATAATTTAATATGAATAATTTATATTGAATATTTTAAAAATAATTTTCATTCGATCATTTATGAAACCTTTCAAAATTTAACTCAGCACAGATTTTAGTTTACACTGTGTTTAATAGATACTCGTGCACTTTTTTCATTTCAAAAATCAAGGCGTATTTAATTTGTTCATTTGAAGATTGAAGATTTTTTTTTATTATTGCTCCAATTTCTTAGTAACGATATGAGAAAAATACTTACGATCCAATTGCAAGGCTCTGCAGGAGGGAAATTGTAGATTCTTAGCAAACAATTTAGCGTCTTAAATAATCTGAAGTGTTGGTTCTGTTTCTCAGCCAATTTAACTTGGCCTAACATGACCTAGCATCATCTTTACTTTACTTTACTTTACTTTACTTTTAATGGCACAACAGCCCATCGAGGGCCTAGGCCGAGCTTTTCGCATCCACTCATGTTGTGCGTTGAACGTGTTATATTTGTAAATGAATGGAAGGGACCTACAGTTTAATGCCGAATCCGAACGGCAAAGTGAAAAGCTTTTCATGGGTAATTTTTACTCTTGTAGGTTGCCTGCCAAGAGGTGGTCTGCCGTGTAGAAAAATTATTTTATTTTCTATACTTTTTGATTTTGCCTGTGCCGAGATTCGAACCCTGGACACTCTGCGTAGCAGACCAATGCATTACCACTACGCCACAGCGACCTAGCATCATCAGGTTACAATAATCTGTTATTCCGGACTTGAATAGCTTAAAAGAAATTACTAAAATGTAATTTTGTTTAAATTATTACTTAAAAGTTTATTCTTCGAAATTCAACTAAAAGGAAATTTACAATTTTTTTTTTACTAAGAACAGCAGACTTCTTTAAGGTAAGAGGAAGATAGTTTGTTTACTCTACGCTTTAGGATTTCTTAAATGCTTCTAAAGAAATCATTTGCGTGTAGAAAATGATCAGAACTCTTTCTCGAGATTTTGTCACCCCATATGTGTCCTTGAAACATTGTAGATATTTGATCTATCGCCTAGTTCTTCATCTTCTCAAGTTAAAATCTCATGCTGGTCATATGATAACCACTTAAAAATATTGTGCCTTTTGCTTAGTTCTTCAGGTATTCTCTTCGCTGTTTTCTTCCAACACAAAGAAAATCTGTGGAATTAAGAAATTAAAATTGAAATGGAGAATTGATTGTCAAGATACCAGACATTTTATTTATTCTTCATTGGACAATAGCTCATGACTCGTTTTTGGTTCTGAAGCCTTCAGAGTAGTTGGTTCGCTCATAATTATGTTATTACCAACATTTGGGATTGGACATGCACTAAAAAAAGTCTAGTGGCAGCATGCTAGCTTTTAGTTGCAGGATCTTTTAGGCGCAACTGCACAACGAATAGCTCCAGCCAACCAGTGTTACTGCAACTTCGGAGCCCTGTGTCGGGAGATAATATTAAAGTCTTTCAATATTTTCGTGCCAATGTATGTATAATGAGTCTCTTATAAGAGTATTCCTTGATAAGAGTACCCCTTAAAATTCATAGGTAGATCGATCGATATTGGGCGAACTTCTCTTCTCTTCTGAGAAGATCATGGCCAGGGGAACAGGATTGCACCTGACCTCAGTAATTGCCACCATTGTAGAGACGACCGATGAAATAGTTTTTAGGATGGCCAAGATCAATCATCAGTGCTCAGTATGGTAAGCAACCAAACATTGCGATGCATTTGTGATCCTTATCAAAGTACTTGAACATGGCCATGCATATATAATTTCGCACCATACTTTGAGCATATTGTTTCTAAATATTTTAAAAAATTTCTTGCTTCCTTTAATAAGTACGAATAAATATTTGCCTTTCAGCAATTTCTTTATTTACTTACGAGTATTTATGTATTTTCTTCCAAATGCAGTCCCTTCTTTCAATCTTACTGCTTCTGTTGCTTATTCTTCATATCTACTTGTATTTATTTGAAGACGTCGCCATTATTCTTGTTTTTTGTGTCACATTTTTATATTCACATCTGTTTACATACGATTCTTTCATATGTGTGTGTATGTATGTGTGCGTATGAATGGGTACAGTTTTGTCAAATAGGTTTGTTTATGCATTGACCATTTTGTTTGCTTAAAAGCGCTATTAGTGAATTATTGTGCAAATAACCAACAAAATACCACAGGAACAATAACAAAACAACAGGGATTTACTTACTTTAATAGAATTCACCATTGTTATATTCTATCCAAATTTATGTATACTCTGCGTGAAGCAATGACATATCTTAAAGATACGAAAAATGAAATAAACATTTATTTATGTATGTATTGAATAACAATTTTTGCTTTTGCGACGATTTGCGTGGCGATGAATGGCATTTCGACAAAGCAAAACAACAAAAAATAGATTTAAACATTACCATCACAAATCAATGCCAGAGACAAAGGCTCCAGTTCACTGAACAAGAATGACAGATTGAGATTAGAGATCGATTGATCAACGTTCCTTTAAAAAATTGGCAAATACTCAGTATGTATTGGCAATAGTATAAGTAGATTTTGCTCTCACCCTCACGATTTTATTTTCATCTATTCTTTCTCAAAATTACAATACTTACTTTACTTTACTTTTAATGGCACAACAGCCCATGGAGGGCCTAGGCCGAGCTTTTCGCATCCACTTTTGTTGTGCTTGTGATATTTGTACATGAATGGAAGGGACCTACAGTTTAATGCCGAATCCGAACGGCGAAGGGAAAAGCTTTTCATAGCAATTTTTACTCTTGTAGGTTTGCCATTGCCTGCCAAGAGGTGGTGCCGTGTAGAAAAATTATTTTTTCTACTTTTTGATTTTGCCTGTGCCGAGATTCGAACCCCGGACATTCTGCGTAGCAGCCCAATACACTACCACTACGCCACAGCGACCACTATTAATTAATTACAATAATGATTAAAATTTAAATTAAGGCAACGCATCAGAGTTCCAGCGCGAGTCCTTACTAAGTATGTAGATACACACATGCCTGTGGATTAAAAGTCAGTCAGGTCTGAATTTGGAGAGGGATTTTTGTTTTTAAAGATGTGGAATTCTTAAGTCATATTTTAAATATTTGGCAAGTATGTATTTGTCCTGGTCTGTAGAATCCGACTCCAATTATCCCCCCAGAAAACATTATTGATTTCGTGAGCATCACAAAAAAAAGTTTCTACACATCTTAGATGCAGTGCGATATTCATCATTTACTTAATATTACTCTCTGCATGCCCTGATTCGAACGTCCGTCATGCAATAATTTTATAATAAAATTCATATTGAAAAATATGTTTGCATTTCTAATGAAATTGTGGTAATTTTCCTGGTGTAATTGCTGTAAAAATTAAGAAACTCATGGTCTTTTATAATTTATGTAAAATTCGTTTATAAAATGTGCATACAAACATATAAATAATTCAGTGAATGGAAATAGGAAGCTAGATAATTATAAAGCAATATAAAAAAAAATTTCCAATTATGAATTCGGTAGCCTCTAGAACTTGCACTTGACATATGAAGGATACAATTATATAAAAGTTCAGATACATTTCGAGACCGCATTTACCATACCAGGAAAGTTCCTTTGAAAATAACTTCGTAATTAGAATTTGAACCATATAACTTCAAATTCAACTGGCTTGGTCCAAGTTTAATGGCAGAAATGATCAGCATTTATTTAAGACTGCTACTTCCTGTTAAACGTCGTTTGTATTTGCATGACTACCTTCAAGAGCAACAAGCTAATCTGGCTAGTTATATATAGGTATATTTACTAGCGGACCCCATGCACGTTCCACTGTGCATAATTAAAAAAGTATTTCAAAGCAGTTTAAATTTAAAGTTTAAGTCAAATTACCGGCATTGGAGCCACCTCCAGCACCATTACGCTTTAGGTGGTGCACCTGAATCAAAGCCTTTCGAAATGACTTCATTCGGTGCAACGAATATTATTCGTGACAATTTTGTGACCACATTCAAGGTAATTTGCATGAAGAACATGCTATTGGTCTCGAAATGAAAATGAATTTGACATTTATGGAAATGATTTTCACAACAACGTTTTTCCCGCTTCTGATTGTTTTTTTTTCCTAAGTAGATCCAAGCACAAATACATCACAACTTGGGTTCTTTATTGTCCTTTTCTGATACAGAGTATCAGTTTTTACAAATTTATTTCCTTGATAATTCTGATCAGCAAGTTGATCGTCGATGTTCAATTAGTTCCAATTTGAAGCGAGATGTTATTGAACGAATCCAAACTTTCCTTCAAGAGAATAATGAATTGGTTCGACTTTTCCGTACTGCTCTCGACCAAATGCCTACTGATAATCACAAAATTGTAATAAAGGCCGATAAAATACCATGTGGAGAGCATGCCAGAAGATTTAATGCTCCAACAATGGATGAAGTTGCAATAGTAATAGTTGGTGATGAATTTAATTCTCGAGATATTGTGCTGCATCGAAGAGATAATGGTTCTGGAGGTAGCTCCAATGCCAGTAATTTGACTTTTCCATTAGCACAACATAAACTTGGTGGCTCATTTTTGAATTTGTACGCTTTGCAATGATTACATACGTCATCCATAGCACCAATAACTACAGTTCGATGTAAAGTCGACATATGAATCGTCGAATCATAATTGAACGCAGCTCGCTTAAGTGAATGCATTAAGGGGTTCAAAAGGGTTAAGCATTTTACTCTTTTAAATAGTCTATGTCCGTTTTAAACGGTTGAATTTTTGAAAAAAATGGAACCGTTTTCGAGATCATTCATCACACACATAACATATCTTAATTTTTATATATATAGATGAAACACTCCTTTATGTATGTATTGGTACCTGAATACATATTTATGGTATATAAAAAAATTGTTTGTCTCGTAAGACAATAGCCCGTTGTGATCATTCGATAGAATGATATTCTCGTACCTCAAAATCTCTCAACAAACTCGTCTACAGCCTGCCTTCAAGCTTCCCAAAGCTTTCATAAAATTATAAGTCCTACATAAATTCAAATTCGTCCAATCTTTTATGTCAATAAATATTTGCATGGAACCACATGGAACCATTTCGTCCAAGAGAAATCAAAACATTGGCAGATGAAAAATCCTACGGTGTATTGGCATTTTCTAGACATGCGTCACGCTGAACTAACCTACAATGGATAACAATTTACAGCTTCAGCGACTGAAACTCGCCAACAATACCCACCATTATAGTCCTAAAGTTCTGATTTTGCTTTTGAAGGATCAAATAAAATAAGATAGATCGCCGTGGCGTAGTTGGTAGTGTGCTTCACTGCCACGGATAGTCACGGATAGTGCCGGCGTTTGAGACACGGCAAAGGTAAAACAGCCAACACAGAAACTTGAATTTTTTTGTATACGGCTCCACCGCTTTACACTGGCATGGGGAAACCTCAAACATTAAAAACTACCTAAAAAAGATTTACTCTTTGGCGCTCGGACTTGGCATAATAACCGTAGGCCATTTCCTTTCGTGCGCAATTACCCCTCACACGACATGAATGAATGCTGAAAGCTTGACTTAGGGCCTCCTTGGGATATTATGTCATAATATTCAAGCGTTCATAATATTCAAGCGTTATATTGGCGAAAATATAGACAGTCCATTTAAGACAATACTTTTACGAAACAGCTTTTATATCCTTTCTTCCTCTTCTTCTTCTAGTGGCTAAATATCCCATGGGGGCCTAAGACAAGATTTCAGCATTCATTCATGTAAAACACTTTTCTAGCCGAGGCGCATTTTTCCATTCGCTCAACGTGACCCAGCGTAGCCGCTGTCAGTGTTGGAGTACCATAGTACCGTAGATCTTCGTAGAGGTCTGCCCCAATTTTTACTGCGCTGGTGGAATCGGTCAGTATAATTTTGCAAAAGATGAATGAGCTGCGCAGGGATACCAAAATCAGACATTGCGGCGTACAAGTAATCCCAAATAGTGTTGTCGAAGGAGGCGAATAGATGGTGGGTGTGGGGTCTTTTCCAGGATTTGGCGCAATGTGAATATCTGGTCGATGGTGAATTTACCAGGCCTGAAGCCAAACTGATAAGGTCCAATCAGTTTGTTGACAATGGCCTTCAGTCTCTCGCACAGTACGCTCCATAGAGCCGTAAATGTGATATTAAGAAGGTATGGCGCATATCGTGGAATCACCTTTCCTATATGCTGAGGTTCCAATCATCGGAGGATGCTTTCATTCGACCATATTCCGCATAGAAGCTCATGCATGCGTTTTGTGAGCTCTTCGTTTTCAGTCTTAAACAATTCAGCAGGCAGGCCATCTGCATTTGGAGCCTTATTGTTTTTTAGACGAGCGATGGCTGTGGTCGCTGTGGCGTAGTGGCAATGCGTTGGACTGCTACGCAGAGTGTTCGGGGTTCGAATCTCGGCACAGGCAAAATCAAAAAGTAGAAACAATTATTTTTCTACACGGCACCACCTCTTGGCAGGCAATGGCAAACCTACAAGAGTACAAATTGCCTATGAAAAGCTTTTCACTTCGCCGTTTGGATTCGGAATTAAACTGTAGGTGCCTTCCATTCATGTACAAATATAATACGCACAACATGAGTGGATGCGAAAATCTCGGCCTAGACCCTCCATGGGCTGTTGTGCCATTAAAAGTAAAGTAAAATATGGCTGTTAAGACCTCCTCATAGTCGGGCGTCGGCACTTGAACGCCGTCGGGATTGGAGTTTCCGGAGCAGATTCCCCTTTGGCGGGATTATTGCCCTCATCGCCATTAAGCAGCTGCAGCGAAAACTGCTCCCTTAATAATCTCATAATACCCTAGACATCTGTCGCCAGATTTCCAACTTCATCCTTGCAGGAAGAGGCCCCGTTCTTCAAAATCATCAGTCAGGCGTTTTATTCTTTCAAAGAATTTTCGGACCTCGTTCCTGTCCCGCAATATTTCGATATACTACTACGGGACAGTTTTATACTACATACATACTTACTTATAAAAATAGATTAAATATGAGGTCGACCAAGGAAATATTCAAGGAAAATTTTTGTAGAAAAACAATTTTACTTTACTTTTCGATGTGAACATGACAAGTAAGTAAATAAAGAACAATTAAAATAAATATAAAATTGACTACAACCTTTACAAGTTCTGTGACTGCTGTGATGCGGTGCGGCGCAAATAAATCATCATTGACATTTTAGCGACAGCAAATCATAAAAAATAAATAATGTCCTGAAATATATTTCCCAAAAGAATATCAAAGCAATAATAAAAATATACATTTGTTTGTATGTATGTATGTGTATATGTGTGTCTACAATATACTTATACATATTCAAGAAGGCAGCAAATTAAATGTTGTATTACTGAAGCATCTTCCTGTGATTGAATACGAGTGAACCTGCTGCTACTAGGTAATTTTTACTTAAATTTGTCCATACGAGTGCAAGCATATACTTAATATAATTATTATTACTAAATATATAGTCGTACATGCCTAACATTTATGTCAGATTGTATGCAAATTAAGGATTTAATTATAATATCATCACACTCAATATTATTTTTCATGTTTGCTAAATTAAAGTTAATCAATTTGAAAGAACTTTAGGTCAACGCAATTAAATTTTGTAGATTTATTTGTTGAAATTTAATTTCTAAATGATTTAAATTTAAAATATACCTATTATTAAATTTAATTGTTTTGTTTTTGGCCGATATTTAAAAAAAAAAAAATGTTATGCTTTGAAATCTGAAATACAGTAAAAACGTTGAGGAAGTTTGAAAAACAAAAGAACCAAATTAGAAAAGTATTTATAATTTGTTTACTTTGAAAAATTTAAAAAAAAGAAAAAAAAGTAAGAAGCAAAACTTTCTTGATACTGGTTTTAGAATTTATAAAGATTACGATGAATTTATTAAACCACCCTCCGGATTTATAGCGTCGCTGTGGTTGTGTGTGTGTGTATAGGTGTGGGTGCTTTACAGCGCTCACAAATCTTTGTTTGTGCGTATGTTTTGTTGTTTTGTTGTTTTTTTGTTTTTTGTTTTTGGAGGAGGAAAGCATTGAAGGTTTTAGTCAGTTTGAGACCCCCACCCACTAAAACCACCTCACATGTCCGGACGGTAGGAGGTCCTCCCGTAACTACTGTTAAGTATTTCACCGGGAAGCCGTCAGAGCATTACTGCTCAAGCGTCAGTTCTTGGTAAGTCAAGTTAGCTGTCTTGAGGGTTGCCTGAATTAATGGCATTCAGGCCCACGTTGCGCAGACGAGTGCGCTCCATATTACGATCATGTTCAATGCGGCGGAGTGCGGACATTGTTCTTGTTGCCGCTGTCTGGACTGCTTGCCACTTATGTAGTGTGTGGCACATGTGATTAACAATATTAGCCAATGTGGAGGCCTCCCCCTTATCTCGGTACGTTCGGCGTCGAAACGCGGGCAATAAAAGAGGATATGTCGTGTGTCCTCAATATCGTTAGGACAGATCGGGCAGAACGGCTCTTCATCGTATTTGAAGCAACCGTGCCCACTAAGTAGCTGAGTGATGTAAAAATCTATTTCACCATGTTGACGAGTAATCCATCTCTCAATATCCGGGATGAGTGCAAATGTATATATGCCTTTGTTCGCCATCGTAGCTGGCACTTTTTTATGCTGTGTTGTCGCTCCTCTGCCTTATGATGCATTTGAGCCTGCTGCATAAATGTTACGGCATTCATTTGCTAGTATGTCTATCGGTATCATGCCTGAGATAACACCGACTACTTCATCCGACACTGTGCGGAATGCACTTGCAAATCTTAGTGCGCTGCAGCGATAGGTCGCCCGAATCCCGGTAATGTACGATGGAGTTTGCGTTGCATCAGTTTATACTGGCGTAGCATATATCATTATCGAGCTTGTAATGCGTGCCAGGAGTTTTCATCTGCTGGAACGCGGCCCTCCAGTATTTGACATTATTCGGGAGAGTGCATCATTGAACTTTGAAGCCTTTTCACTGACTGCCAGTAAATGCTCCTTATATGTCATTCTGGCGTCGATCAGCACACCAAGATACCGCAGGTACGGTTGGTTGAGAAATAATCTCATGCTCCCTGACTCTAACTTTAATGACCTCGCGTACTTTCCTGGAACTCAAGAGAACAGCTTCCGTTTTCTGAGCTGCCAACTCCAGATGTACACTGTGTAGCCAACTCATTATCCTAGACACCGCATCACTGCACGTCAACTCCAGCGTATTAATATTTTATTTTTTAATATAATCTACAACAGGTGGTTCCCCTATAAATGCAGAGCATTGTGTTGATTGGAAGGAAGGTTGATAGGTGGGAGGAAAAAGGAGGGAGAAGTGTTTATGAACGTTTGCTTTAAACTTGCAAGGGTTATAATAATTGGGAAAAATTGTTGCAGGGAGCTTATTCCAAATGCACACGGTGCATTTGCAAATGAACGAACTTTCTCTGTAATGCGTAGTGCGTTGGAACATCGTGTCTACGTGGAAGGCGTGAGTTCCGCTTGCTGACCGTGTAGTTCTGTTGAACACACGAACTGGCGGCATCAGCTTCCTCATCTCAGAAGAACATTGAGATAATTTGAGACGCAAGCCACGTTTCGACGATGTTCCAAGGAGTAAATAGAGCTGGAAACTCTACTGTCTCCTATTAGCTTTATCGCTCGATGGTGGATACGGCCCAGGAGCTCCAGTTGCGTTCGTGAAGCTCCAGCCCATAGGTGCACGGAACCCTGTGGTACACCTCGGGAAACAACGTAGCGCTTTACCCCATCATCAGTGTCATACAGCAGCACTTTACCTTTAAAGTAATTTGAGATAATTCACTGTATGTATCCCGGAACACCAAAACTGCTAAGCACCTGCATAATCCGCGACCAGCTGTTTGTGCGTAGGTATGTGTGAGTGTGCGTGAGCGTGTGCGCGTGTGTCTGTGACAGGTATGAATGACACGTGAGCAATAATTTCATTTCGTTTTGCTAAATTTTTTCCAAATTATGCTGGTAAATGAATAATTTGACGTTTTATAAAAGTTTTTCTATTTTACTATTTTATAGGAAGGTAGGAACAAAAATTAAAACAAAGTGAAAGCGAACGTGAGCAGAAGAACGTAAAATGAATATTCAATATTATTGTATAAAAAATGTTAATGAATGTGAAAAAAGTAGAAACAATGATATATTTTCTATTTTATTTTATTTTTTGTATGAAGAAGAACTAAAGTATTAATAATGAATCTGAAAGGCAAAAAAAATGAAAAACAAAAACAAGTCTTCTTAATGATAATATATTTATTTTTATTCTTTTGTATGCACTTCAAAAGAATGCAAATAAAACCAGACAGCTCCAAGCTAGCAGCATTATTGCATGCAATCAGGCAACAACTTAGGGGCACAATATGTCAATAGCAATAATGCAAAAGAAGGTGGTGTGAAGTTAGTAGCGTGTTGTCGTTTTTGTTGCTGGGGCTGTTACTGTGTCGCTACTGTTACTACCTGCGTGTCGCTCAAGGTGTGTACACTCATCTGCATACTTTTTCCGTGTCATTTACAAGTACAATATTTTCCAAGTGGCGCGACATCGTTATAAAAGCAAAGCATAGGGTAGAGTTATGAAATTTCTTGGGCAGGATAGATGAGAGTTGCAGTCAATCATGAAATCGATTGTAAGGAACCTCTCACTATAAACTTTTTTACTTTATCTGATGCAAAAACAAGTTAGGTTGGGTACAGTTAGAAAATTTTAGCTACCCGGCTAGAAGTTGATGATGAGAAGATACAGTCCATACACGACATAGATTGTAAGGAAGCTCTCTCTGTCACTATAAAGGTTCGTTATTTATTATTATTTATTAAAGTTCAGAGTCATAGTTTTTACCCTGATTAAAATAAAAAAAAATAAAAACAAAGACTAACATGAGTCAACCAAGTTCATTCGGATTATTAAAGTCAATCAAATTTTTTACACCTTCTGATGGTTAATCAGCCCAGAGATTTAGGAATGGTACAAAGGTTCAATATATTTGTAATATTCATTGAGAATGAGAGAGTTTTAGTAATGAAAACTTAGAAATCTTAGAATTTTCTAGTATCTTCAATAAGATTCCGACTTTTTCTGATGTATAGTTTATGTATAGTCAGAAACAATCGTACGATCGGAAATCGTCGTATTGAAGCGGAGATTTCTCTGCATCAAGCTTAAGCTCAAGAAGTGAACAGATTCGAATATTACAGGAGTTGGGCGATTTGGTTGCTAATAAGTGCAATCAGCTAGAGCCTACTGTTATGCCGCTGATTCATTGATAGACATCTTCATAGTTGCTCTCTAAAGTGGAGTGTTTAGAGTTGGATTATCATTTTTTTTTGGAGATATCTGCTAAATTTGGTCTGTTGTGCTGTTGTGGGAATATATACTGTCTTGCCATATGTCTAGAGTGGATGAAGTAATATCTTTGGGTTTACCACGACTCTAAATCGGAGTTTAAAGCATTTGTGTTGTATAAAAGAAAATCATAAGAATTGATCCAGAAGTCGTTCTCGGTATGATCCTATTAAAAACAGATTCGAGACCAGTGGAGAAATGAATTGAAAAGTCTGCTGGTATTCGCTACAAGTATCTTTCTATAGTGTCCTAGTTGGCCGCTCTTGTGTCTACGTCACCATTAAGTTAGCAGTAGTGAAGGTTCCCCATGAGATTTCTCTAAAATTTCGGCTCATCTGGCCCTGAAAGCAGTTATCGATATTTATGCCTTGTACCCTAAATTTCTATAGACAAGTAAGTGAATAGAAAAATAGATGGAAAAACACATTGAGCAAAACTCTTTTGTTCAAGTATGCTAGCAACACAAGAAGCACAACTGTGTTCCATAATTCAAACGACAAGGATAATTGAATTGATGAAAAAGGAGGATAAAGTGTCAAAAGCTATTCATGACGAAAGACAAAAATATTGTAACATGAGTACAATAAATAAATATATCGAAGCATATTTTTGGGCGATGAATGCTTGCTAAAGTGAAAGAAAAAGCAAAGCAAAGTCATTCTCTTTGTATGAAATACGTTCTTAAGGCATACATATTCATAAATACTTACTTACATACTATAATTTAGTAATTTAATTAGAGGCAAAAGTTAACTAGCAATTAAAGCATATGCTCAACTAAACGCACACGCATGCAACCAAGCATTCATGCTTTCTCGTATAAACAAGTACATACTTAAGTAAATAAAATTTAAGTTAACAACTTACGCTAAAAAAACCTTAAATGTAACGTTCAAAATGCCAACAGCTACAAACCAAACAAATTACCAAGCAAGTTATGGAGCATACAATGGCAAAGAATGTAAATATGTGTATGTAGAAGCATGTACATACATTTTAATTAAAAAAAACCAAGCCAAATTGCACAAGCAATAGATAAATACGCTGAAGTACACAGAAAGAAACGATCTGCTTTGTTTTATTAAAACGCATACGAATATGGTGCACTTATGTTCCATAATTCAAACGACAAGGATAATTGAATTGATGAAAAAGGAGGATAAAGTGTCAAAAGCTATTCATGACGAAAGACAAAAACATTGTAACATGAGTACAATAAATAAACATATCGAAGCATATTTTTGGGCGATGAATGCTTGCTAAATGAAAGAAAAAGCAAAGCAAAGTCACTGGTGCTTAAGATACGGATTGGATGTCTACAACTTTAAGAGTTGCAGAAGAATCCCTCAGAAAAATTATGCCACTTTGAGTTAACTATTCACAACAATGATCTCTTTCTGTTTCATATTTCCGGGAGTTTTATTTTTCTCAGTGTATGTAACAAAATACTGTAGCCTGATTATTTCACTGAAGAAGAAAGGATATTGCTGCGCAGTCTGTGTTCTTGAATTGAAAGATTTATCACACGTTAAGAATGTTTAAAAATTCAAGAAGAATATAAACATGGCACGTACGTTGTAAATAACGAAACGCAAACGCGAAAGATTGCATCTAACGGAGAATATGAGAATGTGGAAAAATTATACCATAAGAAAATTTTTAGAAACTATCTTGCGAGAACAGAGCGTTTCATTTGCTACGTTCAATGCATAAACATAAGTAACTTAGACAAGGTACATTGTGAACCAATTGTTGGATTTTGTTTTAAATTTAAGTACAAATGTGTAAAATTCATTCAGGTAGAACCTACAAAGTACATTGAAAGTTAGGTATACTACTGTGGGCAAAAAGTAATAAGACTTTTTAATTTAAATTTCGCGCGGAAACCCATTCATCAAAATATTATTTTTTTAAGGTTGGTATGACTGTCGGTGACATCTGTGCCAAATGTCACATCAAAATAATTAGTAGTGTTTAGTATACGCTTGTCTTTCTGAAGTACAAAAAGTGCATTCGGCGATTTTCACAATGAGTGAAATTATTCAACAAAGTTCCATTAAATTTTGTGTGCGGAATCAAATTTCTGGTGCCGAAACGTTCAGAATGTTGCAAAAGGCCTTCGGTGATAATTGTGTGTCGCGAGCAAGTGTTTTTGATTGGTACAAATTGTTCAAAGATGGTCGAGAACGCATTGACGACGAACCACGTCCAGGACGGCCATCAACATCAACCATCAACTGATGATCAACACGTCAATAAAATCAAGGAATTGTAGCTCGAGAATCGACGATAAACAGTCAGAGACCTTACTGGCATCGTTGGAATATCGGAAGGATCAGTGAAAACCATTTTAAAACATCATTTGGGCCTAAGAAGAGTGAATGCACGATTGGTTCCAAAATCACTGCATTGGTTTTACGAGACCATTTTGCCAAAAATTCGTCTGATATCTGATATCGCTCCGCAACCACCCTATTCGCCTGACTTAGCACCGTGTGACTTTTGGCTATTTTCTAAACTCTAAAAACCGCTTCGTGGACACCGTTTTGAGTCAATTGAAGACATTAAACATGAATCGCTAAGCGCATTGAAGGCTATTCCGGAAATTGATTTTAACAACTGTTTCGAGAATTGAATTGGAAAAAACGTTGGCACAAGTGTATTTGGGCCGGGGGGGATTACTTTGAAGGGGATGAAATAGATTTGGAAGAATGAATAACAAAATTTGAAATTATGAACAAAGTCTTACTAACTTTTGCCCACAGTAGTATAGTAAAATGTAATATTTTCAGAAATGTAATTTTTGTTCCAAGCACTACTTATTTTTTCATAAATTTTTGACAGATGTGGCTTTCATCTTCAGAACCTCCACGTGTTTATTATTCAAATATTTCTTTTTTTAGGTAATCCTAATTCTACTAATGTAAGAAGTAATCTGAGTACAGAAATATTCAATTCTAAATTTGGTTTTTGGTACAAAGTAGTTGAGTTGATTTTCCGTTCACTTGCAGCTTTATATTTGAAATCGCTTCCCTTGTTTTACTTAAAGTCGTATAGAGGCCTCAAAGCTTTTTCAAGGTTTTCGGACCCCAGTTAGCTTCGTTAACCTGCGTTTTCTTTTTACCATATAATTAAATGATTGGCCTACCGCATTATTACTCAGGGCACTAGTAATTGCAGGGCACTAGTAATCCTTAACTACGTACTTTCTACGTACAAAAATATTCACTTCCTGCTCGTTCTCCTTCTTCTTCTTCTTCTTTTATTAATGGTACAACAGCTCATGGAGGGCGAAGTGCTTTTCCGAGGTTTTCGCATCCACTCATGTTGTGCGTGTTATATTTGTATATGAATGGAACGAACGGTGAAGTGCAAAGGTTTCCTTCCATAGGCAATATTTACTCTTGTAGGTTTGCCATTGCCTGCCAATGGCTTTTTTATTTTGCGTAGCAGGCCAACGCACTACCAACTACGCCACAGCGACCACCAGCTCATTCACATCAGTTTAATTCGCATTAATTATGATTTAAGATGTATCGTATGTACGTGATGGCCCTTAAACTACAACAAAATAACATATTCCAAAGAAGAAGATATCAGCAAGAATGTTAGAACAGAATGGAAATGAAAATAGCGGCAACATGCAAATGAACATCAAATTAATTAATTTATCGATTCGAAATTAAGATAATTTTAGATACTAACGTTGAAAACTTAATAATTTAGCACAAAAATGAAAAAAAAAAATATTAAATAAAGCAAAATGATTAACACATAATGGCACACACAAGGCAGGCATCCTCCATTCACAAAAACTGATTTGACGAACTTCACTCGTCGAATAAAGCAAAAACAAAAAACAAAAAAAATCATAAATTCGACTGAGTGTGGAGCTTAACATGTCGCAACACTTTATGGCTATGGTTTATCGAGAAAGGGGATACTTTATTCTCTCAAATTGTTATTTATAGAGGGGAGAATAATATTATATATAGTACGTACATACAAAAAAGATAAATTTTATAAATATTTAATCGTTATTTTGTGATGTCAACGTCGATGAGGGGCAGAGAAAGAGAAGAGAGGGAAATGAAAATGGTGAAAGAAACAAAAATTAAGAGTGTGTGGAAGAGAGAGAGAGATAGGAGGCAGATAATACGGGAATTGGAATGTAAAGGAAAGCATAGAAGAATGAAAGGAAGAGAAATACAGGGTATTTTTTGTTAGAAGTGTGGTTTTCAAGAAGAAATAAAACGCATATAATTTAATGTTATGGCCAAGAATTTAACTTTATTATAAAGATAAGGATTGGCATTATGTTTTAAAAACGATTTCGTGCAAATGGCCGCCGGTTCGGCTGGTTCGAATAAATTCCAGCCGAGAGGCCCAATTTTCGACCACTTTTTGCAGTAATTATGTCAGCATGTCAGTAATAACGCGGCGATTATTCTTTTTCAAGACGTCAATCGTCTCGGGCTTATCTGCGTAGACAAGCGACTTCACATAACCCCACAAAAACGAGTCCAGAGGTGTTAAATCGCACGATCTTGGAGGCCGCGCCACAGGCCCACGACGCGAGATAATGCGCTCACCAAAAGTTTCCTTCAATGAATTGATTGTTTCCGTGGCTGTATGGCTGTATGGAATGTAGCGCCGTCTTGTTGGAACCAAAGGTCGTCCACATCAACATCAACATCCTCCAATTCAGGCACGAAAAAGTCATTAATCATGGCTCTATAGCGTTCCCCATTGACTGTAACATTGTAACATTATAACCGGCTTCATCTTTGAAGAAATATGGACCAATTATTAACTCTGCCCATAGAGCACACCAAACAATGACGTTTTGAGGATGTAACGATGTAACGGCGTCTCAACAATGGCTTGTGGATTATGATCACTCCAACTGCAACAATTTTGCTTATTAACGTACCCATTCAACCAAAAGTGAGCTTCAGCGCTGAACAAAATTTTCTTGTGAAAATCGGGATCGTTGGCCATCTTGTTTTGGTAATAATTTTTGCACTATTTGCAAACGTTGTTCGGGAGTAAGTTTATTCATTATGAAATGGCAAACCAAACTGAGCATAAATCAAGTGACAGCTGTGAAAAAGACCAACTCCGAAAAAAGTATTGCCAGATTAAAAACCACATTTCTAAAAAAAAACACGCTTTAGAATATAGAAAAAAAAATCAAAAAGAGGAGAGGATGGGAAAGTTAACATAAAAAAAGAGTGGAGAGAAATTGGAAAGAAGAACTTTACTTTATTTTCAATGGCACAACAGTCCATGGAGGGCTTAGGCCGAGCTTTTTCGGATCCACTCTTGTTGTGCATGTTATATTTGTACCTGAAGGGAAGGGACCTACAGTTTAATGCCAACTCCGAACGGCGAAGTGAAAAGCTTTTCATAGGCAATTTTTACTATGGAAGGTTTGCCATTGCCTGCGAAGAGGTGGTGCCGTGTAGAAAAGTTATTTTTTCTACTTTTTATTTTTTTGTGCCTTTGATTTTGCCTGTGCCGAGATTCGAACCATGGACACTCTGCGTAGCATTCCAACGCACTACCACTACACCACAGCGACCAGAAGAAAGAAGAACGGGGAAGAAACGAATCGGGGTTATGTCTTTTATATAATGGAGTACCGATAATGGAGTCTCTTCTTCACCCCAACTTCTGTGCTTCTCAGTACACATTTCAAAAATTTATTTGGATTTTGTTCTTGAAAACGAGAGATGAATTTCGAATTAGGGTGAATTAATCGGCAAAAGAGCCATTCTCCTGTGTGTGTTTAGTCGTAATTTCATACTTTGTGAAAAAATAGGTTTTGCTACGATTAGATATTTCTGGTAACTCTCTTTTAAATTTGGGGTGTTCACAAGGAGTGATATTTTGTCGCATTTTGTATGAGAAATGAGAGAATTTACGACAGTTGGGAGGATATAACATTGAATAAGACTCCTTGTGAATATGCCACCCAATTGATTTCGGCATAATTTTATGCATATTTCTCAATTTACCTCACCCTATTGAATCAGTCATGAAAATTATACAGAATTTTATTTTACAATATTTGCATAGCATATGTTTTGACTTCAACTACTAGTTAAAATCGACGAGAACTAAAATCTTCCTTTAAGAGGTTAGGCTTAGTGAAGAAGTGGTTGTCCAGGAACACAGGGTGGCCAGATCGTTCCATTGTTTTATCACATGGAGCTTTAAGAAAAATACATTAAAATTCATTTAAATAGTTTCCATTGGACTCGTTGTTTCTTGGTATTTATTTTATGATTTGTAAAACTTTTTTACTGTGCGAAAACTATAGAGCTCGATGCCACTGTCATGTCGCATTTATTCAAATTAATTGCGCAACAGCATTATGCGTGAATACTTCTTTGAATATTTATCAGCATTTTGCATTTCAACGCTCACACACTCACCATTCACAATTTAATCGAAAATCAATATGACGTTGGCGATTAATTGTTATATTGATGATGATGATAATTTTAGTTCGCTCAGCATTTACCGAGGAGAGTTTGCTGAATTGATTTTTAGAGCATGCTTTTAGGCGAGTAGTTCTTGTTGTCTTTCGTTTATAAAGTCTGCATACATACTTATGCATGTATTCTATCTATGTATGTATGTAAATGTGTGCGTGTTTATTTTGTCTGCGAAAAATTTACTAAATTAAATATGTTTATTTGCATGAGCACGTGCCGCTCGATAGTCAAAACAAAACAACAAGAACAGCAACCACAAAAAAGGCTAAATATTTGATTAAATTGTAAAAAAACAAAAAAGTCTTTGATTGATATATACATACACATAAGTATTATGGTGAGAGTCGAGAACTTACTTACTTACTTTACTTTTAATGGCACAACAGCCCAAGGAGGGCCTAGGCCGAGCTTTTCGCATCCACTCATGTTGTTAATGCCGAATCCGAACGGCGAGTGAAAAGCTTTTCATAGCAATTTTTACTCTTGTAGGTTTGCCATTGCCTGGCAAGAGGTGGTGCCGTGTCGAAAAAGTATTTTTTCTACTTTTTTTGTTTTTGCCTGTGCCGAGATTCGAACCCCGGACAGTCTGTGTAGCAGTCCAACGCATTACCACTACGCCACAGCGACCACAAATAAGTGCGATTTTATAAAATGCACATAGTTGACTTGATTAAAATTAATGAATTTTAAATACGAGTATTTCTCCTATTGTCGTCAGAGTTACAGTCATGTTTATTAGCTTTTAATTAATTGAGTTAAATTTAATGGAAACACCCAAGAGCTAGTTTCATAGTTTATTGATGTGGCTTGTCGTAGTTAAATGTTTACAAAATCCATTGGGTTTTCACTCCCACATAACTCATCGTTCCAAATGCAAATCATTTACGATTTATATTTTCATGAACTGAGAGTTTTGTAATTTTAAGAAGTATCAAGTTTCATTTATCATCAATTTGGGTTTATTTTGCATTGATTGCTATGCTGTGAAGTTGTTTGCATAATTAACTTCTTCATCTTTATCTATTTGAGATAATTTGTAATTTGTAAATATGTGTGCAAATGAGTAGAACGAACATACTATGTATTGATTTCAAGGGATAGATTAATCAAAATTAATTCATTGAATTTATGAATTTATGAGTGCCTGGTGTTGAGTTGTGTTGAATAGAAGGAAGATTGATAGGTGAGAGGAAGAAGAAGCGAGAATGAGAGAGTGAACGTGATCACACAGCTCCATGCTGTCAGTGATTTATTCGAAATATTCAAAATGAAGATTGAGCAACATTTGGCCAGCGTCGAGCGTTAATGACCAAGTCGAGTGCATTCCCTGCTGAACGTTACGAAATGAAAGAATGAATGTTCTTACAAAGAAATAATTATATGTGCTGATTCGTAATAAATGTGGCAGGATAAAATCAGATCTGTGGTCGTCGTTTCATGCTGGACTACTACGAAGGGCTTCCGAGTTAGAATCGCGCCAGCATCGACATCGAAAATAGGAAAACTATAAGTAAAAACTAAATGGGACCACCATTTGGCACACAATGGCGCCAACGTTCAGGTGTAAAAATTGCTTAAGAATAATTATACACACACTGCTTTTGAGCTTCTTTAATTATAGGTCCTTTCCATCCAGGCAGAAATAAAACTTGCACAAAACTTGGTCTAGGCGCTCAATGGACTGATTTGCGATTAAAGAAACAGAAGAAGAAGAAGCGAAGAAAGAATACGATTAGCATTAGCGACAATGAGATTGATACAATAATGAGAGTACAGGGGTTTTCTATATTTGAACCATAAGGATAAAAAGTGCAATATGGTCCAAAAATTGCAACGAAAAAAACTTGACAACAATTAACACGTTATGAATTTTTCAAGACTCTGAATTCTACATATTGTAAAATGGCACGAAGAATTGTGTTAAAATTGTGTTAAAATTGTGTAAAAATTGTGGATAAGTGTCGGATAAGTGCCATTGCGCAACCTAACATTTTACGGATTGAGCTACGGATTATAATTGCTTGGTATTATTTTTTTCATCCTCAAAATTGGAAAACTTGTATGTCAAAATTCATCCTCGGTGAACTCATTTGCTATAGAGTTGACCGGAAAATCGTTCCTTTCCTTACAGCAGTCGCTGTTACTGATATTCCCAGGAGAGACTTACCTATCTGATTTAATTGAGTGCTTATAATTAAGCATCAACTGTGGGTACAATCGACCTACTATAACTAGTACGTCGAGTTGTACTTGCTCTACATACTTCTCTAACATAGTCGATTTTCAGATTATGTGTAGGTACCACATTAACTAAGTATTTTATTTTACATTTTTATATTGCAGATTTTCACCAACAGCAGCTGTAGAAGAGTAACAGCATCTAGCATTTCTGAATCTCACCACCACCAACATCATCACCACCATGGATATTGTCATACGCGAAGAGGATATATCTCTGGCGCAGGTTGGCATCTATGCATCCGTATCCTTTCTAGTGGTGACTGTCATGGGTGCGATATTCTATGTTTCATGTTCGAAGAAGTATCGCCTCAATTGGTTTGAGAAAAATCTACTCGAGTCAGCAGCAGAAACGAAAGAAGTTGAAGAATGGTAGCAACTTAATCGAATCGAAAACTTAATTACACTAAAAAATTAATACTTTTCTCTATTACAGCAATGAATCTTTAGTAGCTGGCGCTGCTGCAGCTGCAGCTGCTTCTGCCTACAATGCTGATAATATAAGCGAATGTTCACGTTCGCGTTCTATTTGCAAGGGTAACATGAGTCCGAGCTCAATCACGACCGATGATCCAACATTCTGGGTGCCATCAGCATCAACATCGAAAACAGTACAACAACAGGTTTCAACATCCGCCGATGAGTCACCTCCACCAACACCCACCTCACCAACGGGCAGTCTCAAATCGAATACGCTATCCATGTCATCCACCAGTTCAGTGCCGATTGTACGCTCCGACAAACATGTGGTCTTGTCTATGAATCCCACACGACCCAAAGTGGCGTCAATGAGTACAAAATTGGATCATACTAAAATTGATATGGCGCTATATAGAAATGTGGGTTTTCGGCTTAGGTTTAAGGCTAACAGTAAGTTAATAATTTATTGCATGTTTTGGATTTTGTAGAATTCGCAACAGAAGAATGGTTCGCCGCAAGGAAGCGTTGATGTACGCGGTAATTTGAATTTAAGCATACTTTATGATCCAATTGCTGGCATTCTGTCGGTGCGGCTTATTGAGGTAATACATGATATGTGGTATGATGGCTTTGTTGTTGTTGTTGTTGTTGTTAGATTAGTTACTTTACTTTCGTACGCAGGCTCAAAATCTACAGCCACGCGATTTCAGTGGGACTGCTGATCCATATGCCAAAGTACGTCTCCTACCGGAGAAGAAGAACTTCTGGCAAACGCGCATACATAAGAAAACTCTGAATCCCAGTAAGTTGAAGATTATATATGCAATTACATAGATTTGAGTTTATATATGAAATGTTGAGTTTGAAATATTGCGCGCGAATTCGCAGAATATACAGAATTCAGTTTTCTCAAACTGGAAAATTACTAAAGCAAGGAACAGAGATTTTTTCTGGCAATTCTTTCTCGTTGCGAAACTTAATACTTATTGTAACAGAAAAAAAAACATTTCGCCTTAACCTTGTCCACGTTCCCATTCGCCATTAAAATAATTTAACTAATTTTTGTCGAATTGCAGTTTTTGATGAAGACTTCGTTTTCGAAGAAAGCCCCCATGTTATACACAAACGTACAATTGAGATTTTGCTCTACGACTTTGATGCATACTCGCGCCACGTGTGCATTGGCGGTGCGCAAATTGCGCTCGCCGATTTTGATCTGAACGAGAAGATTCGGCTATGGACGCCGTTGGGCTTATGCTCTGAACAGGATAGGAAAGTTGACTTGGGTGATGTGATGGTCTCGCTGGCCTATCTGCCATCAGCTGAACGCTTGACAGTGGTCTTGATTAAGGCACGCAACTTGCGCGTAGTCGATGATTCGCGCAACTCCTCAGATCCCTACATAAAAGTGGCGTTGATTTTTGCCGGCAAGAAGATTAAGAAACGTAAGACTGGCGTTGCACGAAATACCGTAAATCCGATATATAACGAGGCGTTGACATTCGATGTGAACAAGGAGACACTGAAGAATTCCATAATTGAGTTTACTGTGATTCACGATGGGCTACTGGGTAAAAAAGGTTAAACGCAATTTTGATATTCATTTATGCTATTGGTTTTCCTATTCTTGCTCTACTTAGGTTCCAGTGAGATTTTGGGTCGCGCTATCATTGGCAATACACCGGATGTGCGTCCAGATGAGCGTATCTTCTTTGAGGAAATGTTTCGAGCAAAAAATTCGCAAACAGCACAATGGGTGCCACTGCAGGATGTTAATAACGTACGTTCCAGTGTATCGTAAATGTAAGGAGCAGAGCTTGTGCAAGGTAAAAAGGTAAAAATAGTCAATGTAACAACCACGAGAAAAATGAATTTCTGGATTTCAATTAACAGTGGGTATTACTTTGGCTATGGTACTGCAATTACATACAGTAGCTTTACAGGCCAGAGAGGAGAGCAACAAATGTTAATTAACACAGTGTATGGTTAACAGTTTGTTATTGAATGTTTTAACTTACAGAGCGTCGTATTGTAACAGAGCGTTATAATAATTTTTTTCACGTACTGTTAAATACGTAAATAAAGTAAACTAGTTAATTTCAATTATTTTTCAATTACTAAACTAAACTAAACTAAAACTAAAATCAAAAATGTTAGCATATATACTAAAACATTCATATATACATATACGTATGTATATGAACCTACATACATACATATACATTTAAAATAAATGTGCTTCTCTAATTAGGAAAATTTATACTTAGAGCTAGAAGTAAAGGGAGGGGAATCTAATGAATCAAAGTTTTTTTTGGGGAAATTTTTTAATTTCAAACACAAAATTAAAAGGCAGAATAATCTTTATAAAATTGATAATTTATTAGTGTGCTATCTTTGCTGAAAAACCAAAATGAACTAAGGAAAGTGCTATAAGTGTATGAAGTGCAAGCAATTAAATTTTTCTCTACTTTCCATTTTTATGGTACTTCCATATATTGGTATTGAGTGGAGAGAGAGAGAGAGAGAGAGAGAGAGAGAGAGAGAGAGAGAGAGAAAATAGGAGAGTTAAAAGATTTCAACAATAAGCTGCTGGTTATACTGGTGTTCGTTGTTCGACGAACCCATTAAATTAAATGAAAAATTATGAAAGTAATAAGATTTTTCTTTAATAGTTTTATGAATAATACATTTAATATTCACTTTTAAGAACTAAAAAAATTCAACTTGCAACTTCGCTTTTCTGCATATGAAAACAATGATGAACAGGTTTGCATATTTTCCTTCTATTTTACATACATTTTTGTTCTTTTTTTGTAGAATAACTCATTGACACCCGGAATACTCGGCGTGCTCGGTGTACATTTCACCCAGCATATCGTGTTCGGTGTGAGAGTGAGTAAAAGCTCTTTTTTTCGTGTTCGTGCAACAACAATTGCATGGTGTTTGCCGAGTAAACTTTGAATACTTATAACCACAGCCTAAAAGTTTCACAATGGAAAGCGTAGATAAAGATAATCTCTCTCTTCTTATGATATGAAATCGAACAAACCATTATACAAATTCATCTCAAAAGAGAGACTTAAAACTAATCAACAAAAACAATTTCACAATGAAGGGTTTAGTGGAAGATATACTGTACTAGAATAATAAATTTATATTTTAGCGAATTAACAGTTCGTTTCCAAGAGATCACATTACGAGTATGTACTTATTACATTACATACAACGTATATTACTATCTTTTTATCTTTCTCTCTCCGCATGAGCATTGCTATCAGACTCTGTAGGTACTGTAATCACACTGTGTGGGTCCTGTGTATCATCTAATTTACCCAGAACTAATTATTAAAAATATACAATTTTCCTACATAGAAAATGCAGACATTTTCAACTATTTACTATAATCACTTTTATAATAACATACATACATACATACTTATATGTAACATATACTTATATTCCTATACATTTATGTATTGTGGATTGTCGTTTAACTAGTAGATTTCATGTCAATATGTACCTAAATGTTAAAGTCATACATAAATAACAGCTTGCATTTTAAATGTTATACTATTTATATTTAGAGCAAAAATTAACTCAGTATTTATTTTATTAATTGCATGCGCAATCGTCAATCTCCATTTATATAGTGTGACCCAGAAGTATTCGAAATTTTTTTTCAATCAACAAATATTTTCCTTTTTAAATGGAAATTATAAGTATACTTATATAAATGTTATAAATATATAAATGTATTTATTTGGTTTTGAAACTTTTTGTTCCAAAAACTTAAATATGTTTGTTATACCTAAATATTTCAATAAAAAAAAAACAAAAACTTTAATTATACTATTAAATGCAAGGATTGTTTTATTTGGGAGTATTTCTCAAGAAATTTTGTTATTAAAAAAGTATGTATTCGAAAAAAAAAGATAATGCACAATTGCAAAAAAAATGAAATCATGTTTCATATAAAATTAGAGTCTCGAATGAGAGCAGCCATTCATGCAAAGGCCGATATTTACGAAGGGCGAGACATAAAGTCAGAAAGAGAGAAAGCAAAAGTAAATGAGACTAAGTAGCTCACTCATACTTTTTGCCCAAACATAGCTGTGTAAACTGCAGTTACTCTTGACTAAAAGTGAAAATAAAAAGTAGTTTTAAAACCAGACTGACGAAATATATGCTTTCTGCATAATTGGTAAGTTAAATGAAATTTCCTAAATTATGACAATATTTGTACAACAAAAGTGTAAAGATACTGGAGAACTGTCTCATCAGGAACACTTTTTCACCACTGACTTAAATTTCTCAGAAGAAAAGTTTTACTGTTTTTATATACCATAATTCTGGCATATAAATAAATTTGGTTACGGTGGTAGTGTTTATGACTGCTACTGCTAGTCATTATGCGCAAAAATTAATTCTGCCGAAGAAGATTTTATTAATTTCTCTTTGTAAAATGGTATGTATATGAGATAATAAAAGTTTCCAACTGGGTGTTAAAGTAAAACCTTTGAGAAAAAGACACTATTTTCAGACTCACACTAAATAAATTTAGTCCAGTGATAGACAAAGAGTGTAGAGAGCTTTACCACTTGAATGCATTACAATGGATAACATTTACATTTCTTGAATGCAGAATTTAAGCAATCAACATTTCCCGTAGAATAATTATTGCTTGTCTCATTCCAAATATAAGTAGCATGAGTTCACTTAGAAGTTCTCTAAGCTGAGAACTGATTGCAAAACAGATTGGAAGTGGAGAAGAGCTTTTGATTCCATACTAATTAGAAGCTTATAAAATACCGATAAAATATTCATTTTTATTTCATTATGGTACTAGATGACGTATGAGTAATTTATAATTAAATTAAAATTTTAATTAAATACCTGCGAGTAACAAAGCCGATTTTCATGCAGATGATGAATATGCTACAGAATTCAAGATGAATATTTTAACTCATATGAATACACATTACTTCAATCCCTGGATCTAGAGGATTCAGGATTTAAGGCCTAAAGTAAATGATTTAGGTTTTTCGTTCCCTCAAACAAATTTATTAAATAAAACAACACGTCCGTAATGTTTGAGATTTTTATCAGGAAATTTATCACAAAAATCTCCCCCTCTTCTCGGAATCTGCCAGTACACAATATGTCATATGTATAAACTATGTAGCACTGCTGAAGATACTATTTATAAATATTTAACTTCTTCATAATTAATACTTTGGAAAACATGAATTACAAATCAAATTTTCCGGTCAGCGAATATCAAACTAAAAAAAAAAAAAATGAACTAACAAATTCGAACTTGCATCATGCATAATCCGCTGAGTGCCGTTTACATTAGATGTGGTGGCCTATAATCAACCTAGTCTAAGTTCTTGATACTGTACTGGTAATTAGGGTGATGATGATGCTGATGGCCACATTGACAGTTGACAAATTCGTAAGCACAATAAACTGAGGAGAAGGCAACGAATAGCAAACGTTTCAGATAAGCTCAAAGCCAACGACATTCAATTGCATTCAGTGCAGTGCAGTGCAACGTAAAGAGAACAAACAAAAGGCGATCTATTCGCATACATACACATGCACATACACATACATGCGTTCATATGTACTTACATACATACGTATACATGACCTCAATCGACCTTTGACCAAATGCACAATCGCAGTTGCAGCTCACGTTCTTCGTTCATGAGCTGATGGAAAAACTTCAACAAAAGATGTCAGTGGCTTTTTAAGTAATTTTTAAAAATCATTTATCTACATTTTTTTTTTTTGCTCATGTATCCATTCTATGGATGTAACCGTGTCAGTGTACATACATCTGTGTGTTTTTATGTGCTTCGCTGTGTGTGTGTGTGGGCGATTGTCATAAGTCAAGCATAGCGAGAGGAAAGGGCATATCCCGAGTTCACAAGTAAAAGAGATGAGCTGAAAGGAGTAAAGTGTGTGAAGTTCATTGTGAAACTCTGTAGACACAAAAAAAAAAAAAAGGAAAAAATACTAATGTTCCATGCTTGTGCTATCAATTGTTTCATTTTCCGTTTTCCTTTTTCAGTTTTTCAGTTTTTTGGTTTTTGTTTTTACTTTTGCTACATCAGCGAAAAATGTACGAAAAAAAACTAACGACATTTTTCGCTTTATTTGCTAAATCAATTTTCCTTTTCGAATCGGAAGTAGTTACATATATAGCATCATCGCTATGCAACTAAAAGTACACATGTATTACTTGCGATTGTGTGTGACTTGCATTTTTGCTCTTCCTTTTAGTTTGTGTCCACAAAGGAATTGTCCTTTTTCTTGTTGTTGTTTTCGCATCGTCCTTTATGCGTAAAAATTATTTTCTACTCAAATAGTTTTAACAAAATAACTCAGTTTTTAATAAAGAGATCAATTTGTTACGATTTCGGCTCCAGAGAACGAAATTTTTAACTTTGTATTCAGTGAACGTAAATAAATAAATAAAAAATCTAATATCTTTGAGATATATTTAACCAATCAATGAAATTGAGGAGCGATCTCATAGTAATTTCATTGTAAGAAAGTTAGAATTAATTAAGATTTTAATCAAATATTTAATTCAATTTTGATTTTATCAAAAAACTTGAACTTTAGCCGTCTACAGATAGATCAAAGGAAGAAAACGTAGTTACATTTTCTCTTCACCTTCTTCGTCACACCTTCGATTATTAACTGCCTTTCAATACACACATACACTCATACTTCTATAGGAATGGGACTATTCTGTGGAATCTTTGTTATGTTGAAAGTAGCTATTCCGCATTTTATGGAGGGCTTTTCTTTCCGCTTTCTCTTTGCTGCGAGCATTTTTAGTCTGAAACGTGGTAGAGTAAAAATAGAAATTTTGCAGAAAAAATCATCAACCTTCGTAAAATGTTATAATATAGCATTGAATGCCATCGTACTCCACTTCTTCTTACATATGATAAAATGTGTAAAAATATTTTGAGCTAAATCAATTTTCCTATGTAATATGCCGATCAGTTTTCTTAGGATTTTCATATTAATACGAGTATCTATGTGATATGTACGTCAGTATTAGTTTATTCAAAGGCTTTAGGGATGCGTTTATTCTGCCATTGTAGTGTGTTTGTGTACCTTTCAGACGAGGAGCCACAGAGCTGAGTGAGGTGCTTCTTTTTTGGCCAGTGTCAACTTCTTTTACATCTGTTGTGTCACACAACACCCTTTTTAATACCTTTTGTTTAACATTGCACGCTTTTTCACACACATTTTTCCACCTGCTGGTCTGTGTCACACATATTGTCAACGCTCCTTTTTGCCACCTGCTGATTTGTTTCACACATATTTTGCACCTATTAATGTTTTTCATCCTTCTTTGCACTTGATGCAAAGTGTGTGATGATTTTCACACACTTTTACCAGCTGGTGATTTGTTCCATCCTTTTTGACACCTATCCTATCTTTTCGGTTTATTCATTATTTCAAGCGGCATTTGCAATAACTCATATCATGGGACATAAAACTCCTTCACAGAATTTCTATACAATTCGAATGTCTTTAGGATGGCGCTTCAGCATAAGAAAAATTGAACTTTTCACCGATTTCAGAAACTTTTTCTTCGCAGCCCCCTCGGATGTAATTCTTAGTTAAAAATGAAACAAATTTTGGTTCTCTATTACTTCACTTACACACAAAAAATCTGACGTATTAGCTAAGTTGAAATCGTAACATTGTGTTTAATTAATGTTATTCGTTAGTGGTTGGTTCTCGGGTTGAAGGCTAGTAAATTAGGGAAACTGTTTTAAAAATGAAAAAATTGTTTGCCGATGAATTTAACCGAGAAAGGTTTTTCATTTCTACAGTTGAGATATAATTGTTTGTTGAGTGTGGTTCTACAATTGTGTGCCGCAAGAACCACACAATCAATAGCGATACTGATCACTTTCTACCCACCCACCTATGTACTCGTACCTGTGCCTTTGTGTGGTAACACAACTGAAATTGTGTAAAGTACTTGAGTGTAATACACTGTGAGCATTGCTACATATTGCATGCGCACATAGTACAAACAAACCAACAACCGAACAGGAATTCAACACATACATCTGCTGGGCATTTGTATGGCTTTGTGCTAAGTCATCGATTTAAAATCAATTTGCGCTAAAATTTTCCAAACTGGCGCAGGTGTGCAAAAGCGATTATTGCGATTTTCTACATTCCATCGCAATGATGCGCATGTGTGTGTGTGTATGTGTATGTGCTAGTGTGTAAGTTTGTTTGTGCGGGAACGTGGCACCTTCTGTGTATGGAGCTCCTGCGTTATAATGTCTGCGTGTTTTGTTTGTTTGATTTGTTTGTTTGTATTGTATGCTTTATGCTTTAATTAGTGTTGTACATCTACTGCATGAAAGTAGGTGAAATTTTGTTCGCTTTATTTGCAAATATGCCATCAGCGTAACCTGCTCACATTTTACGCTACCAAACGTGCTCCCGCGTACTCGATTGTAGAATATGCAGCTACTACTGCTTCCCTGGTCATTTATCGATACGTATCGTTAGTTTCAATTAGATCGAAATGTTTGTGCCAGTGCTCGTTTATTTCAACATGGAATCCATCAGTTCGCACAAAATTTAAGTACTCACGGAAAGTTGTACACTCTTATGTTTCTATATACTAGACAAACTTTAACTGAAGTTCATCCAAATATTGGATTAGAAAATTTTAGGAATCATTTAAGTATAATTTTACTTATAAATTAAGAAATTTTTGTTCTTATTAATTGAAATAGGGATTAGAATAATTGATTTGACATAACTTTTGTTTCAAAAACGTTCTTAAACGTTCGTTGAAAATGTTCTGTATTATTTAAAAATAGTATAAACAATACAATTTTTTATCCAAGTTTGCCCAAATTATTCCATATTAAGATGTGGACATACGTGCACCTTTCCTTCATTTATATTCACATTCTCACAATGTAATGGTACTTTAGCAGCAATGTATTAAAATGTGAAAGGAAAGCATGCCAAGTGAAAGGCACCTCAGCGCTCTGAGGTGATTCCACGATCTGATTCCATCTTCTTAAATTCTTTATATTGCATATAAGATTCTATCGAGCGTACTGTACGAAAGACTGAAACCCATCGTCAACAAACTGATTGGACCTTATAAGTGTGGCTTCAGGCCTGGTAAATCCACCATCGGCCAGATATTCACACTACGCCAAATCCTGGAAAAGACCCGAGAAAAACAGATCGACACCCATCCTCTATTTGTCGATTATAAAGCCGCTGCCGCCTTCGACAGCACGATTAGGGATCACTTGTACGCCGTAATGTCTGATTTTGGTATCCCTGCAAAGCTCATTCGTCTTTGCAAAATGACACTGACCAACACCACCAGCGCAGTGAAAATGGGGACAGACCTTTCCGCACCATTTGATACCAAAAGAGGTTTCAGACAAGGTGACTCCCTATCGTGCGACTTCCTTAACCTTATGCTGGAGAAAATAATTCGAGCTGTGAACATCGACAGCTCTGGCACTATCTTCTACAAGAGTGTCATGCTGCTAGCATACGCTGATGATATTGACATCATTGGCAAAAACGCTCGAGCCGTGAGTGCAGCATTCTCCAACCTGGAAAGGGAGTCTCGTCGAGTGGGTCTAGTGGTGAACGAGGACAAAACGAAATACCTTGTGTCAACAATCAAAGAGTCACGGCTTCTTGGACAAAATGTCACTGTTGACAATTATACTTTTGAAGTCGTCAAGGATTTCGTATATCTAGGATCCAGCATAAGCACCAACAATAATGTCAGTCTTGAGATCAAGCGGAGACTACCTCTTGCCAGCAGGTATTTCTACGAGCTCAGTAGGCAATTGAGAAGTAGAGCCCTCTCTAGACCGACGAAAATAACGCTCTATAAGTCCCTCATCCTTCCCGTCCTAATGTATGGCGCAGAGACGTGGACATTGACCATCAATGATGAGAGGTTGTTAGGAGTGTTCGAGAGGAAGATACTCCGTAAGATCTACGGTCCAGTATGCGTGGACGACGTGTATCGAATAAGATGGAACGATGAGCGGTATTCATGTACAAATATAACACGCACAACATGAGTGGATGCGAAAAGCTCGGTCTAGGCCCTCCATTGGGCTGTTGTGCCATTAAAAGTAAAGTAAGTAAAGTAAAGATGAGCTGTATGAACTGTACGCCGACACTGACATAGTCAAGCGTATAAAAATCCAGCGGCTTCGCTGGCTGGCTCATGTTGAGCAAATGGAAAAAAGCGCTCCGCTCCGGCTAGAAGGGTGTTTTATTCGAACCACGGTGGAGGAACTCGCAGAAGGGGACGTCCTAAACTCCTTTGGAAAGACCAGGTGCAGGGCAACCTTACAGCACTTGGCCTTATCAACTGGCGCCAGTGCACGCATAGCAGAGGCGACTGGCGAAGCTTTGTAGAGGCGGCCAAGACCGATCCTCGGTTGTAGTGCCAGTTAAGTAAGTAAGTAAAGGCATTTGGCTCACACGTTTAAAACATGCAACAACCTCAGCCGTAGCAACACGTTCGTAATGTTATTTGAATGCTTAAGGGTTTTAAAATAATTAAAGCACTTAATTAGAAAATGTAAATGTAAATGTGGTCGCTGTGGCGTAGTGGTAGTGCATTGGACTGCTACGAAGAGTGTCCGGGGTTCGAATCTCGGCACAGGCAAAAACAAAAAAAGTAGAAAAAATAATTTTTCTACACGGCACCACCTGCCTGCCAAGAGGCAATGGCAAACCTACAAGAGTAAAAATTGCCTATTAAAAGCTTTTCACTTCGCCGTTCGAATTCGGCATTAAACTGTAGGTCCCTTCCATTCATGTACAAATATAACACGCACAACATGAGTGGATGCGAAAAGCGAAAAGCTCGGCCTAGGCTCTCCATGGTCTGTTGTGCCATTAAAAGTAAGTAAGTAAGTAAATGTAAATGTAAATGTTTAAATTTAGGTAGCATTTTGTGTGCGTCAGTTTGTTTTGAAACATTCTCGTATGATAAAAATAATACAAAAGTAATTATGTACATACATATATTGTGAATTATATTCCGACAACCAAATGATTCTTTAATTTTAATAGAATATATTCAAATCATGACTTGACTAACAGATTTCACCAGGTAGGTAATAAACCTACATTTGCACGGAATAATACTTATTTTTTATTATGAAGTTTCATGCATTATATAGTTTCCCACTGGGCATATAATACGAGAACAAGAGTGTAAACAGAATTCACGAACAGATTTGTATGAGAAACATAAAATATGAGGCGGAAAAGTCAATATTGTGAGAGTGCCCGAGAGATAAAGAAATGTTAATATATGTATAAGAAAGTAAGCGTATATATAAAGTGTGCGGATATAAAAGTTCATGTTTTTGCAACCGCGATTCATCATATTGGGTCATTTGATATCCCGCTCCATAAGCTGTTTTTCTATTTTATTAAGGAAATATTTTTTGTTGTTTAGGTAAACATTGCAAGTTGGTTTTCAATGAAAGAGCATTGGAGCATCCAATGACCTTTTATACCAAGCGCAGGGGCCAAAATATTATTTCGCCCATACATCTCGGCACACTTTAATGTGTCTGAGTTATGTATATCAGAAGTCATTTATCGTTTTCCCCCGAAACTATGGGGAAATGTTGCTTTTTCTTTTTTTTCTTTGCAAAAAACATTTAATTTTAATGTAAATATATTTTTGAAAAATTTGGTAATATTAGTGATAGTTTAATAACACGCGTGTTAAAATATAACAATCTTAGAGCTTTTCATTGTTTGTAAAGTGAACAGACAAAAACTGCGAGCGAGACTCGAAATAGCACATTCACGTCTTGATGAATTTATGGAGTATATGGCGAGCGAGACTCGAAGAGAAACATACATTCCACTCGCTTAACTTAACTTAATTTTAAAAGTATTTTATTTCTCTATGCATACGAAATATTTTTACGAAAAATCAAAAACTTTTCCACTGAAACTTTTGGATTAATAATCAAACATCATTAACGCCATACGCAAATGAAAAATAAGCAAATATAAAAAAACAGAAAAATTTCAATGGGAGAATGAACGCGAATTCGAACTTAACCCAGTGGCACGCAGCAATATGAACTTAAAATTCCATAATATACTTTCATGCATATAAAATTAAATTTATAATATAAACGTGCGTTCATATTTATGTACATACTCGTATCTATGTACTACTGACATATTATAAGGAATAGTACGAATAGTATATGTAACACAAAATCATGACAAGTTTACCAATTGACACGCACCTTCACACACACAAACACACTCATACACAAATATATACACGTGAGTCTACTACTCCATTCCTAAGTATGAAAGTATGTATGTATGAGGAAATGTTGTAGGAAGCTAGCGATTAAATCAAGTGACTGAAGGCTAAAGTGTAATTACCTATTTGTGTCACGTGCAATTTACAAGAGTTGAGAAAACAAGCTGCAAATGAAACAAAACGAAAATTAAATGAATGTGAAAACTACAACAACAAGGATAACTATACACATTATGTAGAAGGTACAAGCAGCTATGAAAAATAAAGATGATAATGAAGATGATGAAGAAATTTTTTAAGACTACACCTAAAATAAAGTAAAGTAGTAGAAGATGAAGATGATGATGCAGCAGCAGTAGCAGCTAGATGAAGGCATTGAAAACATTGAAGAAAACACAACGCTGAAAATGAGAGAAAATTCATTGTCACATTTGCGTCAGGTAAGTGCCGAAAGATTTTATGTACACACACATACACACACACACACACACACACATTCCTACACTCATACACACATACAAATGCCAAATCTCAGTGAAAGCTCATATATCATATGCATGCTGCATAGAACAAGACGGCACTTCTAAAATGTTTGCCAATATGATTTCAGATTCTGCTTCTAATGTTGATGTTGGTCCTATTATTGCTGTTTTTGTATTTTGCTATTTTGTTAGCTATTCCCGCTGCAGTTGAGGAGCATATGTGAAGACGTGCCGATTGCCAAGCATAAATGAATGTGTATTCTACAAAAGCACACACTCAACAGATATACTCTTTCACTTTTGAAATTATGCTCAAAAACCATAGAACATTTTCAGTATGCAAACATACAAGCTTAAAAGTTTGAAGTATCATTTCTGTTGCTGTTGCTGCTGCTTTTGCTTCTGCTTCTGCTTTTGCTTTTGCTGCAGGCATTATTTAAGATTTCCTCATGTGCATAAAAGTAGTATCAGTGCATGTATGTGTGTGTGTTTGTGTATGTAGACAGAAAGACAGAAGCCTTTTACGTGTAAAATTATATAAACGAGATGAAAATCATGTTGCCAAGATTTTTAGTTGTATTACTTAGTAGTTATTGTATAGCAAGACTCACACACACAGGCATACTCGCCTAGCTTAGTACATTTACCGGGAAATATGGCATAGGCAAAACTGGTATGTATGTATATACAATGTTAGTTGCCTTACTCGTACTCATACTCACTCATACACATATATTTGTATATGTGTGTGTGATGTAAGTACACTTTGAGGCGCTCATACTAGATCTAGTGCTGACAGCATTTTTCAAAGCCGAGTGTATTAAAGATAATTGTGACTTTATTTATGGTTTATGTGCGGTATTGATTGGGTACTCATTTATAGTATACACGTTTCACAGCCATAACAGCACAAACAAATTGGTGACGTGGATGTGACTACAATTTTAAACAAAGAAATTGTATTAAAAATGTGACAAAAATAAATCTTAAGTTAGTTACTAAATTTTCAATAAGCTTACTCTGCCTTTCAAGTAGAGAGATTTAAGTTAGAGATTTTTATTGCTTTGCAATTTGTTTAACCGACTCTTGCTTATTTATCTACGTTGAACTTGTTTATGTAATGGGCGTAAATAAGATTTTCGGATAGGAAGTGAGAAAGATATTTTTTGCACCAATATTTCATTTATTTTATTTAATTTTTTTATTTCTCTTATTTAAAATATTGATAGTTTTGATTGTATTATTGGCATGTGTAGACACTGTAAATATTTTTTTGCTGTTCGGTATTTAATTGTAGAATTTTCGACAACTCCCTTGGGATTCCAAGTCAAAAATGTTGAGTAAGCATTGCCCTTTCATCATGAAAAGACTTGCAACCGAACAACTCTTAAAAATATTTGAATTACATATATTATCAAAATTCGTGGTAATTTTTGTAAAAGACAATTTAAAGTCGATCTCAGGTTCCGCTCAGTTTTTTAAACTCCCAGGCTATACACTTAAATATCTGAAATAATCAATAAAATTTTGATAAATCAAAGAAAATCACAATTCGTTCTCCATTCCGTACACAAATCTACGTCCATATTTTACAGTAGAATATTGAATTCACAGCAAAAAAAAAAGAAATCGATGTGGAAAAAGAAAAATGAATCAATATTATAACACCATGGCAAAGGTCGTATTACACAATTTAATAGCTTAATATTATAACACCATGTCAAAAGCTCGTATTACACAATTTAATAGCTTACGTATCCCGTAAACTCCCCTCAAAAAAAAATTTCGTATCCCAAAAGAGAGATAAAAGAACAAAAAAGCAAATTATCCATGCCAATTAATAACTTCATAAATATTTACAAGCAAAACATTTCAAAGGACATTCACATTCATTCAATTTAACACTGTCATCGTGGCACACAGCTTCATACAGCAAACAGAGCCATGTTGCTTATACATTGTATACATTGTATACATTGTCGATTACTTACGACCAAAGATATTCATATGGATATTACAGCGAGAAACACCCAAACACAGTCTCACAGCCAAACCTAGTGTCAAACACCCACAGTCAGTGTCACACACGTCATAGCCTGCCCCCTCTACCACAGCCAAACCAAGCAGTAACTACCTACTACAATTTCCGCTTGAATGCGTTGCCTTAAACGAAACGAAAATTAAACAAAAAAAAAAATACTTTTATTCGACTCTCTGGCTTAGTTCAATGTGGACACGAATATCAACTGTATGTAGTAACAGTGTTGGCATTTACTGTGCCATCTAGTGTCCGTTTAGCGGTAGTGGTGGCGACTATTACGCGGCCGGAAGTTGCCTGCTGGACATTGGACACCATTTTCAATTTTGCATATACGAGAATTATAACTGATATGACAAAGAGGGCGACAAAAAATGACAACAGCAACTAAGTAATAGTAAGGAGTGGGGAAAAATGGGAGAGAAGAGCGAAAGAAAAATTATAACCGCTCAAGTGTTATTAGGGATCTTATCTATAATGATTTTTTTTATCGTTTGTTTTGGTTTTGATTTTATTTCCAATTTCCTTTTTTTTTGGCATATTTTTGTGTCTATTTTATGTATTTGAAACTATTTGAGTTGGAAAGAAATACACACACACAATTAAATTCTTACATACATAAACAAATACAAACGCGAGTCATTTGGACATTCATTGTAAGCAGAAAGGAAGTAAGAGACCATCATGTTGTTGTTGTTGTTGTAATTTCCATTATATCTACCATGGAAAGAAAACCAGTTAGCATTAAGAGCAACAAAAAAATATGGCATATTTGGTAACTAGTGCGCTAGTTAGTGCTATTGTGGCATTCGAGGTCCCCGGGTTAGAGCACAGTAAGAAATCAAAGAACAGTTTCTACAAGGCGTAAATCTAAAAGAGAAAAAATGGGCTAAGAAGACCATTTCAGTTTGGAGATTCGTTCCATTCGCATTCAATCATGAATGGGTGCGAATAGCTCGGGCTGGGCTCTCCATAGGTTGCTGTGACATTAAAGAAGAAGAAAAGTGAAAAGTGAAAAGTTTCACTAGTAAAAAAGTAGTAGCCAAATCTTGGTTTTTCGACCATTTGAAAAACGAATTATACCAGCTTGAAATTTTTTTCAATTTGTATAAAAAAACTGGTTAAAAAAAAAGAAGTAAATTACCAGACTATGTATTTATTCAAATGTCAATTAATGTCACTATAAGTTTAAATTTTTATGTCATGCAATATATATTATAAGTCATATATTTAATCCTTGTTTACGCTACTTGCTGCAGGTACTGCTGCTATAAGGTTTTAGACTTTGTTGTGCCGCTTTTCGAAAGATATAAATAAATAAATCAAATAAATCAAATCTAACGTAAATTAATAAATTGAAGAGTTTTTCAATGCAATTTGTTTTTTTTTCGGAAATGAACGCTGAGCAGAGAACGAGAAATTGAACATGCATCATAAGAGCAAAATATTAATAATAATAATATTGCTACGTAAGCAAGTCGAAAAAAAGCAAAAAATAAAAAAAAAACAATGAAAAAAATATGGTCCCATATAACGAAAACTTTTTCTCGTTCAATTTAGAATATAGCGGTAAAAGCTCTAAATTTTAATAAATTAGTAACAAATGATTTTCTGGCGACTGTTGACTTTACGACTCGCTTTTAATTCTTCCAAACGAATCTTCTGCAACTCGCCTTTGTTAAAAACTCTTCTTCAGAAATCGTCGACATTCTTCCAGTCGATCACCAAAATTTTTCCCAAAGGAAACAATCACACAACGATATTGAGGTGAGACTAAATAAGATTTCTAGGTGAATCACGCAGGGCTGCTCTTCCGCCATTGAAAATGCTAGCTGGGTGTGGATATTTCTATTTGAGTTTCTCTCGTTATTTGTAGTTGCGGTCGAGTTGACGATTTTTATAAATTTTTATTTTCTCTACTTTTTATGGCGCTATATTGTTTTTTGTTTCGCTCTTTGCTTTTTTTTACTCCCTTGATGTCTTGTTACTCATAAAAATATGGAAATTCTTGTTTGTTGCATATTTGAATTTATTGAAGAGTATTTTGTATTGTTGTTGTCGCTTCAGTTATTTGTGTAGTTTGCCAATTCCTTCTCGTTACGTTTACTGTATTGAATTTATGTTTTATCAGTGTCATTTTGCTTAATATAAAATTGGTATATTTTTTTATGTGAATATTTTCAAAAAATGCTATAGGGTAGAAATTTAGTTTTTAGTTTCTTCTGGTTTTGATTTTACATACATATTTCAGTTATAAAAGTAGACCTTATTTACATATATATTTTTTTTAAAGAGGACAAAGTTATTTTTGATTAGGTATCAATGCAGTATCAATCTTCTACAAGAGTGTCATGATATTGACATCATTGGAAAAAACGCTCGAGCAGTGAGTGCAGCATTCTCCCAACCTGGAAAGGGAGTCTCGTCGAGTGGGTCTAGTGGTGAACGAGGACAAAACGAAATACCTTGTGTCACCAAACAAAGAGTCACGGCGTCTTGGACAAAATGTCACTGTTGACAACTACACTTTTGAAGTCGTCAAGGATTTCGTTTATCTAGGATCCAGCACCAACAAACACCAACAATAATGTCAGCCTTGAGATCAAGCGGAGACTAACTCTTGCCAACAGATGTTACTACGGGCTCAGTAGGCAATTGAGAAGTAGAGCCCTCTCTCGACCGACGAAAATAACGCTCTATAAGTCCCTCATCCTTCCCGTCCTAATGTATGGCGCAGAGACGTGGACATTGACCATCAATGATGAATAAGATTGAACGATGAGCTGTATGAGCTGTACGCCGACACTGACATAGTCAAGCGTATAAAACTCCAGCGGCTTCGCTGGCTGGGTCATGTTGAGCGAATGGAAGAAAGCGCTCCGTTCCGGCTAGAAGGGTGTTTTATTCGAACCACGGTGGAGGAACACGCAGAAGGGGACGTCCTAATCTCCGTTGGAAAGACCTGGTGCAGGGCAACCTGACTGCACTTGGCCTTATCAACTGGCGCCAGCACGCGCATAGCAGAAGTGACTGGCGGAGCTTTGTGGAGGCGGCCAAGACCGATCATCGGTTGTAGCGCCAACTAAGTAAGTAGTATCAATGCAATACAAACAGTGAAAAATCTATTTCAAATGATTTTCCTAACACTCACTTTGTGCTAGAGATGAGAATATGTGAATATGGCAAATGTGAATATGAAAATATTTTGGTTTCCATGTAAAAACTTAAAAGGTGTTGCATTTGAACGGGGTTTGAAGTATTTACCCATCTCATAAAATTGACACTCATATAATTTTGCTAAAAAATAAATATAAATATTTAATTTAATTGGAAATTTAATTTGTGTTTCATATACAAATATCTCAAAATTCTGGCCGTCTCATAAGATTTAATGTCACAATTCCTTATTTAATTGATTGTAAAAGGGGCACTTTCTTTTCTTTGTCTTGTCCAAACGTTCTACCATTTTCTTATCTCATCAAAGTAATCGCCTTCATGGATAAATACTTAATATCCTTCCGTTCCTACTACACATACCGATTGATTGCATCCAAGCTAATGACAATAATAGTAAAATATTGCTACTTGGTTAGTATTTTCATAATTAGTAATTCCAGGGTTTTCTTAGTTGAACAGCCTTAAATCACTTGCAGAATAAATTTTTCATCTAACATAGCATGCATAAATTTCCAATAGGAAATTGTAGCAAAGTTTGTTAAAAGTTCAAATGAATAGACTGCAAGAAATGCAGGAGTTATTGGAGTGGATTCTCATTTTCCTCATACGTACGATTAGTTCATATATCACTTATTAGAGTTTACATTGAAGTACATATGCATATGAGTAGTTATTTCAATAACTGCAACAGACATAGGAAGTAAATGCATAGTTTGCCTTCAGTCGCTCGACATAATTTCGTCACTTTAGTTCACTTGAATTTTACCAATATTCATATTGTAGCTTGTCCGAGCTTCTTTAATTGGTTGAAAAGCATGAGATCTTTTTTGACCATACCATTTTAATTTTAATCTCTTTCAAAATTGACTTGTCTGAAAGCCTTAAAGTGGCAGACAGTTAAATTTAACTAGTTGTGTGATGCCCGATTGTTTATGTTTTTGAGGTTGAGTTTTGCTCATTCTTCTCCTTTACCTAAGCTTAATTCCTTAAAAGAATCTTAAAAGTTTGAAGGGGAGAGGGTGCATACAATTACTTTTGCTTTACCTGTCTTTTTTTATAATTTTCTCTATCCTTTATCTGGGTAAAGAATGATTGGACGGAGTGCAATGAAAAGGTTCGAAAGGTTCTGGCAAGTAATTGTTTAAGTGATTTCAGATTCTTTTTATTTGAACATTTAATGATAAGTGGCAGCTTAGGTTTTTCCAATAATTAGACCAGTTGAAGTTTGCATATTTAATTTTAACTGACTCTATGGGGTATTTGACCTGTTTCTTTTATTTAGTTTAACTCACTAAATCTGGGGAGTTATCTATTGAAAAGTAAATATATTCTTAAATCAATTGCATTCATTAGTAGAGCCGGGCTACAGTCCTTCCAAAAAGTGTTTAAGTATGGTTATCACTTTTTAGAATCTACAGGGTGTTTTTTCTAGAAGTATGGTTTTCAAGAAGAAATAAAACGCGTACACTTTAATGTTATGGCCAAGAATTAAGCTTTATTATAAAGATAAGAATTTGCCATTATGTTTTAAAAACGATTTCGGGCAAGTGACCGCCACGACTGGTTCGAATAAATTCCAGTCGACTTTTTGCAGCAATTGGAGCCGTATGTCAGTAATAACGCGCCGAATATTCTCTTCCAAGACGTCAATTGTCTCGGGCTTATCTGCGTAGACAAACGACTTCATATAACTCCACAAAAAATAGTCCAGTGGTGTTAAATCGCACGATCTTGGAGGCCACGTCACAGGCCCACGACGCGAGATAATGCACTCACCAATAGTTTCCTTCAATAAATTGATTGTTTCGTTGGCTGTATGGCATGTAGTGCCGACTTGTTGGAACCAAAGGTCAACATCCTCCAATTCAGGCACGAAAAATTCATTAAACATGGCTCTATAGCGTCTTCATGGCTTCATCTTTGAAGAAATATGTACCAATAATTCCCTCTGCCCATAGAGCACACCAAACAGTGACTTTTTAAGGATGTAACGGCGTCTCAACAATGGCTTTTGGATTATGATCACTCCAAATGCGACAATTTTGGTACGTTAGTACCCATTCAACCTAAAGTGAGTTTTTTTTTGTGAAAATCGGGATCGGTGGCCATCTCGTTTTGGTAATAAATTTTCACGATTTGCAAACGTTGTTCAGGAGTAAGTCTATTCATTATGAAATGGCAAACCAAAGAGTATTGCCAGATTAAAACCACACTTCTAAAAAAACACCATTTATTTTCTATAAAGAAATTGTTTATGACATAGCTTCGATCACAATAAATGGGACATTTTAAGGTTAGTTTTCAGGTGTCCAGTTGTTATGATTTTAGTCTGAAACGTGGTTGGTTTTCGATGAATTTATTTTGAGTTATGGTCTCAGATTTGCAAGGAAGTTTTTTACTTGAATTTTTTTGGGTATGAATTTTTGTATTTCATATTTGGTCTGAATTTTAATGAAATTTTAAATCGAATTTTCATCAGATTTGTGATTTAATCTTTAGATATAATTTTTGCCGGAAATGTGGTCAGTTATTCGTTAAGATCTTTGGTTTGGTTTTTGCTTTTATTTTCTGTGAGTTTAGTTCGAGTTTAGTGTAAAATTTCAAATTTTCCAAGAAAATTGGAATCCTGAAAATAAAGTTTCTCAAAACAGCACTTCTTTTTTCCGAATCCGAAGTCAAACCTCAAATTAAAGACAGCAATTAGTAAAACAGTATTAGCAATATTTGCTGATTTCACCCTACAGCAATGAAGGACCTGACCATAAGAGAACGATGCTCTGTAATAAACTTTTCTTTTGAATCCATACATTTCCACTGCACGCAATTCATGCCGTGCAAATAAGCATAGATATTGGTAAATGCATGACGAATGTATGTGGGTAGAACCTGTGAATTTGTGCATTGGCCCGATGAATAGCAAACATAACTACGAACTGCTTACTACTGGAAAATGTATGCACATTTAAGCACATAGATTAATGCTTTATTGAAATTTTATATCGTTGAGTGATACATACTCGTACACAGAAATTGCAATGCGCTACTTAATTAACGATATCAGTGCTTTATCATGATCATGCACCTATTGTATTATAGAATAGTTACACACCAACTATGTTAAATTCACAGTAATGGCGTAAATAACTACTAAAATTTGATGATAAAGTGGAAGAGAGGAAAGCGCGCAAGTGAGTGAGCATAGCAGCAGCCACTTGCATGAAAGCATGCAAATCAAACTATTATAATCTTCAAACTAATTCTGCGTGCGATAATTTCACATTCACGTAAACACAAAGGAGTGTAACTACACTGTGTGCATTATCCTGGTAGAGCTAACTTCAATTCAATTACATATTTATATCAATATGTGTGTGTATGTGTGTGTGTGTTTGTATTTGAACACTGCTCTATGCAACCGGGCATAAATTTTAACTCTCATTGTACGAAGTTGTCTTATTATGCTTGCGGTAAGATTAGAGGTGTTTATTATGGGATGAGAAGTGCATTTGTGTTTGTGTAAATATGCAATATGCCTGTGAGCTCTAATGTGTATATTGCCCATTGCTATTAGATAGTAGCGATTTCTATAGTTACACTAATAAATTTATTATTATATTACATTGTTACTTAAGCGGAAGTACATCAAATTTACAATAATTACTAAAACGTTTCTGTCGTTACTTAATGTTAAGGTGCCTTTTGTAACTTTTCATTTCACTTTTCATTGTTTTCTTTAATTATCTGCACTATTAAGTATTTAATTTGTTTGATGGAATTAAATTTATGGATCTTCACATGTTTTTGCTCAATAGTTTTTGAAATTAAAGAATTTTCAATAGTGAGGCAGCTTTATTGTAGCATAATTTTACGGATGTCCCGATTATATCATCAGATTTTACCAGATCACGTGTAGATGTTAAAAGGTATTCAGGAAAATATCTTTAAAGTTGAAGCCATCTCTGAAAAATATGCTCCTAAAATGTTAAAAGGTCGAAATGTTATGTTTGAAATAGTTTTCGACCATTGTCATCCACAGCAAACACTATTATTATTATCATTATCATTATTTTTTAATTTTAAAAGTTTGATGTCGGCCACTTTCGAGTATGAAAGAGAATTTAAATTCTTCTTCTTTTACTTTTAATGGCACAACAGTCCATGGAGGACATTGGCAGAGCTGCCAATCATGTCGTGCGTGTTAATCCATATTTGTATATGAAGTGAAAAGCATTTCACTTTGACTTCATATAAGACTCCTTTTACTGTTATATTTCCACAGACATTATGCATTTTTTGTAAGTTTCTATTCACGGTCCGTTAAGAAATTTGCTTTGGTTTTCCCCTTGACTTCTCAAGTAAACTAATTAAATAAAAATGTGCTGCATACTTTTTGGCAAATATGTACTCAATACAAATACCGATTTAATTACTTTCCTTTGTGTTTTAAAAATTTATTTAGATATTTATTTTATATTAAAATTTATATTGGCATATGAGTGTTTGTGTCTGCATTGAATATATTGTATTCAAGTTCATGTGCTACTCAACTTCACTGAACATACTTAAATAAACACGCATTAGAATCTCAATTGAGAATGTCTGTCAGCGTTAACCGTTCTGACAAAGCTTGTTTTGTGTTACTGTATGACCTCATCACGGTAATCACATCGCACAGATAAATTGTGCCCGCGGGCACGTACAAATTTATGAAAGGCGCAAGCAAGTACTGACGGCATCACAATAAAAGGCTTAAATTGAATTTATGTGTTGAGTGTGTGTTTGCTTGTTGTGTAAAATACCTACTTTTGAATGTTTAAATGCATTTTTAATGTAAGACTGAATTACTTTCTTTTCACATTTCATATTTTTCTCCCTTCGTTTTCACTCCGTTTTTGTGGGATTTTTTACTTTAGGCAATGACAAATAAATTGAAAAACAGATTTATCGCTTTTTTTTCGCTCACACTCTATCGGTTGCTTACAAACACTCATAATTTCCCCAACTCCTTGAATGAATTTCCGTTAATATGTGAATTCATATATGAATGCGAGTGTCACGGACACATTCTCACATTCATCGTGGGTGGTAAAGATACATGCACACATTTACACACACATACAATTACAAACAAACAAGAACGCATAAATTTATCATATTAAAATGTAAGCCAAAATGCCACGCGATATTGTACTCGTATGTAGCTGGTTATGCAAACATACATACGTTTATTTGTAAATGCTTATGTTTGTTTGCTGAAAGTCTGTGAGCATTTATGTGTATGTGTGTGTGTGTATGTATTTGCGATAAGTTTACGATTTTCTTGCAGCAATGACAACCATCATAAGAATAACAACTACAGAGAAATATACAAGCAAAATACTGACAACATATCAACGGCAACGGCAACAACAACAGAAACAGCAGCAACATTAACACTTTATCTTACGACAAACGCACTCATACTTGCACATATACATACAGACAGATGTACAGAATATCCATGTGTATATGTACATCGTATAGGCATGTATGAGTATGTATGTCGCTAGGTGTGTGTGTGTGTGGGTGAATATGCAGCATATATGGATTATATTGCCAGAATTTTATTAAGCATAAATGTAAAAAATTAAAAACAAATATGCTGCGTTTTTAAAAGAGTCTTTTGCAAATATATAAGATTATTATTTTATTATTCTAAGTATAGGCGGAATATTTTTGCATATTTTTATCATATGAGTAACTATCTACTTACTTTTGCAATTTTATAAATAATCGATTACCCTCTGGAGACGAGTTTTCCAACCTTCTTATTTGCATACTGCAGTTTTCCATATGATAAGTTATGGTCTACCTATCTTAGAGTTAAGAGGCAATCGATTCGGGTGTGCCTCCAATCAATGACGAGAATCCAGAGGGGGTTCATGAGTCTACGGTTCCGCACAAAACAGTTTTTGTTCCGGATTCTTACTTGAATCTTAGATCTGGTTTTTGTTCCAAATTTCGGTCTACATTTTGCTCTGTGTATTTCTCATATTTTACATATTTTTCTTATGGATTCGCAAACTTTGCGGTGATGAGCGATATTCTACATTTAAACACATTTAGTATTAAGTCCATAAGTCCTAAAGTGTTGGAAATTTCTATTTATTGTCTTAAGCATAAAAAGTTAAAAGCCAACCCGATCGAGATTATCACATGGACCTTAATGCGAATAAATATATTTTCTTAAAGTTCAAATTACGTTTCTAAAAGATTTATTTGTAGCCAAAAAGCCTGAGCTCCGAAATGGTATCTTAATTACCATGTGTCTTATAATTTTTCAGTCTGTTCTGTAAATACATACTATACAAACTTTGCAATAACTAAGATTAAAAGAAAATAAATAACTTTAACTGAAATCAGTTGCCTGGTTCAAGTACCAACTTAGTCTTAGTTACTCCTTTCGCCTCATTCTTCGTAACTTCTTTCACCTAACAGATTATTATAATGTTGTTGTTTACAAGTATACATCGAATCGTTGTCAACATAATGTCTACCTAGTTATAGTTACGACACCGTAAACACAATTTTCTTCTCCATGATGATAACAATAATAACTTCACGGGAGAAATTTCACAACAGTGATATCACAATTTCCACAATTTCATTGCGCTTGGGGTGCAAGGAAATATGCAGATGTGCTGCATTGTCACCACATCAGAACTTGGCAACTCAGTATGCAAAAGTTGTTCGTACATCAACACAACTTTATGCATCAACACAGTTCTACGAGTATGCATGATGAATTTTACAAGTATGCACAATATTTTCCAACTGCATAAAGTCTGACTGCAACATTTACATTACTTATACGAGATGGGGTTCGAATAGGGAGCAAACACATAAACTTCAATATACATATAATAAACCTACACCCAAAGGTAATGCAGTATTTTTTTTATAACATATTTATTTGATTTAGTAAATTATTCAAAGCAGTTATGAAAGTTATAGAAATAAAACAATTACAAATATATATGCGAAGTTATGCATATTACATCATCCTAAATATAGTATAGTATTTATTTGCATATCCTCTTTATAATATTTTCTCTGAGTGCACTCATACAACTTCATATGGTCACAGTGCAAAAAAAAAGGAATAATAATCCTTAATTCAGTATTTATGATAATTTAATGCATAATATCAATAGCGCCATATAATTTTACATACATATACATAGATATTTTACTATGTACAATAAGAATGTGTGTGCATGCTTGGCAAAAGCCTCCATATTCTTCTCCATACCGTATACCTACTATAAATTTTGTAAATATTGGAAAATACATTTTATTGTAAGGTAAAGAAAGTATTTTAGTGTGTGTGTGTGGAGTATGTGTGTGTGTGCACGCATTATTCATATTTAATGTTATGCCTTAAAGGCATTTACTAGGTTTTCATTTTTCATTGAATTCTTGACTCAATACATTTGTAACGCACACATTGCTACCATTTATGGTACATACATACATACATACATATATCCGCATATATCCTTGTAGATATCAACAGAATTATACATACTTACTACATATATATACAATTGCCAATAAAAAGTGATATTCTTCATAAATTAAACTCCGAATTTCACTTAAACCTATAAAAGAAGAAAAAAGGGTCAAATACAAAGAAAATATGGTAAAGGAAGTAAGTAGGAAGTCGTTAGCATTATTGGATTTTGTTATGATCTACATTTCTATATGACTTTGGTAGAAATTTGTTTTGCCTTTCTTTGCGTTAATCGATGACTTAGAATAAATTAATTTTTAGTACAAATTAGCTTGGCGGATTCAACGGTAGGCGGTGCAAACTGAACTCCAGACTCATCCAAAAATTTTTATGTTTATAATAATTAAAATTTTGTTTTGCAGAGCAACTGTTTACTCGACTTTGGTTCCAAATTAATTTTATCTTTGTTTCGGCTTTCGATTTTTTGTCCGAGTTTTGGTATGAGTTGTTTCTTTGAGTTTTGATCTAAATAAGTTTTAAGTTAAGTGGTCAGATTTAGGTCTTAGTTTTTGTCTCAATTTTGGTCTCCATTTGGTCTGTCCGCATTTAAATTAAAATTTCGGTATAAGTTTTGGTTCGAATTTTGATTTGTTTTGTGGTCTGAGTTTTGGTTTGTATTTTGATTTAAAAATCAGCTTGACTTTTGATAATTGTCTGAATTTTTATCCTAATTTGGGTTTAAATTTTTTCCTGTTTTTGGAGCTTTATGTCGGCTAGTTTTTGGTTTAAATTTTGTGTGTGAATGTTTACCAAATTTTCATTATTTTTATTATTTCTGATCTGAAAATAGTCTGAATTTTTTGGTCCGAGTTTGAGTCTTAATTTTTTGTTTTTGGTGTGGTTTCGATCTGGAATTTGCTTTTCATTTGAATTTTGGTCTGATTTTCGGTTTGATTTTTCGGCAGCTTATTTTGGTCTCTTTTTTATTTGAAAAACAAAAAAGGTTCCTTTTGGCTTCTTAATATTCGCCCCTTCTTGAGAATGATCTTGATCTTAATATTGGCTTGCATTTTGGTCTGAGTGATGGTATGCGTTTTGGTATCGAGTCTCGAACCCGGGTACCTTACGTAGCTATCCGGAACATTACGAACAATTCCACGGCAACGTAGATGCCATAAAAAATTTTTGTTGGAAGTAATTATGAATGTGTTGCATCAATCCAAGGAATAAATTTTGTTTCTGTGGATCCCGTGGAAGCTTATGGTTTCCTATGGATAATAAACACACAAAGAATTTGCAGCATACAAAGTTTCAAGGGCAAATCAGGGGGAAGAGGTGTGAGGCAGATATAGCTGCACCATTACTTTTGTAACATATTTGTTGTTAAGGAATATAATGAAATTGTATCCATTGTTAAGAAATAAAGAATTACCTTGAAATACATATTTATTGCCTTTCTACATTGCTCTACCCTGTAACCAACCGTTATAGTCTTTAACTACTTAGTATTGTACTAGACCGCGTGGGAACAGAACTGGTTACATTTCTAGCCCAGACATATGAGAACAGACTAGGTACTTTTATGCAGTCTTCTTATTGAACACTGTCTATACATATAACTAGTCCAAAAACTAGTTATATCGGACTACTTTGCGGCACAAGAAAGAAAAAATAAATGTTTTTTAGTAACTGTTACAGAATTAACGACGTATAAAACCAGTTTCCCATACATTCAATTAATTATAAACTATCCGGCAGTTATTTGTGCTCCCGAAATGCAATCAAATTTGTTTGGTGTCAACAAAACTGACGTTTATTACATCAATCTGGCCATACTATTTTATGTTATTATACTATTCTATGTTCTACTTACTAAGTAAGTATGCATGGACTAGAAATATTTTTAGTCTGTTTGACTAGAAACAGGTGCCATGTGATCTGCTGTTGGTCGCAGGGTACAGATATTTATATAGGTACTTTTAATATATGCGGTATTTTTATGTTACATCGTAATTTTTTATTGAAATTTTCAAAGTTTGTACGTACGAGTATGTTTCAATATATAAACTTATTCGTAGGTATCTATGTATGTAAATTCTCAACTTACAGACGAATTAAAACACTCGTGAAATTCAACTACAATTCAATTTTTATAACTCGCTTAACTGCTTATGAAAATTTTGGTATGTTCTTGTTGGCTCAATTTTTTTGTTATGCTTGTGGTGGCTGCTCCTTTTTGTTGTTATAACACACGTATATTAAAAAATTTCTTTTCATTTCAACATTTCAATGTATTCAATTGGGATTATCGCTTTGTTGTTTCTTACCTTGGCTCAATGTTTTGTTTATTGAAGTCGACATTATACAGCCGTGTATGTGTGTGTTGGTGTTTGTGTATGAGTGTGTCTACATCCCTTTGTAAAAAAAAAAAAAATATTATGCGCGAATGCTTGTTATTCACAAGCGCTTTTCATGTTATTTTGTAAATATGTATGAATGTTGGCTTCTTTGGCTGAGTGTGTGTGTGTGTGCGAGTATTTCTCTGTTAATTCGCTTTGGTACATAATAAAATTATTTATTGCATTATAAAATGCAAATAATCATTTCTTTTTACATATATTTTTTTATTTCCCATTTGGGTTTTTATTTTATTTTTGAAATGGAAAAGAAATATACGTAAACGTAAATACATCATAAAATAACTAACGTTCGGTGAATGAGTTGAATGCGATTTCTATCTACTTAGATTTTCTGAAAAAGCGCAATCAATAATTTCTTCTTCTTTTTTATTGAAAGGAGTTTTTCCAATTTCAATTCACACTAGCATAAAAGCGAAATTGTTTGGATTTTCAATTGAACTGGATTGGAATATTTTGTATTTTAGCATGTCATATATAAACACTCAAATTAATGGAAATTGTTTTGGTATGGTTAGTTAGTCTGTGAAATATCTTTCAATACCACATTTTGTTTAAGTAGAATATTAAATTAATTCAGTGCAAAGGCTCACATTTGAGTCTAAAAGTGACAGCCAATATTTAGTTGGCTTTCACATCCTCTCTATCTCTCTCACACTCGTTTTACATCGCTATAACATTTAATAACCATCTCTTTATCCCGCTATAACTCTCTATACTCCCTATCACACCCTATCACGCCCCTACCCCTCCAAATCCCTCACTATCGCTCTTTCCCCTGTAACCTCTCACCGCCCTCTATCTGTCTCTGCTCAGCGCTATCTCTCTCCGCCCCTCGATATCCCTCTCTATTTTAAATAATTATGAGCATATAATGCCGTCCCTATTCGACTTTCCTCTCTCGCCTACAAAGTCTATTCGATAAGTAAGATTACTGATTACAGTGTGAAACATGAATCTTTAATAAAAGTGTATTTCAATTCAATGAATTAAGGGTTGGTGAACGATATTCATTAAATTGTAACCAGGTTAAGTCCAATATACATAGGTACATTTTTCCCCTGCTAATCTTCTTGGGAGCCTAGTGCTTTTACGCAACACAATCTGAGCATGGTGCCTTGAGTTGTCAATTATTTTGATCTTTCTTAAGATCAACGTTTCACCACACGCACATCTGGCTTGGGTCAATTCTAATATTTAGATGGGTTTACAGTTATGTACGGTGAATGTGGAGGATTTAGATTGCCACATGACACTACCTGCTAGATGTCATTTTTTGCGTCTGTATTTACCATTATGGATGTGGTTCCTGCTTTTGTGTTCATTAGTCAGTTGACTGGCAATAAGATGAGAGGTTATTTCAAGAGAGAATAGCATTTTTTGGTTTTATGGGCTACTGGTGATAGTTGGAAAACCACCATGGAAAAACATGAAATATGATAACTTAAGAAAATCGTATCGCCATGCCATTGCCGGGAATAAAAACCGGTACCACTGAGATAATAGTCTAGCACTCTGTGACTAGACCACCGTGGTGGTACATATCGGTTCACAGACTGACTCATTAAAGAGTAATGGTTTTTCGTTCTTTGTGTTCGATTTCATAGTCTTTAAAATCGACTCCTTGGCTGAAGAAATTGACTCCCTGACTGAGAGTTATCAGTGACTGTTAGTATTAAGATTAGACTGAATGAATAATATAATAATAATGAATAACAGTTATCGTTTATATTCATTACAAATATGTATCCAAATGAAATTGTGAATTTGCATTTTTAATCACAATGAAAATGTAAGCAGAAAAATCTTGCAATTGAGTTTATCGTTCATAAAAATCAAAGCATAAATGTGATCATAAATGTGTTGACAAAACTTAATTTTCCAGCTAAGTACATACTAACTAAATTCGCAACCTATAGCAGCAACATTAGCAGCAACAAAAAAAAAACAAAACAAAAACCAAAAAGGAAAAGGTGAAAGATTATGAATATTGTGATGAATCTTGATGATGGTTAATGGCAATGCATACAAAGGCTACAAGAAATTCATGAAATGCAATGAAAACATGGCGTTGCTGGTGGTGCTGCTGCTGTTGATGATGGCAGTGTTATGGATGGTAGGTTGTAACAGTGATCGTTTTGCCTCATATGAATTATTCATGAATTAACGATGGTAATTTCAAAAATGTTTGGCACCAAGTCTTCATACATAAACATACGCAATCATACACATACATAGAAAATGAAACGATGAAAAAATGCAACTGCAACAAAAGCAGCAACAAAAGTGTTCACAATCAGGCTCAATGGAAACATCACTACTACATACGACTACGTACATACATACACTAGTACACTACTTAGTTCATAACATATATACTTATACATGCATGCAGCAGCATATACGGATGCTTGCACTCATACATACATGTGTACACAGTAGATACAAGTGTATATGTAATTTTTAGAAAGCTGATTCAGTTCACCGCAACGAATTGACCGGATGTATGGCTAAGAATGTATCCGGTTTCCGGCGTATGCATGACATTTCATTCATGAGTATTTGTGTGCGCAAGTTTGTGTGGAGATAAATTTTTGTGTTGTTTCTTTTTGTGGAACTGCTGTTTTTCATTTAAAAAAAGAAAAAACTAGTTTCACTCTCACTTGCTTGCTTTACACACATATTCATACATAATATTCACATACAAATGCAAATGCACTTAGGACATTTTCGTTGCTGTTTTCTCTCACTGCTGCACCAGCTATAAAAATCTTTCCAAAACATTTCCTCATAGTTGAGCTTTTGGTAGAGTCAATATTGCTGTAGTAGTTGCTAACATTGCTGATTTTCCGATACCAATTTCTCAATTATGTTTGCCCCCAGTTACTGTTCTGTTGTTTTTATTTTTATTTCAAGCTCTTCTCCCTTGGAAGGGTACTCGATGCTAATGGGGTAAATTATTACCCAAAAGATAAAATGATATTTCTAATTTTGTGGGTGTGTATGCTTGTTAGCAGCATTGTACTTGTTGATGTCGTATCTGCCACAGGCATACACCCTCCCTGCATCGGCTTTGATCCCGAAATTGTTAATTTCGTTTAGTTGCGTTTGTGATTTATCGCATTGAATGTGTCTACTAGTGGCTTAATTATATTTTTGAGGTTCGTATTGTTACGTGTTGGCTTATTTGATGGTTCGTGAAGTTAACGTTTAGAAGTGAAACGTTAGTTTAGAAGTGTGAAATGTTTTTCCGATATATTTTCATTGTTTTTGAGTACGAGTAATTAAAAGTATAACCATTCAATAAACAATTTTTTATAATTCCAGAGAAGGGAAAAAGTGAATAAATAAATAAATCTTTTTAAATATGTTTTTAGCCCATAACTTTTTTCAGCTCATTTACGGTTCAATCTGGGCTGCCTAAATAAATTTGGTCTTTGTGGCATTTAATCCACTCGGTGTTTTTGATTCAGTGTAAATTTTTGCATAAGTTTTTGGTTTAATTTTTATCGTGAGTTTTGAGTTGAGTTTGCGTCTAAGTCCAGGTTGGACTGCTATGCAGAGTGTCCGGGGTTCAAATATCGGCACAGGCAAAATCAAAAAACAAGTAGAAAAATTAATTTTTCAACACGGCACCATCTTGGCCGCCAATGGCAAACTTACAAGTGTAAAAATTGCCTATGAAAAGCTTTTCACTTCGCCGTTCGGATTCGGCATTAAACTGTAGGTCCCTTCCATTCATGTACAAATATAACACGCACAACATGAGTGGATGCGAAAAGCTCAGCCTAGGTCCTCCAAGGGCTGTTGTGCCATTAAAAGTAAAGTAAAGTTTATCTAATATTTGATTTTAGTTTTGGTCTGAACTTTGGTTTAAATTACATATCTTTTGGTTTGGATTTTGTTGTGATTCTAAGTTTGAATTTTGGTCTGGTGTTTGATCTGATTAACAGTTTGGCTTTGAGTTCATTTACTTCCGTTCACATTTTCTCAGATTTTTGGTCAGAAGTTGGTTTGATTTTTGGCTAGAAATTTAGACTGAATTCTACCTTAACTTTGTCGCCAGAGTTAATTCTATGTTTCGGTCTGAATATTTTCCTGAATCGGTTCTTAATTTCGGTGTGAACTTGCTATCTATTTTTGTTTTGATTAAAGTTTGATCTGAATTTTGATGCAGAGTTTGGTTCTGAGAATTGGTCTGAAATTTTTGATGAAACCGTATTTTGGTGAAATTTATACTTAAAGTTTGGTTAAATTTTTTGTCTGAATTTTCACTGAGGTTTAGTCTGTGGTCGCTGTAGCGTAGTGGTAGTGCGTTGGACTGCTACGCAGAGTGTCCGGGGTTCGAATCTCGGCACAGGCAAAATCAAAAAGTAAAAAAAATAATTTTTCTACACGGCACCACCTCTTGTCAGGCAATGGCAAACCTACAAGAGTAAAAATTGCTATGAAAAGCTTTTCACTTCGCCGTTCGGATTCGGCTTTAAACTGTAGGTCCCTTCCATTCATGTATAAATATAACACGCACAACATGAGTGGATGCGAAAAGCTCGGCCTAGGCCCTCCATGGGCTGTTGTGCCATCAAAAGTAAAAGTTAGTCTGATTTTATTTAAAATTTATAATAATTATGTCTTGAAAATGGAAAATGGAATAGAAACTCGAATTAATTTTTTTATCGACAATGAATTTTTACAGTCTTTGGATTTTTCTCCTCCTTTAAACTTTTCTCTCTTACTAATCTTGTTTTTCTTCTACACTATTAAATTATTCGAAAAGGGAAATGAAATTTATGGAAATACATTACTTAAAGCACTTTAATAATTTTTTTATAACTTTTTTCGCAAAGAACTAAACATCAAAACATTGAAAATGAGTCTCGCCATTCATCATCCCCAAAGTCACATCACTCTCATTTTTATTTTTTCTCACATTCAGTTTTGACACAAAAAAGTTAAAAACTTTTAATATACGCTTTGGGGCTAGTACGAGTGTACGAGCACAGCATTTTTTGGATTCGACGTCCTTAAGCATATGCCATCATAAAATTGCTAATTGAAAAAAACATTAAAATATAATTACACTTATACCATTTTTCAACAAAAACAAAACAAAAAAAATTTAATATAACTTGTCATAAATGAGCGGTACTTATGTTTTTCCACATTTTGACAAAACTAAGAAGAAAAGAAAACCCATACACGCAAAAAAAATGGGAAATCTTGCTATTAAATTTATATACGTAATAGTTTGGCAACAAACATATGCAAAAGCTTACACACACACAAATGCATGCATATGCATCCATAATAACACACATTAACTTGCATTATAACGATGAGAATAAAAATGACTTTGACGACGACGACGACGACGACGTCGACGATGTTGTAGTTGATGTTATTTAATGAACGAAGGAAAACGCAAAAAATGAGAATGGTGATGTGTGGGTACGGCGTTATGTATGGCTTGGCGTCATTGGTGTAACCACTTAAAAGATGCAAGTACAAACTAGAAGCACAAACACACACAGACAAATTATTGTCATATGCACATAAGTAGTATGGTAAGTGCAACTATTTGCTTGTGTATATTTGTGAATGACGACAGCACTCACTTCACACACACACACGCACACACACGCACACACACACACACATGCACACACGCACACACACACACACACATGCACACATACACACTTACTTACTTTACTTACTTTTAATGGCACAACAACCCATGGAGGGCCTAGGCCAAGCTTTTCGCCTCCACTCATGTTGTGCGTGTTATATTTGTACATGAATGGAAGGGAGTTTATTGCCGAATCCGAACGGCGAAGTGAAATGCTTTTCATAGAAATTTTTACTCTTGTAGGTTTGCCATTGCCTGCCAAGAGGTGGTGCCGTGTAGAAAAATTATGTTTTCTACTTTTTTTTTGATTTTGCCTGTGCCGAGATTCGAACCCCGGACACTCTGCGTAGCAGTCCAACGCACTACCACTACACCACAGCAACCACTACACAACCACACACACACACACACACACACATTTATATGTGCACGCATTTTCATAACGACATTAAAAAAGAACAAAAACATTAACAATACATAAATTCGAAAAGTTTTGCTCCACATTTTTTGTTCTTCTTTTGTGCAATTAATTTCACTTTCTCTTAGGTTTTTTGTGTCAATATGGCAACTTGACAAAATAGCAAACAATATTCTTCAATGCAACTTTGTTCATTTCAATGTTTCCTTTGGTTTTTTGATTAGTCAATGCAATTTTTTCCCATTTTGTTATTATTATTATAATTGTTATTACAATTACGGCTTCGTTCCTCAGAAAAATACACTAGGTTCCTGGCTGATCACAGAATCATTCAATGAATTTATTAAAATAAATAAAGTACACATAATTCGCGTTTCAGCCTTTTCAGTTTTCTCTGTAACACATACTTACATACATGAACTCTCAAGATAGATACATAGCCTGATCTCACCACTGACCTCGTGCTCTTGATTTCATTACAGAGTCATTTACGAAGAGATCCTGTTTGTATTCAAGGCTGTGTGTAAATTTGTTTAGTCAGATGTTTCAAAAGTATGATGACTGACTCGGATATAAATCCTTTTCCTCCCCCCCCCCCCCCCCCCCCCCCCAATTAGGAATGCCCAAAGCCATTGTTTCTGCTTCTATTATACTTTGTCATTATGTACATTAAATTTTATAAATTTATTTTTGATATTCTCCATTCTATCATAGGCCAAATGAAATAAAAACAAATTTGTGCTCAAAAAAAATTCCATTTTATTTGGTATGTTTGATATTTTTCAATAAGGAATTATATCAAAAAATACCTGACCTACTCAAACAAATCACATGTAAAACTTGTACATTTAACATAAAAAACAAAAAGTTTAAGAGAATTCGAAAAGAAGAGCGAACAAATTTAAAGCAAAAGAGAAAAGAATTAAAATGTTTGCAGAATTTAATTTTGTGCAGAATTGTTACGAAAAGAGTTTATTCAACGAAAGAGAGAGAGAGAGAGAGAGAGAGAGAGTAAAAGTTGTATATATTTTAAGAGCGTAACAGAAAGAGAGTGCCTTGCATATGCTCTTCAGTTTTCTGTGTCGTTACTCTTAGTCTACCACTGCACAATGTTCTCTTCAAGGACATACTATTGTATAGTGCTGTTTTCCATTCAAGCAGCAGCACTTTAGCCCAATGTTTTATTCGCCTGCAAAAAGTCGTTCATACTCTCGTGTCCTGTTGCTACTACTTCACACTGCTAGTTATATTTATTCTTTTCAATTCTTCTCAATGAGTAATAGCTTTTGATTACAGCATTTAGTCTGCTTTTTGGCGCATGATAATAATATCATATATTTTCTGGTTGGCCTTTCAAATTCGTGCATATGTTCATGTAATTTGTTTATATTACTTAGGAAGAAAATATATAATTTTAGTTACAAACATATGTAATTTGCTTTTTATTTAAAAATTTGAAATCCCTAACTTTATAATTTAATATTTTTGACTGATTTTCCATGAATTTTTATTTTGCACATATACTATCTAACTAGCTTATTCCTAGCTAATATTAGCAAAATTATTAAAACTTTCGTATTTTGAGAAATTATCTAACGGAAAACAATTCCGTTGGGTTAGATTTTTTTTAACTAAGTTCTAGTTTATATCTTAAATTAAAGTCTGATTTTAAATCTAGTTTTTGGTCTTCATTTTGATACGATTTTGTCTGAACTTTGGTTCGAGTGAGGACGGAAATTGGTTTGATGTTTAGTCCGATTTTTGGTGTGGGATTTGATGTAAGTTTTAGTCTCATTTCTGGTTCAATTTTTTATATAAATTTTGATGACACACACTTATCTCATACGTGAAGCCTGTTTACTAATAAAACCAATAGAAAATTGACCCCTAAGTATGTAAGCAGCTACCTTCTGAAAATAGCTATACTTTACGCTAAGAGCCATGCTCATAGCCAAGGTATCCAAACTATGGAATACAGAATTCAACTCTAAAGAAGTTCGTGCTAAATTTCTAAATGTACAACATTTGCAGCGTTCGTAATGATTAACTGCAATTACAAATACTATTGCGTTATTGTTCTACCTGCAGATTCAAAGCCGTAGCAAAAATAAATACAAATTATTATATGCCTTCTAGTATGTAAAAATGTCAACACGAGTTCAAAAAAAAGACAGAATACAAATTAAATATAAAAAATATTAAGGTGCCCTCTTCCTTTCAATTTGCTGTCCCATTTTGCCAGTTTCATCTAGGGTGAATGAGAACAATGAATATATTATTTGCATTATTGCAAATGAATAAAAATTTAATTAGATTATTTCTTTTAGTAAATAAGGTTTTCTCTTTTAAATTTCCAAAATGATATCTGACTGATTTTGTTGTATTTGTTTTTATGCAAAGATAACTGATTAAAAGTATTATAGATAATAACTATGTAAAAGTATTTAAAGCTCGCCCTTTATCGAATAATAAATAACGCCTGAATGTATGCTCTGAAATATGCTTTATTTATGCTTGAAATGCATTGCATACAAAAAAATATACTGTATTTAATTGTGTATGGTTTTGCTTTATTGAATTCTAAACAATTTCCTTATCGGTTAAAATATTTGCATATCTATCTCTTTGAGCATATATATCTACATACACAAATACGAAAATACAAAAATATTAACATAAATATGCACAAATAGACCGCAATAGATAAAAGAGAAAATGTACATGCATATCTCAATACGTATGTTTGTATATCAGTAGCGACTGTAACATTTGCGGCAAGTAAAATAGCCTCGTTTTATGTTTATTGCTTTCTATAACAACATACTGTATTGGGGAAAATAGTAATAGTGAAACTAATGTAATTGATATGCATTACAACAACAACAACAACGTTTGAAATAACAATTTTTGTTCGTTTATGAAAACTCCTGTTGCTATTTACCACAAATTCATAAATCACCCGAATCATACATACACACATCTAAAAAATATCCACAAAAACAAAATAATAAAATAAAATGAGCGAGTGCCCTCTGACATCTCTTCCGCCATCCTCGTCATCGTGATATTCTGATGCTCTTGCGTATTCAGAAACCTAATTACAAACATTTGCGGCAGTAAATTTCTAAAATGTTTTCTCACTGATTGGAAAATTTGTATTAGCGTTAGTGAGTTTTAGCTTCAGCATCAGTTTCAGCACTTCTAAAACAATTTGGAAATTTCAAAATATACGAAAACATGCTGCAGGATAGTAAATTTGCATTTTGAGTATGTGTGTACTTACACATATAGTACATACGAGTAGGTATGTATGTATGGATAAATGTATAATTTAGAGAAGCGAAATACTTTATGAATTGCAAACATTATACGTTCGATTGTAAGCGGAATTCATCGTAAACCAACGGCAGATATAGAAAAACCAATCGACAGACACTTGTATACACAGACATGTCAGCAATTGCAGATTGCTAGCGAGCGGCTGCTGCCATGGTTGCCAATGCTGCGACTAATATTTCATTTTTGTTTTCATCATTTTTTATTGCGGCTACAGTTTGTTGTACAATATGCGCCTTCACTTTGAATTGAATTGACGTTGCAATAAGATTTTCTATTGTTTTGCTTTTTTTATTTGGGTTTACGGTTTGGTTCTTCAAATTGGTAATTCTCTTTTTTTTCGTATGTACTGTTTTTCTGCGAGTTTCATGTTTCGAAATTTGCATTTTTAAGAACATATTGTATGATTTCTTGAATTTTATGTTTCAATATTTTATGTGTGCATTTACGTGATAGTCACACTTTGTATTTTCGTTATTTATTAAATGTTATACAAAAGTTAAACTTTCAATTATGAACATATTAAGTAAGGCTAATTGTGATGAATTTGAAATATGTTGCAGAAAATAAAATACATAAAATGTTTTAATAAAATTAATGGCATGAATTATGCTATGTTATAAAATTAGCGTCAGGTTGAATGCTTTCAGTTTTAATAAAATTATTAAATAATAAAAAATATCTCATTAGATTATAATGAGCATTCTTTAAGCATTGTAAGCATGCTTGGTTGGTTGGTTGGTTAGTTGGTTGAATTGTGGGTGTGAACCACGAACCCAAGTAGCGCTATCATCGTTTTAGAGCCACATCCTCGTTTCCAACTTGATTGTATTATACCCATTTCGTTTGGTTTATATAAATAGTTTAGTTGTTTAATAATTCTAATTGTTATAGAGGTGAATTTTCGAAAACCTTCTTTGGCTTAAAGCCTCTAGGTATTTAATACAAATCATTTCGCTAATGCAGCAGCTTGTTCTCTATGTAAGAAAAGATATCTTCATCTTTTAGCTGTTAAATGTTGTTATTTTTAATGAATTTTCTGAGATATTCTTTTGAAGACATTCTATTCTAGTTCAACAGAAATCTATTTAGTTATACTGAGGTGGTCTTTACCATTTTTTGGGTAAAGTTGAACTAATGTTTAAACTTAATAGGCAAATTAATACTGGAGAATTTACATAATTGCATTTGCAAAAAATACAAAAAACAATTGTGCATTTACTTTAATATACTTTAATGTATGCATTTTGGATATCATAACATTTAAATTTAAATGGTCTACCTATTTTGAATCTAAGGCATAAGGCATTTTCATTCATGCGATTTATTTGTTTGTTATATTATATTTTCCCGAGTACGTTTATTGCAAGTGAAAACTTTCAAGCTGAACTCTACCTAATTGACATAGCTCAAGGTTATCTAAGGTAATTTAAAAAAAATCTTCTTTTAGTCTCTTTTTCTGGTCTTTTTCAAGTTTCTGCTTCTGCATTAGTTTTTACAATTTTTGTATTACATTTTGATTGGAAATTAATCTGACAGACAGACGAATTGCATGAATTATGTACATTTGAAGATAGAAATAAAAGAAATTCCCAAAAGAATTTCTCTTGTTATGTACAAAAGATGAATATTCCAACTAAGTATGAAATAGTAAGAAATTTACATTAAGTGTTTAACGACAAAAAATGTGTCCCGTCAGCAAAAAAAGAAAAAAGAAAACAAGAATTGTTTATTAATAGAGCAAAAGAGTGAAAAAAGTATAAAATTTCTAAATATCCCTGAAGAGGAAATTAATATTATGGAATTGAGAGAGAAATGAGCATTTCCCACAGTGTGATAGAATTTACGAAAGATTAAGGAAAAATATTGGTAAGTTTCATAAAATTAATTTTTTCATCAAATAATGATTTATTGAATTGTTTTATAATTCAATCCAAATAAGTATGTTCTGGTAGATCTTGGTTTTCGTAATAGTTACAAAAGTGATCGTCATTTTGATGAAAAAGTGTAAATCACAACGAGTCATGGTTAGAAGGCCGATTAGAACATTTATTTGTGTATATTCACCTGGTTCACATGGTTTACTTACATAGTTCTACTTAGTCTCCTTGTGTTCCCAAGTTGCCCAAGTTTTCCTCTAAGTTCCCTTGTATCTTCAAGTAGGTCTTGGTCGATCAAGTTGCAATTGCCCTTCAAGTTATCCTTGTCGTTCTACGTTATCTTTGTTCTTCGAAATTGCCTTTACCCTTCCAAGCAGTCTGTCTTCCTTCAATCTCCGTTTTCCTTTCAAGTTTAATATATCTCTCCTGGCCCTCTTGGCGTTCCTGAATTTCCTTATTTCTCCCGCTCTCCTTTGAATACCAAACCCTAATCTTCTTTGCCTTTCATACTTAGCCCAATTCTTTCAAAAGTGATTTACGTAGGTTGTGCTGTCTTTGCCACTTTTACTTTATATACATAAGGACTACTTATTTTTTTAGCTTGGTATCTATTCACTATGACGGTTGTAGAATATGAGGATATCTTTTCAGCGGTAGCGATGTAGCAATAAGTTTAGGGACAATCTTGAAATTTTTTTTGATATTATTTTTTCTTCTCTTTTTGATTGAGGCCAGGGAGCTATTGGTTTGTAAGCTCATTATATAATAATTTCCAAAAGACTTTTAGTACTCGATATCTTAGTAGGTCTTCCTTACTTTGAATCGGTGATAGGTTCACTTTCTACTAACCGACAAATCGGCTACTTCAGGGCCATCAATCGTACTTGCTGTCATAATGAATAATTGAATATAATGAATATTTGAGTTGAGTTATTTGCTGTCATAATGAATATTTGAGTTGAATATTTAATCTAAAGTTGGTATCTGGATTCATAGCCTTAGCCTTACTGATCACATACGTCAGCAATCAACATCTTTCAAAGGTTATAGAGGAGCTGAGAAAACAGTACCTGACCTATAAATTATTTATTTCATATTACAATTTCGCAGATCATTTCAGCCCACAATGCAATAATGCGCTGTTGGCACATTACATAAAATGGTCATGGTATAAAATGAAAGACAACGAAGTAAAGCATGACATACTTATTATTTAAAATTTTCTTCAACGTTTTGTTATTCTTAAATTTGTTTAAACAAAAGAAACAATGGACAAATTTGCAAAATGGCATACACACTAGAGATGCGCACTCTCAGACTCACATGAATGCATGCAAGAAAATGAAGCGAAATAAAAAATAAAAAAAAATCAGATAGAATTACAAAGAAATTAGTTTTCAGTTGCTCCTATAATTATGCTTCAGTATTTTCTCTCCTTGTGATGAGGGAGTACAATGGTTTTTTTTTGTTTCAACTTGCATATATGTCTGTTTTTTTGGTACATATTTGTATTAGAGAGAGAGTTGAACGCTTTGGGATGTTTGTTACTAACTTAATTTTCTTAGTTTTAGTTTAGTTTTCCATCATTTGCTTTTTGTTTTCTAGTTTTAGTTGTTGCTTTTCCTTTTGCATATATTCCTCAAGCTAAAAAAACAAAACCAAAATAGAATTGCAAAAGATATTTACAGTTTTCTACTAACCAAAGCAGCAGGAAAAAAATACTAGTACCTACCAAAAACAGAAAAAAGTAAAATACTCGGCTACAAACAGAAGGACGAAGATCACTGCAGGCGACGTCCTGTGCACTACTTTCAAGATTAATGCCATTCGAATGGCATGTCCGTCCATTGTTTGTATTTTTTTATTTTGCAATTTTTTAACCCATTTTCGTGTTTTTCCCCCTTTTGTCATAGCTTGTTTGTGTGTCTGTGTGTGTGTGCATTTGTTGAAAACTTAAGTCATGAAGCGAAGTAGAGACTGAAAAAAATGAGAAAGGAAAAAGTTATTTGAAGGAATTTTTCTAAGGGGATTTGCTTCTATTGCTCTCTTCGTTGTGTTGTTGTTGTCATTGTTGTAGCTGCTTCTCTTATTACTAGCTCCTTCTACTGTCCGAATAGCTAACATAATAAAGGGACTTGTGCAATGAGCACATAAAACGGTATTAATAATAAAAGAAATATAAAGAAAAAGTGAAGTGATATGTTTTTTTTTGTTTGTTTTTTTGTTGAGGTTATGTGAATGTAAACTTACATTTTTAACATCCTCTTTTACAGATTTTGCTTACAATAAATGAAGATAATATTAATTATGTTAAGGTTATTGTTATATGTGCTATATATTTTAGAGTATATTACATACATTAATTTATATACACTCATGCAACGATTTATATGGCGGATATTTACTCTACTTACTTTTAATGGCACAACAGCCCATGGAGGGCCTAGGCCGAGCTTTTCGTGCGTGTTATATTTGTATATGAATGGAAGGGACTTACAGTTTAATGCCGAATCCGAACGGCGAAGTTTAAATCTTTTCATAGCAATTTTTACAATTGTAGGTTTGCCATTGCCTGCCAAGAGGTGGCCGGACACTCTGCGTAGCAGTCCAACGCACTACCACTTCGCCACAGCGACCACTATGGCGGATATCATAAATCGTATAATTCGACACCATCTGAGGAGTTTTAAAAATGTTATTGTCATCACAGAAGGAAGTATATGATGACGTAGGAGCTTCAATCAAAAGAGCTACAATGAATATGATAATTTTGTGCGGAACGCTTTTACAAACTAAGAGCTGCATTTCAGACTGAAACCCAGACCTAGAATGAAACCAAAAATTTGATAATAATTCTGACAAAAATTTGAAGCAAAACAAACAAAACAAAGACCAAAATTTAAGCTACTACTTATTAAATTAAAATTTAGCCAAAATCAGTTTGAAACTCAGACCACAATCAGAACCAATTCAGTCGTAAATTCAGACCAAAACTAACTAGAAAAAAAGCTTTTCAATAATCTGAGTAAAGTCAATACTAGAGTTTGGATCATAACTCAGAGCAAAAAGGCGGCAATTCTGAACAAAACTCAGTTCCAAATTTAGACCAAACCGAAAATATATATAGTCTTTAACAATGTCCAAAGATCAGATTAGAATTAAGAACAGAATTTGGGCCGAATTCTGGCAATAATCTGGCCAGAAACCAGACCAAACCTGATAAAAAGCCAAAATTAAAACAAAAATGAGACTTAACTTAGACCAATATTCAGCTCAAAACTCACACTAAAACGAAACTAAATTAAGAACAAAAATAAGCCCATAAATCTCAACAAAACTAAATATTCAGACCAAAAATTCAGATGAGAATGCAGACTAAAATCAAAACCAAACTTTGGATCAGGATTTGGTCCAAAGATCAGACTTCATTCAGGATAACAACTTCGACCAAAAAAATAGAGAAAAATAGATTCCAAATTTAAATCAAAATCTATATAAAATCTGTTTGATAATCAGAGGAAAGAAAAATCAGATTAAACCAAAATTTAGAGCGAAAACCGACCAAAACTATCCAAAACTATAAAATATATAAACTGTTTTTAATATTTAATGTTTTTATATTGCAATTTGTGGAGGGACTACAATCCCATAGCCACCTGCAAGTCCTTCCTGCTAAATAACATCCACTAACGACTTATTTGATTTACTTAGAATTTATAATCCAAATTGAGCCGAAATCAAGTAGCATGTATGTAAATCGTGGAGTTAGTGTACATCTGTATGTACATACTATGAGTATATATGAAGTTTATAAGATTATCTTACATTTCTGTACTATTATTTTGCTCTGTAATATGCACTGAGTCTGTGCAATTTATATGTTTATTATTTTTAGAATAATGTAGAAATCCGATATTATCTTCTACTTATTACTAATTAACCTGTATGATGCAGTAGCTACAAGAGAGTAGACGAGGTAAGTAACTAAGTATTTATAAGTACGACTACATATAGTATAATCAAGTATGAAACTGGATTCCATGCATTCGAAAAAGCGAATAAAGCTTTTTACTTATTATACTATATCGCGATAATCAGTTGAAGATTTTATATGTGTAGTTGTAAGAAATATCTATTCGGATATACGCATCATTACATATTTTCGTATATTGCGGTTGCGTCCGTCACCGTATGTCGCTCCTCGGTCGTGTTGGGTAGGAGGGAAAACAAAATAAAAACCGTATCATGATTATTTTTTGACCTTTAAGTGTCATTTCTTGTAAAGCAAAAGCTATAGATAGTACATATTTGCCTTGCTCTTCAGGTATCAGTCAGGTTTCATTCAGTCTCTTTTAGAATTCCATAGTTTCTGGAATTATTAACCCTAAAATACAAAAGTAGTGGGGCAATGATAGTTCTGATTTTTGCGGATCCAAAATCAACTAACTTGCTTATGTCTGCCTTTAAGAAGAAACATTTCTCTATCATTTCTTGAATTTATTCAGGTGATGTTTCAGACCTGGTGGCAGATTTAATTTAAAATAGCAATATTTATTTAAAAGCTTTTTTTATTTTCATTAGTAACTTCTACATATACTCGTAGGTACATTAAATGCAGAATAATTGAATGCTAAATACAAAGTGCAAGAGAGTAGAACAAAAATGAAAACTTTGCAGCAACATTATTATCATTCTACAAATGCAAGTCCATTTACTTAGTCTATGTATTTACATATGAATTAAAAAAAAAAAAAAAGAAAAAGAATTAAAAATTGTTTGCGTGTATTTAAAGTTGTGTAGAGTTGGCATGAATTTAAAAGTATTATTAGCATATGAAAAGACTTTGCAAAAAAGTTCAAACCCACACAGGCATACTACAAATGCATACTTCACACATCCACGAGCCACTAATACAAACAAAAATAGAGCAGAAAAAGGGCATCGAAAGAGACCAGTATAAGTTTAAAACAGAAAAACTTTAACTTTAAAAATCAAATGCGTTTAAATGCAAATTCGTTTGCTACGTTGCGAATATACTTATGTATGTACCAATATGTACATATGTATGTATGATCGGCCATATTATAATACCCTACTTTAAATTTTAAGCTTACGCAAGCCTCAAGATCTTTTCTTTGGATAGTTGCTATTGTTGCCGTACTTTCTCGTATAGACCATGCAAAATTTTCTGTTCGAATTCTTGCATTTACATATTACGCTTGTGTACCTTCGTATAACATGCTATAGTCTCCTTGCTTACTATTGTGTATTGTTGGTGCAATATTTAGTTACATATTTTCCATTTGCTCCTAAAGTCTGGGAAATATGCAAAAGGTGCTGCTTCTGATACCCTTTCTGGTATGATATCATTGGAAAACACTAAATTACACACGGTCAATGTAACGCAGACACTTACAAACACACATAAAGCAGTGGAAATAGCAAAATGTGGTAGCAAAAGTAATAGAAACGAGCAGCAGGCAACAGCAGAAATAGTAAAATTCTGTAAAATTCTGGCTGTAAAGCACTGGCTCCCTGGTTGCCAGCATCATTTGTAGTAGTCGAAATTTAGTTTAGTTTAACTAGGTATCTTTAAGTTGCAAGCTTTTGTCTTTACTTGTACTACAAGCATATAGTTCTGTTGTTGCTGTGTTCCTGCTTTTCGCTTTTTTGTATTATTACAAAAGCATAGTTCCTTTTAGCTCTACCTACTACATATTACTTCTTTGTTCCACTGGATACTTTTGTTGCTCTTAATACATACTTACTTGTTGTTTGTGGTGATAGCACACATAAAATGTTATATATTTGTAAAAGTAGATATAGTGCGAGTGTACTTATGGGAGGGATAAGAAAAGGAAAACGAGGGACACCCCCAACAGCAGTGCGGTTGAGTGCGGTTTAATAAATTATGTTAGCAAATATAATTCGTTTTTTGTTTTGTAGTTACCTGGTAGCGAAATAGGGTTATGTGACAATCTTTGAGTAAGAGGTAACAATTTCAAATAGATATACTTCAAGATATACTTATTTATGTAGATATGTTGGTATTTATGCATCTGGTGGTAGTACTACCTATCGAAATACATAAGGGAAATGACGTGAAGCTATATTTTCTCGAGATTGAATAACATTTGTATCGAAATTGAATTTATTTGGAGCTGATTTGTCTGTGATATTATTATAAGATATTATCTTTGTGTATTGAATACTTAGGGGCGTATGTGTTAAACAGTTTGGACACGAAAGAAATTGTGAGTTCAACTTGGCACGTGTTTGAGTAATGAGTGTTTGCTATTGTAGAATTTCGTGACTGATAGACTTGATAGAAATATTATTTGGACCATTTAACCTACATTGATTATGCTCCTTGATCCGTAATATTCCCTTCTTGATCTTTTGCAGAAATAACTCAACTTTATTTAAGAGTATCCTATTCGAAGTCATACAATGTTTGAATAGTTAGTAATGAAAATATTCTCCGGAGCGGCTCAGTATATTAAGTGAATTTTGTGGTAAATTCAAATAAGTATCGGACTAAATTAAATTAGTTTCTGGTCTGAACCTTTTATAGGACATTTCCAGAACAGCTTCCTCACACCATTTTTCGACAACCACTTAATTACTTCCATTCCTTCGAAAGAGGATGTGATTAAAAATCGTTACTATCAGAAGGATACGGCATAATTTTACATCAACAGATCCAAACTGAATGGCAGAATAGTTGTCACTCTTGGATCTCTTTTTTGTTATACACGGCTCTCTATCTCTTAGAAGCTGGTGTTTAATACTCAATTTTTATGCTAGTTATTAGTTACAATGAAGTGATTCATAGTTGTTCACCATACTAAGTTCCTTTCTAAATAGTTATAATGGTTCTTCTGTTTCCTTTAATTAGACAACAGCCCATGGAGAGCCTCGGCCGAATTTTTTGCATTCATTCATTTTGTGCGTGGTATATTTGTACACGAATGAAAGGGACCTATAGTTTTATGCCGATTCTGAACGGCGAATTGATAAGATTTTCTTGGGAAATTTTTCCTTTTAGTGGTTTGCCAAAAGGATGAGCCAAGAGAATGAGCTCTGCCAATAAATAGCCTTGAGGCTTGCCAAGAGGATGAGCCCTGTAGAATAATTATTTTTCTTTGATTTGCGATTTCCGAGAATTTAGACCCGGGCCGGGAAATGAAACCGGTGATAAAATATAATGGTTACCTGATTTGAATACATTATACATATTTCTGATTTAATTATATTATATTTATATATGGTGGTCCCTGTCGCGTAGTGGTAATGCCTTGTACTGCTACGCAGAGTGTCCGGGGTTCGAATCTCGGCACAGGCAAAATCAAAAAAAAAAAAGTAGAAAAAATAATTTTTCTACACGGCACCACCTCTTGGCTGGCAACGGCAAAACATACAAGAGTAAAAATTGCTATGAAAAGCATTTCACTTCGCCGTTCGGATTCGGCATGAAACTGTAGGTCCCTTTCATTCATGCACAAATATAATACGCACAACATGAGTGGATGCGAAAAGCTAGGCCTAGGCCCTCCATGGGCTGTTGTGCCATTAAAAGTAAAGTAAGTAAAGTAATTATTGATATTTTTAAAACTTGTTTTCGCCACTTTAAACTTATTTAATGTGTAACTAGTAATGCACAACTTCTTAGTAATTTTAATTAGATAAAATTTATATGCGGACTTGCGACCAATTAACCATATAATTTATAATGACAAACGAGGTTGCAAAACACGCAAATATGTGTGTATAAGCACATGCATACAAACACACTGATACATTTTACATACATGTATGTGTGCATGTATTGTAGCATACCCAATGGGAAATGTGTAATGTAATGTGCAAAAAAGTAGTATGAATTCAGTGAAACTATTTTCTACATTTTATTACTTTTATTTAATCATTTGCGAAAAAGAGTGAAAAGTATGTAAGAATGCAGTTTTGATTCCAATCCCCTGTGAATCGTCCCTGTACCCAGCCATCGAGTATTTATATTGGAGATTAATCTTGGAATAACATTTCGTATTGATGGAACAATTCATCAATTACATTATCTTTTTCCCACTGGGCGCAAACATATACCAAATGTACTTATGCACATGTATATCTGCGAGTACTATGTGAATGGTTGATGAAAACTGCTACAACACAGACGCAGACAAATGACAGGCTAGTGGCGCGATACTCTGATAGTAGTAAATGTATATGCAAGTATGAATGTGTTTGTGTATGAAGTGGCACGCAAACAGCAATAAGTAAATATCAGAACAGGGGCACGCACACACATCAGTATTTATATACATGGACTGGCAGTTGTTAACGCAAAACCACAATCTCATAAAGTACATGCATGCACGCGTCTGTCATCTTGTTGCGCATCAGCATTATCACCCTCAGTAGCAATAGCAGCAGCAGCTTCAGTTCATCTTTAACATACAGCATCATTGTCATCATTATGAATATGCACACATTATAAAATATGTAGCAAATAGTAACAAACAGATACTGAGTTCATTGGAATTAGGAAGTAGGAGGTACACGTTGAATAGTTACACATAGATGGAGGGAGGCTTCTTTCAAGCCACGTAGCTCAAACATATCTCATTCCTTTTAAATGTCATTTGCCGATTTAAAGGAATACCAATGCGCATTCATATGAAATGGCCCTCTACTCTCATACTTGAGCTAACAGTTTGCGAAATCAGATCGGTTTTTTGTTCATTCTTTTCCCCTTGTTTTGTTAAAACGATAAATTCTTAAATGTGCGGCATGCTCAATTGATTCTTGTGTTATGATTTTTTAACATAATTTACAACGTGGATGCCTCCATTCTTCTATTTTGTCCTCTATTGAAAGTAAGAACAGACAGAAAATTCACAATGAAAGCCACACGCAACCTCCCAGACACACACATAAACATGCGTTTAAGCTTAAGGTCGCCCGCAATCAATGTGTTTCATCATAATACTTACACACCACAATTATACGCGAGATTTTTAGTTACCGCAACATTTATTAGATAAGTATGTATGTGAGTGGTAAGTATGAATGTAGCTGAAGCGGCAACGCAGCTAGTAGGCCCACAAAATAATCTCATTCAATGTAGTATTGGATTTCATATGCTGTTAACAACAATTGCAGTGACAACAGTAGCTAACTTGTATGTGATCCAGGGAGGGACTATGAGGACTACTACTCCTTGCAACTCTGTCATTTCAGGGCTAGTTTCTAGATTTCCTATTTTTTGGGGGGTGGATAATGGTTTTGAGTTTATTATTTGATTATTTGTTTTGCATAAAATATTTGACCTCATCAGTTTGGTTTTAAGTTTTGTTTTAGTTTGATTTTTGCTGTGCTTTTTTGTGTTTGGGTTATTTTTACTTATTATATATTTTAGTAGTAATTTCAATTGAATTACAGGCTTCCTTCCTTTCTTATCATTATTGACCTGGTTTTTGGTCATACTTTGGTTTGAGTTTTTGTTTGAATATCGTTCAGAAATTTGGTCTTCTAAATTTTGTGTGACAAATTCTTAGATCCGCCACTGACAGCAGTGAGCCAACAATGATGGTAGCGTCGGTTGCGGTTACTGCGGAAACGGAAATAGATAATGTCAGCGTGCACAGGATTTTCTACTTCAGTACTCATCTCTTTAATTTTTTTACTATCTATTTTTCCTTTGCATATTTTTTATTATTTTTTCATGGTTTTATTTCTTGCCACAACAGTTGAAACTTTCATACATATTTACGAGTATGTATGTATGTGCGTATGCGTAAATGTAGTTGTGATAAATGATCACTAGAGTGGATGTTTTTATACATCAAATTGCGAACTTGTGTCTGAACTTTTCACAAGTTGCATGTCGCAAATACATACTTACCTTTTGCTCATCCATTCAACTTTCTATTTACTTCCACTGGCATGTGCGCGTAATTGTGGTGGAAGATGAGAGCATATTTCAGTAGTTTGATTTTTCCTCGTTGCTGTTTTCCTCTGTTTCCCACATACTTCTTGAGTTTTCGTTTCACTTATATATTTTTAACTTCCTGCTTTACCTTACTCTAGCTATTCTACTCTAGCCTGCCCTACTCTTCTCTACTCCCATTCTTTTGTTTCTTTCCGAGTGAGTTGTTGCGTAATTGATCTGATACATTTGTGCTGTTGCCACTGCTTTTGTTGCTGGTTTGGCTTTTGCTATCATGTTCTTTCTATCTCTTGTGACTTATGGTGTTCGTACTTTTGTGACATCAATTTCTAAGGAAATTGTGTTTATACCCAACATTTTCGTTTACCTACTTGTTGTGTATTTAATCTTTTATGCAGCAGAAGCTTTTAAGGTTAAATGCAGTGGGTTGCCAACTTGTTGCGTATTTCTTAAGAATTTTATTGCTGTTGTGAATAGTTAAGTAATTCTTTTTTACACAGCTTAAAAGGTCATACAAGTTTTAATTGTATCAGAATTTTTATGGAAAAAGCTTTTAATGCTTACTATTTTCACTTAATCTCAAAAGGTTACCTTCTTTACCAATCTATAACTTTAGAGATATTTTTGAAAATATTGATGAAATGCACCTACAAATAAAATTCTATAGCTCTTTTATGGAGGTCATAACTCTGTTTTTACTATATTTAAGGTCAGGACTTACTTCTTAGGCAGGGTACATCTAACCACATTGACAAATACCGCCTTGAAATCAACGCTGCCAAAAACGCTATGAAAGGACCAAAAGGTTGTCATGTCTCTCCTTCCATTGCATACGTTGAAAAAAGAATAGGTCTTCAAACTACTGCAATAGGAAAGATAAATATACGTACATGCATGCAACGAAAGCCACAGTCTAAATTATTATGACATAAAGAAACCACAATATAAGTATTTAGAAAATTAATTTCCACAGTTATTGTGGAAATAAATATTGTGGTTTTTGTTTGTAGCATAAATACATAGAAATATTTTACTTCATATATATGCGCAACATAATTTAGTTCCAATTTATGTTCACATACCATAAATACAATTTCTCAATCACACATAAGCCCCTCTCCCACACACACTCATACTTGCAACTCTTTAATTAACGCAATCTAATGCAAATAAATAAATGGAAACGGCTACATGAAAGAACAAATATTGTGAAAAAACCAGCAGCGTGAACTTTGATCTTTTGCTGCCTTTTCCTTTTCAGTTCTTCACAGTTTTTTTCCTACCTGTTCTTCGTTTTTTTCTCCTTCTTGTACCACAGATGGTCTTTAGCTGTTTGTTGATTGAGATTTAGAGTTGATTAAATATTTTTTTGCCAAAATGTTTTATTTTCTCAGGATTTCTATTTTAGTTTCATTTGCTTGTCCTCATATTTTTTCCCTTGCCAGTGCTTGCATTTGATTTACAAGATTACTTATTAATGAAAATTCATAACATTTTCATTGGAAATTTTCCCTATGCAGATCTCGTTAAATGCGAAATAACTGTTCGTTATGTGAAAGTTGTTTTTTATTATATGATTATGTATTGATATTTCTGAGAAGTGCAATAAATTGAAAGGAGCTGTATGGGCGAATAAAAATTTCATGTTTTTGCGTCTGTGGTTGATCCATTGGGTCGTTGCGAGTCTAGCCCTTTTACGGTTTTCGATTGTATAAGTAATCAGAAACATCTTTTGCCTTCTTATGACCTTGACAGACTATCTTAATTCGCTTCAAGCTGCCATACTTTGTTTCATATTGCCTACGTCGGATTCTTATTGCCTCTTATTTAAAACTTGAATGGTAAATATTTCTTTTCTATTTAGAGATTTTGAAATAAACTTAGCTCCCAGCGATACATAAAAGCATATTAAAAAATATATAGATTTGACCGATTTGGAGCTCCAAAAGAAGTTACATATTTTTTTTTGATTGTGATATCATATGCATTAAAAAAATGAAAAATGGATGACTCAAAACGGCGTATGGAAAACAGGAGAAATGTTTTGAATTTGTAATTTTATAGGTTTTAAAGGCCGCTGAATTCGAATTAGATATTAATATAAAGCAAAAAAGAAAACACAAATAATTGCGGATTTAAAACACAGAAAAATTGTTGTTGAAAAAAAAATGTCAGAACTGGTAGACAGACATCTGCCAATAGTCAGTCAATAGACTTATAGATAATATGTAATAATATAAGGTTGTTTTCTTAGAAGTGTGGTTTTCAATCTGGAAATCCTTGTTGCGGAGTTGGTCTTTTTTACAGCTGTCACTTGATTTATACTCAGTTTGGTTTGCCATTTCATAATGAATAGACTTACTCCTGAACAACGTTTGCCAATCAAGCAAATTTAATACCAAAACGAGATGGCCACCGATCCCGATTTTCACAAGAATATTTTGTTCAGCGATGAAGCTCACTTTTGGTTGAATGGGTACGTTAATAAGCAAAATTGTCGTATTTGGAGTGATCATAATACAAAAGCCACTGTTGAGACGCCGTTACATCGTTACATCCTCAAAAAGTCACTGTTTGGTTTGCTCTATGGGCAGAGGGAATCATTGGACCATATTTCTTCAAAGATGAAGCCGGTCATAATGTTACAATGTAACAGTCAATGGGGAACGCTATAGAGCCATGATTAATGACTTTTTCGTGCTTGAATTGTGAATTGGAGGATGTTGATGTGGACGACCTTTGGTTCCAACAAGACGGCGCTACATGCCATACAGCCAACGAAACAATCAATTTATTGAAGGAAGCGCATTGGTGAGCGCATTACCTCGCATCGTGGGCCTGTGGCGTGGCCTCCAAGATCGTGCGATTTAACACCGCTGGACTATTTTTTTGTGGGGTTATGTGAAGTCGCTTGTCTAGGCAGATAAGCCCGAGACGATTGACTCCTTGGAAGAGAATATTAGGCGTGTTATTACTGACATACTACTACATACAATTGTTGCAAAAAGTGGTCGAAAATTGGGCCTCTCGGCTGGAATTTATTCGAACCAGCCGCGGCGGCCACTTGCCCGAAATCGGTTTTGAAACATAATGGCAAATCCTTATCTTTATAATAAAGCTAAATTCTTGGCCAAAACATTAAATTATATGCGTTCTATTTCTTCTTGAAAACCACACTTCTAAAAAAAACACCCCGTATAGTAAATAAATAAATAAATATAAATATGAAATAACTTAGTTAACAAAAAAACTAATTAGAAAACTGTTAATTAGTAAGTGACTAAATGATACACGTTTTCAACGCCTTTAATAACTTTCCTTCCTTGATAAACTGAAACTCCTAAGGTAGCAATTGTTTCTTACCAAAACTAAACATGAAATATTTTAAGTAAGTAATAGAAAAAATATTTCTAAAATAAATGAAATCAAAGAAATGTTAATTATATTTTGAAGTTGATGGGAATTATTGTTGATTTTGCAATTAAATTTAAACACCATTTCAAAATGTCATTTCAAGTTTAGGTATGCACGAAAGTATGTACATATGGTAAAGGGTGATTTTTATAAGAGTTTAGTTTTTGAAAATTAAAAAAAACGTACAAAATTTTCAAAAAGTGAATGAAATTTTTATTTGGATCGATAAATCTATTCCTGCCATTTTCTTTTTAAAGATAATTTCACTGAAATGTTGCCCGCGGCTACGCTTCAAGTGGTCCATTCTGAAGGTGCAATTTTGGCACATTTTTCACACATTTCGGCCGGAATCTCACAAATGACGCGTTCAATGTTGGCTGCCAAAGCAGTAATCGTGTAAGGCTGGTCCCTATAGACAAGAGACTTAAAATAGCTCCACAAAAAATAGTCTAACGGGGTCAAATCACACGATTTCGGTGGCCAATTGACTGCACCAAAACGTGAGATTAACTGCTCAACAAATTCGCCTCTCAATTGATGCATGGTTTCACGTCCAGTGTGGCATGTGGCATCGTCCTGTTGGAACCACATGTCGGCCGCGTCCAATTCTTGCATTTTAGGCTAAAAAAAGTATTATAATCGAATGGTACCTTTCTCCATTGACAATAACGTTGCGGCCTTCATCGTCGTTGAAGAAGTACGGCCCAATGATGCCGCCTGCCCATAAACCACACCTAAAAGTGTTAGCTGCTGAATTGCCTCTGGCTGGCCTTCACTCCAAATACGGCAATTCTGCTTATTCACGTATACATTGAGGCAAAACTGAGCCTCGTCTCTAAATGGACGTAGCTTGCGAAACACTTTTTTCACAGCGCATGAATTTTGATAATAATTTTCAATAATTTGCAAACATTGTTCAGGCATAAGTCTATTCATAATGAAATGGCAAACCAAACTATGCATAAATCAAGTGACAGCTGTCAAAAAGACCAACTCCGAAAAAAGTATTGTCAGATTGAAAACCACACTTCTAGAAAAACACCCTTTACATACTGCTGTTGCTTTCTGTATTATATCATTGCTTGCTTGTATGCCAGCCATGTCAGACGCTTGTGTCATGTCACAGGAAATGTTAAAACGTATTTTTGTCTGTTCATATGTACATATGTATGTGTAACATATACAGAAGGATATATTTACATATATATATATATATATGTATTTACATACAATACCAGTATAACAAGTCATACAAATACATGCATGTATAGCACATACGAGTAGATATATATTGCATATTTGAGATATATTTGACAATATTACTAACATAAATACATGTACATATAATATGTGTGTATATTTTTTAAGGATCACTAAATGCTAAGAAGATTTTTTCCATACTACATACTTTCTACTACTTTTTACTTTACATGAACCTTTCTTTATATGTATGTAGTATGTATTGTATTTTGAATGAAAAGGTATGCAAACATGTAAGGCATGTTTGTATGCATGTAACTTTGTATGTAAATAAGTTTTGTATGCAAGTGTTGGTACTACAATTTATTAAAAATATGCTTACATTTCATGCAGCAAAATCACGTTTTTACTTTGTGGTAAAAGTTTTTTGTTTGTATTTTTTTTTTTTTTTACGAATGCAAACACACATTCACATACATACTCGTATTCGCATGTGGTTGTGTGAGCCAAATGACAATGAAAGAGAAAACTGAAACTCATTTTTTATGCTTACACAAATTGCATGTGCTTGTGTGCGTTAGTGAGTGTGCGTTTTGAATAGGTATATTTCAAAAAGTACATGCCAGCTGTGGTTTTAGTGTTTTTGTGTTAGTGTTGCGGTTCTAGATGTGCATGAATATGTTGTCGTCGTATGCATATGTAGTTGTACATACGTGTACACTGTACATAGACAGTTACACGTGCATGTTTGTGATGAAATTACATACAAATTAATACAATTTTATTTGAAACAATTTAGTGCCAAGCATGCTTTATTTTACTCCACACAGGGAGGGGAAGCTTATGGTTCAGCAATAGAATTATCGTAAAAAAAGTATCGTTATGTTTCTCTTTTATTGTTGTTTTACAGGGGAATGTATCTCTATGTGTTTTTGATTCGTTTCTTGTTTTGTTTTTGCGGCAGTGTTAGCATTTGTGGTTTTTCTGATCCATTTTATAATTTACCACTGCTGCTTAGTGATTGTCCTAGTCACACATACACACGCATGGAAACAACTATACAAAATACATTTGTAGTGAATACAGATATACATACTAATTTCAAATATATCTGTACACTCACCAAACAAAACATGCTAACATCCGTCCGAAAAGAGCAAACTAATTGGGTATATGAATGTGTCCTTGTATACATATACCTTACATACATATCTACCAATACAAATTTACCGCATGGATACAAGTGTTCGTTCATACGCATGTATGAGTTAACCAATTGCAGTTTGTGGTCACTGTGTTACAAATTTTCGGTTGTTCACTCATTGTTTTCATTTCTCTGCGGATATTTACATTTTAATTCGGTTTCGATTTTCTCTTTCTCTCTCCATCACTATCGAAATTGTATTCGTTTTCGATGGTGAAACATTTGCAACTATTCATTCTAATTAACTTTACTATCGTAGTTACCAAATATTGAGCTTCACGTTGACAACAACATTAGGTAATAATTTTAAAAATGGATTCATTTATTATTATTTCAGAATTCCAGAAACCAAACTTTATAATCAGTTTGAAATGCTTGTACATAGCATATACATAGAATATACTGTATTATTACTTAGTGAATATAATCCGTACATACAATACATGAGATTTGTGTATGTACTTATATGTTGCTGATGCATTTGATATATACTAAAATTATAATTTGGAATTCACGATGATGAGAAATCATTTCATTTACTAAATTTACTGCATGAAGTAAATTGTATTTTTGTGTTTAAATGATAAAAGTTTACCACCGATATTTAAGTGACTCACTGCTTGGTTTAGTGACTGATTCACAGACTCATTGGACAAATAATTTCTTGATTCAAAAATATTGGCTACTTATTGATTTACTCACTGGTAGATTCTGACAGACTAGACTGCTCATTTGTTTTATCACTTACAGTCTCATTGACTTCTAAGATTAGTGTAGCAATAATTTAAAATGAATTATGCCAATCTCGGTTTCGAGATATTGGCTTAGGTGCAGGATTACAATGTGGAATTGGAAATGGCTGAGTAACTGTTAAGCATAAGCAAGTTTTATCAGCAAATTTTTTAAACAACGATTACCTCTCAAAGGTTTGCACTTTTCCGAAAATATTCTATGGATCCACTTATCGCATATGATTGACAAATATGAGTAGTGATTGCCTGTTATTTTCTCTGTTTGCCTTTTTCCCTCCGATTACCTCTTTTTTCTCTGACTGCCCATTTTTTCTGTGATTCCTTCTTATAGCAACGTGTCTTCCTTTTCATACTTGTGTTAGCCTCCGATGTTTGTTACATTTGGAACCCTGACTGATTTACGTTATCTCTTGCAGTCGCTGCCTGATACATTTTATTGTCCCTATATTCTGTATCTGAGATACAGATAAATTATGGTTAGAATGCTAGGAAACAAAAGTTACTTACAAGTAGAAGATAAGTACCTATAATTTTCGCCAGGAATATAGCAAAGCCCTATACATGTCAGCTGAGATATATGTTGGTATGTCTACCAACCAATACTTTTACATAGTAAACACCCGAATGATTTAACAAATATCGCAAATTATGCAAATTTCATTAAGCAACAAAAGAGAAAAGAAAATAAATAATTCAATTTCAAAACGCTCATACGCCACAGTGTCCACACTCTGTGTACCTACCATCAGCGGTAAGAAATACAAAGAGAAAAGCGACAGCAACAAAAAATGTCCCAAACTAACACACATACACAAACACTCCAACATATACATATACATATGTACATATGTGTGTATGCATGCATGCACACAAACACAAAGTATGAAAAATTAATCCTTTGATTAAAATTTAACAAACATACTCAAGAGTGAAAAGAGAAATCACAACAGCAAAGTAGTTTGCGATGCAGAGAAGAAGCAAGCAGCAGCAATTTGTAACAAAAAAACTAAAAAAAGGAATAAGGAACAGTAATAACAAGAACACACTAACATACTCAAAAAACTACACACTTTTTCTCACAAAAAAAACAAGAAGCAGGATTAAAGTTAGTTAGCTTTAACGTTGCAACATCGCCAACTACCAAACCACATGGCACACCTACCGAAAAAAATGTATGTGTATCAACACACTACAAATGTATGTACATATGTAGATTGTTGGTGTTAATGTATGCGAGGGCGCGTGCATGAGCCGCTTTGGTACATATGCGCTGGTGGATGTGAGTCGTTTCATCATTTTGCACACATTAACCTAAAGCTTTCGTTGTATGTGTGAAAATTCACTTTTTCAGTGTGAATTTCCACTTTTTTTCTGTGCACTTTTCTACTTTGGCTCATACATACATAGAATAAGGAAAAAAATCTCAGCATATAAATTGCATTTTTATCCTTTCGAAAAACTTTTAGCCCCCATCAGTTTCACGGCACCTCTTTGCAAACTCTCGCCCGTGTTTCAACACCTGTATATTTTTTCATGTACTTATGTGCTTGTTTATTCTTGCTCAACACATACATGCCCACAGCGAGCATGACTGATGGCAAGGGATGGATTTGTGCCTGATCCATTCCCGTTGTCGTCGTTAGCGCTGCCACCGCCACTGCTGCTTTTACTGTGGCACTTTGCGCCCTGTTTTTTTGGTTTTCTTTGATAACTTTGCAAATTTTTCATTTTCATTTTTTACAAGCAAAAACTTGTGCACCCACAAACATATTTTAATCGCTTTAATTTCTATATGACTTTTATATTCGTATTTTATATTTAGAATGTTGACGATGCTTTCCTCCTCCCCCCATTTATTTCCGTTTCTTTTGTAATTTGACATAAAGGCATTAAGTTCAAACGAATATATAAAATCCCCTAAGCGCTACACAAATAATATTTCTAATTAATATTTATGCAAACATATGCAAATTATATTGGTGCTTTTTTTCAAGGCATCTACCATGAGAAATTAAGAAATGCACGTTTTCAAGTCAGTGCATCTCATTGAGCATGTATCATGTGTGCTTGAAATGCAATGAAGCGTATAAAACGCGGCATTTAAATTAATACAAATTCGAGTGCAGTTGATATTTTTTCACTTAAAGTGGAGCAGCACCCGGTGGAGGTGAGTGAGTGGTTAAGGCAAATATATTTCACTTGTTGCTGCTTTCATGCTACATTCTTCTGATCAAGGTCGTCAAAGCAGTTGTGGGAAAATTGTGCCACGAAAATGATCAAATGGGGAGAAATCTATTAGAAAAATTGGCAAAACGGTTGAGGGTCTTGTTGGTTAGAAGTGAAGGTTAGAAAAAGGTTGGGCGAGAGTTTGGCGGTAAGTACGGGAAGGTTAGGTAAATGGTTGAGGGAAAAGTTCGGAAAATGTAGGTTAGGTGAAAAACTTGGAGGAAGGTTGAAAAATTATGTAGTTACAGAACGGAGGAGAAAAATGTAGAAAAAGATTAAGAGAAAGGTTAAAAGAAAAGAATGGAGAGAGTTGAGAGAGAGGAAGGAATGTTGCGAGAAATTTATTAGAAAATGTTGTAGAAAAGTTTGAGAGAAAGTTAGATCAAATTTAGGGAGATAAGTGAGGGAAAAGGTTGGGAGAAAGAAGGAAGATAAAAAACAAAGTGGTGAGAAAAGTGGAGACGTAAGATGATGTATAGAAAGTGGAAAGATAAGTGGAAAGGAAATTTTGAATGAAAGCGGTAGAAAGGTGGCAGAAATCCATGGAGGAAATGATTGGGGGAAACGTTGGGAAAAAGGTGGGTAGAAATAATAGCCGAAAATCTAGAGAAAAGTAGACACAAAGTTGGAAGTAAAATTAAACAAAGCTCGAGGAATAGGTTGGGGAAATGGTGGGGAGGCAAAGAGATAGAAAAACGTGAAGACGAGGAGGGTGGAGAAAAGGGGAAGTAACGTTAAGCAGAAGATGCGGCCAAAGGTGGGGAGGAAGATGAGAAAGAAGGTTGAAATATGAAAAGAAAGGATGATAGAGGGAGAAAAGCACAAAGTTGAATGGCCAGGGTAAAGAGGGGGAAAAGCGAAAAAAGATTGAGATAGTGGAACAAGAGAAAAGGTAAGATGATGTATAGAAAGTAGAGGAAGTGAGAGCGTTATATGATAGAAATAACGAAAGGAATAAAATGTTGAAAAGACGTAAAGAATGCGAGGAAAACAAGTAAACGATTGAGAAAAAGGGATCAATAGGGGCTTTTATCCTTTACACAATTTTTAAACATTTTGGAATGAATACATAATGTGTAAATATTTGATCGAACGAATCGTTGACATTTCTTTCACTGCTCATCAATTTGTAAGGATATTAAGCATGAATTTGTGGTAAATGCGCTAATACTTATACACAAAATTATATTCAAGAATCCTGAATTCAATCATAACGACGATCTATACTGTGAAAAGAAAGTAAGAAGATTTTGAAATTTTAATTGTATAGACATTCGTTGCGTATGAGTAACATTCAATTCACTAATGATTTCACTTCGTATTCAACTCCATAATACAGAAATCAATCTTTATCATACTTGTAGCAGATACTGGTCTAATTCAACTTTTTTCTGATCATACTTCGGTTTAGAAATTGCCTCTGACATTTAAAACAAAATTAAGTATTTTATTACTTTCTTTATCAATTTATGTAGCTGCAATCGATATACATACTGACTATGTTTTTAAATGCAGCAGCACTTTTCCATCAAACTACACAATAGAATTTTCATTTAATTAAATTATTTCTGGTATATATTTTGTCTTGGTTTTAATTTTTGCTACTTTTTCAATAAAGTTTCATTATACTGAAACAAAAAAGTTGGAAGTTTTATTAAGCGAAATGAAAGTCAACTTCTAATTTCATGCTTACAAATATTAAAGAATAAGTAATGCAACCTTATGTTCATACATACATACATAAGTAGACAGAATAGCCAGAATCACACACACAAACACATACAAAAAGCGGAAAAGATTTTCTTTCAGCAAAATTTAGTAGAAGAAGAGAACATTTTAATTTTATAGAAATACTTTTCTCAAAAACTATTCTATTCATTTTGGTTCAACTTCTGCTTCTTTTTTTTCTCGTTTTTTTTTTGTATTTTTCATTTGAACTTGTGAAATTCATCTGAGTTTTTTTATGTAGTTATTGCAGTAGTTGTACTTGTTCTTGTACATAGTTAGTAGTTTCCTTTGTTCTCATTTGTAAATTTTCATTGCATTGCAGTCATTTGTATGAAAAGAGACAGAGAAAGGGTGAATGAAAGGAAATAAATAGAAAGTAGCACTATCTTTTTCATTTCATTTTGCTTTGAAAGATGAATTCATTTTCATATAAATATAAATTCACACATACATATACATAAATAATTATATTTTGATGTCTATGTAAGTATGTATGTAGGTGTATATGTGCGTGCGTGTGCTATGTGTGCTTTCTAAAAATAAATTAAAATGCAAAGTTTTATTTTTCAATATTCTTATATTATTTTGTTCCTAGTTCATACCAAGAAAATAAATCTATATAAAGTGCACGCAAAAAAGAAAACAAGAACAATATAAAAGGGAGTGAAGAGGCACAAGTACACAAAAGTAGTGACAGTAATGGTGGTGGTAAGGAAAGACCAAGAGAGACAAAAAGAAAAGAAGAGACAAAGCAGAAATGTGCTGCGTATAATCTTTAAATTAATAAAGTTTTTCATGTTGTTTATATTATTTATTTAAAAGTTTTGCTAATTTTTTGATAAATTTTTTGTTGCTCGTTGCTGTTGTTGCCACCCTCTGTGTTGTTGCTCTTCTACTTCTTCTTCATGTTCTATTGTCGGTTGCATTTGTATATACGACTACAGATAGGTACATAGGATATAAAAAAAGTTGTATTAAAGTTTGGAATTCTTTTCTGATTTTGCTCACTTGCTGTTCCTTGCATATAGACGAAAATAAAACGAACGTTTCTATTAGACACTGAACTTTTATTTATGGTTGGTATATTTAGGTTTGTAATTTGCTGTTTTACTTACAGCCAGCCCAACAGTTGAAGCAATACAAAAATTATAAGTATAGAAAAGTAAAAACTAGCAGTTGATATACGCTGCATGGCAAAGGTAAAGTGAAAATTACCCTTCAGCGAGAAAAAATCAAACAAGCACAAACGTTCCTCTTGTAAAAGTTGTGCCTTACCCTTTATTAAGCTAATTTTGCCTTGAACTTTCAGCTTTTAAAATTTTTATATTCCAATTTGTGGGTATGCAAGAAAGTAAGAAATTAAGTAGCGAAATGTAGTAATTTTTAAATTTGTGGCAGATTTTACATGAATTGTCTTGGGGACATGGCGTATGAGCGACATTTAATTGAATACTTTCAATTAGCTGATATAGCTCATCTTGCAGATTTAATGCTCTTGTTATCAAATGTACAACCGTTTGGAATATAAAATCGCCTTCTTACATAAAAATCGCTGTCTTAATTAGTTAAAGCCTTATCATACAAATTTTACATAATCGAATTTTTGATGGATTTCGATTAAGTGCATATATATATATATATAATTCTGCTATAAATTTTGTAGGCTTACACCAAGAACTTTCACCAAAACGCCTTTTTTCTTTTACTTTAAACTAGAATTTTTCAAAACAGGATTGAGATCATTAAAAATTCAAAGCGATTGAATTCCGCTTGAAAATTTTTTTTAAATACATGTTAGGTCTTTAGCAAATTAAGGTATATTTCAATAAAAGATGGAAACAAATACAGGGAATTAAAATGAAAAAATTGTTTCAGTTTGACATTATGAGTTATTGCAAATGATTCCGCTTGCAAACAAACGAATTAAGTTTGAAATTGAAAAGTTTAATGTTTGGGAAAAGTTCAGCTTTGGAAAAGACAGGGATTTGCTAATGGTTCAAATTTGGAAAAGATTCAGATTTATATAAGTTTCAGCTTTGCTGAAGTAGAAAGAGCTCTGGTTCCAATTATGAAATGACGATATGACGATATCTTTTTACAAGTTAGTTCATTACAGTACAAGGTGAAGTATGCTCTGAAGTTTCATTTTCTGTCAGCAGAAGCGGCAGAAGCTGTTGCTAACCAGCTAAGCTCATAACAAACCTTCTAAACTTTTTTCAGAATAAATTTTAGAAATAGATTACTACATTTTCAGCTACCTTAACTCAGTTGATGACTCTGCTATTTTATTGATCTTTTACTTTACTTTTAATGGCACAACAGCCCATGGAGGGCCTAGGCCGAATTTTTCGCTTCCACTCATGTTGTGCGTGTTATATTTGGACATGAATGGAAGGCACCTACAGTTTAATGCCGAATCCGAACGGCGAAGTGAAAAGCTTTTCATAGCAATGTTTACTCTTGTAGGTTTGCCATTGCCTGCCAAGAGGTGGTGCCGTGTAGAAAAATTATCTTTTCTACTTTTTGATTTTGCCTGAACCTCGGACACTCTGCGTAGCAGTCCAACGCACTACCACTACACCACAGCGACCACATATTCTATTGATCTTGTTGTAGAATTAATATTTGTATAAGTATATTTAAATCAATAAGAGAAACAAATTACCTAAAATATAAATCAATTGCAATGCGGAAACATACTTAATATTTACATAGCAGAAAGTTACAAAGTAAGTAGTTTTATACATAGGTGCCTACATGTATTGGAGAGAACGCAATTATCTTCTATTCGTTGAAGTTATTTTACTAACACACGCACCCACACAAACACTTAAAACCATTTTGAATTTCTTATCTTCTTAATCATAATTAAAGAAATAATCACTACATATTTACATGAGAAACTTTCATAATTTCCCTTAAAAACAAAACTAAGTAAAACTTTTTAACACAAACAAACAACAACAAAATATGCAATTTCATCATTTGTGTGCTTCTGTGTGCTCACTAACTATTAGAAAGCAAACGCAAATAATGAAGTTTGAGAGCAAAAGTTGTATCTAAAATATGAAATAAGCTCCTGCTTCTTAAATGTAAATATAAACGTAAATATTTTGTAGCTAATCTGGCGCTGAATGCCGAACACTTGAAAATGATAGCACCCTGAATATGAATATATCTTGTGCGCCTGCTGGTATGCTACACAATGTTATTTATTGCTTGCGTTTCCTTTAACATTTATTTTTTCGCGTACCGTTCCTACTGGTGTTGTTACTGAATATATGATCATAGATATTTAATAAATGTAAGTATGTAAGTATATCTTATTTCATTGCGTCAAAACAAAAGGGAACTACTTACTTAAATTTTTCATTTATTTATATATTTATTTATATACACATGCACATACGTCAGCGTGAAAATATAAGTATTTGACGCATGATATTGAATGTTGAAACGATGATGATGATAAGGGAGATCATCATATTCTGCAGCTTACTTACTAAATATTATTCCTATTGATAAAGTTTTTTCTATTGTTGATTAAATTGGATAACCAGCTGAGTCTGGTTTGAACTTTTGTTTAACTCTTTTACCGACTAACCATTCATATACTCGTACATATTGTAAATATGTATGTAGGTATGCATGCAATTCTTTTACAGATTTTCGTTACTGACTTATTAGCCTTGTCCAAAAAAAAAAACACAAATAACAACAGGGATTTTCATAACTCAGTTTTGACTGCATACAGTTGTATGTACACTTACACATGTAGATCCATTCATATGTATGCATGTCGATGCATATTTAATTTGATTAAGCTCAGCACGGCGATATTTTCGTGTCGTGCAAATAGCAATGGAATAATTTTTGATAAAATATATGTCTATACACATGTGGTAAACATACATTCGCTTACATATGTATGGTATACATAAGGGATTTAAGTTATTCTAAAAACATTTTTATTCATCTACAGCCAAAGTTTGTGGTGCATACTTTTAATATAAGAAAAGTATTTATACATAATTATTTACCTACATGCATATACTTAGTTCTGATTGAAGTGTTCTGCATTTTTCTTGCGTAATAACTATTCAAAAGAAAAAAACATCTTGTTCTATACTTTTTTAAAAGTTAAGTCCCTTTCTTTGTAGAAAATATTCCTACTATAAGTATATTTCTTATAGTAAGTCTATAAACTCATTATTCTCCACAACATCCCGAGATATGGTTAATGGTTTTGGTACTTCCAATGGAAGCGTCCATAGAGTGTATATTTTTTTGAGCTGCTAGCCAATTATTCCGAAGGGAAACCCAATTATGTATTTTAAAGTACTATAGCGTCCCTAATGATTAAGCATTTTCCATGGGATATGCTTCACCCACCTTTCAATAGTACAATATTTCTAAACTGAGACGATTTATCCTTCGTATAACGCTATGCTAATCATGGAAATCAATACTACGTAGTGAGGTGTTCTTCTTGGTACTGATTCAGTAAGGAAGTTTAAAATAATTGAATGATTCAAGATGTAAATTACTAAAGCTGTTAGTGAATAATAAGTGATTTAGTCAAGTAGTTATATAATAGATGAGTAGGTCAGTGAATCAGTTAATAAGCCAGTGAGTTAGTCAGTGGGTGGGTCAAATAGTGAGCCAGTCAATAAGTCTGTAAGTGGGTTAGTATGCAATTTGTCAGCGGGTGAATCAGATAAGCAACGAGATAGCAAACACTAGTCAAAATCTTCTTTCTATGCATTAGTCAGAATCTTCTTCCCTCAGTGAACCAATCAGAAAGTCAATTGAATCAATCAGTCAGTGAATTCATCAATGGAATCATCATTATATTAGTCAGTATTAGCCAGACAGCTAGTAAGTCAAACAATGAGCGATTTAGAAAAGTATGTATGTATCATGTCAGTCAGTATTTTATAAGTGAAACGGATGGTCTATGAATGAGGCAATCAGTAATCATTGAGTCAATCAAAGAATTAAGTCGGGGGATATTCAGTGTATCAATGAAATAATCAACGAATTAAGTTGGGTATCCAATGATATAGTCAGTACACTCAGCCAGTAGTATTCTGACACTTAGTCAGTAAGTCACTCAAGAAGTGGAACTCTACATCAAATATAAAAGCAGACAAAATCGAAAAAGTTCCATGCAAGAAGGTTCGAGTGTATTCCATATGCCACTTGTGAGTAAGACAATAATAAATCGTCTATAAAAATTAAATCGTTCAAAGCATGCTCATTCTAAGGCTCATAAAGTTGGCCAATATATTGGCATAGTCACTAATTCAGTCTGTGAATCAGTCAGCGAGCGCATGAATAATTTAATCAGTCAGTAAATAAATTCAAAAGAATGTCTTGCCAAATAATAGGAAAATTTTTTTTTGAAAGCTAGGCTTTTAGGCACAGTATGACACTGGCATTACCAAAGTACTGAGGCGATCGTAAATTTATTTTTAAGAGTACATTTTTACTGTATGGCAAAGAGCTGAAACTTTAAAATCCAAAATCTATGCTTAGTTTCGCATATGCATTGTACCTAATCTTATTTTATGAAAACATTTTTCCTTAGAGTTTCCAACAAATAGTTTTCTCTACCTGAATAAGTTCTATTAAATGAAACCTTAGTTTTAAGAAAACGAACCCATAATATAATAACATTTAACTTAATTAATTTATTTCATACATCACAATTTAAACTAATATTTTTCATTACGTACTACTAAGTTGCTTGAGCTTGTTGTTGCCTCTCTGAAAATGAGTAAAAAACTAAAGTATGCGTGAATACTTGTCACATTGGAAATACATATACATTCATACAAATACACACACACACACACACAACCACAACCACATGCATATTAACACATGCCACGTACGTTGTTTGAACGTGATGTGAATTTTTAATTGTTTCCAATATTGTTTTTCGACTTGATGTTATTTTGTTGGTGTTCTTGTTGTTGGGATTTTTTTGAGTGAGTGTTTTTTTGTTGGTGTTTTTTTTTTTTTTTTTTTGTTTGATGTTGCTATTGTTGTTCGTTGGTTGTATTGTAGTTATAGCCAGTCATTTTAAGCTTTTACTTAATACTTACGTAGTTGGTGCTCGTATATTTTGTCCATAAAAGAATTAAGCAAAAGTGGAAATAAAATAAAAGAATTGAAAATCAATAGAGTTGCCAATATGAATTCGGAACAATGAACATGTGTCTGCATTCGTTCATATGTGCGTGTAATGCAACTTTATACTCTCGTACATTATTGGCAACACTATTACGTACTACATATTTTCGTTTTGATTACACTGTACTTCAGTTCCACTCGACCAAATGAATGAGTAAATTGAAATATAACGCTGGCTGATCTCCCGCTATTTTTCATCTCTCACCATATCTCGCAACCTGACCGGCAGCAGAACCGGTAACTTAACCCACAACGGAATCATTTAGCCCTTCTTTCTCCCATTTTCCAACATCTTCTTTACTGTTCGGTCAGCCCTTTTACTTTGGCTGTAGGATGCTACTGAAAAATGCCATTGAATAGTGATGCTACAAATTTGTTTTAAATTTTGCTTTTAAGGGGATATCCCCTTTTAGATTTTTTTTGTTTGTTTTTTTTGAAAACTATTAAATTGCGTACATGCTACGATTTTTAAATTAAATCTATTGCTTTACGTTTTACGCAATTTACATTTTGATAGTGTAATTCCTACGTCAATTCAAGTATTTCAAAATGATCGTTAATTCTTTTTATTTTTAATATCATTCTAGATCCTTTTTTAAGTTGGATTAAGGTAAACGTATTTTACCAATTGTTCTACGTCGGTATCGCTCTGTCTCTATCTGATACGAAACTCTCTATCTGATTGAAACCAGATTAATAAGTAGTTTCGAGAATGTGTTTGAAGTGATATCATTTATCGTTTCTTATTTATTTATTGATTAAGATTCTAGAAAATATAGCTACATGTGTTAGTACTTGAATCAAAAACGAGAACCACAAGCTTTTATTGTTTATTTGCCATGGCGGGTTTTGTTTTGTGTTCCTTACCTACTCTTTCGCTTGCTTTCTCTCTCCCTTCCATAAATCCAACCTCCGATAAGAATTTTATTATTGATCCTACTGCTATGGAGTTTCAATTAACATGTGGTATTTGATAGCCACCCAGATGCCTCCTGTGACTAAACATAAGTGCTAAGGAATGTCATTGTATATTTATGTCAGAATCCATATTTTCTTTGCAAATCCTGCAAGAGTCTTTGGAAACAATTCGCAGTTTGGTAAGATGATAGCTTAACCTACAGTGACTTTTAGAAACGCTGAAATGATTTTACATTATTCTTTATCATTGTCACACAATACATTGCTGGAAGCGTTTTAAGTTATAAGTTCCTTTAAGTGCATTGGATGTTGACAACACAAGCATGCTGGAAATGCATAAAATATAAAATCGATTACGTAGGCAAACACCATCATTAGTTTTGAGTTAACCAGGAGCGACATCCAGACATCCGTAAAATTACCCTTTTCGCTCGGCACAAAATGTTATTGTGAAGAGGGCTTAATTCTTAAAGAGCCTCCATGTACGCCAATGGACATATTCCTGTGCCTTACGTTATGCACTAACTAGGCAGATCCTTATACATTAAGGTCTTAAGTGTAAAATGACAAGAGGGTGCAGTGGGCTGCCAAAGACTGAACAGCTGCCATTGGGCCTCTCAGTTGATAGCACCTTTTGGCAAAACAGTTAGGAAAGAACATTAGCAATTAAGTTTTAATTCAATCAGATAATTCAAAGAAAATTTAAATAAGGATTTAAAAGTACGAAATATAATAAGTCAGAAATAGGTTTGCTTTTTTTTTGTTACTACTTCATAAGTTCGTTGCAAAAAATAAAAACTATACAAAAATAAACAAACCAATCAATTCAATAAAAATTCAATTAAAAGCTCTAAAAGTCTATTGCGAAGATAGTGAATTGGAATTGGAATTTTAAATTGTTAATAAAAAAAAAGTAGATATAACTTTATAGCAACAAAAAAAACAAAGGTCTGTTGCTGCCAGTCAATTAATTGTAAGTGGTTGAATGCTAAAGTGGAAAATGCCAATTAAACACAAACAAATTAAATGAAGAATCTTCTTTCTCTTAATTGCTTCTCAAAAATTTCGCATTTCTTAATTAGTACGAAACGGAAAATGAAAAAATATCTCGTCATCCTTTTACAATTCCATTGAAATTTTATTTCTAACATTAAACAAACATGAAAAGGAAGGTGCTCAATAATTTTCAATATGTATATGCAATTGATTCGAGCCTAAAACTTGAATTTAAAAATATAAAGTAAACTTACATACAAAAAAAAAAACAATATCTATTATGTCATTCAATTACTTGAATTCAATTGATTCCCATTTCATAACTTCAATTTATCGTAAAAAATAGCTTTGCATATTTAAAGGCGCTCATAGCTGTAATAATATTGATGAAATTTGGCGAAAAAAAAACAATAAATTTACAATAGAAAAGTAAAGTGCTCCAATAAATGGATTTCGTTCGGTTCGCTTTATCTCTAAATTGGGTTAATTTCAATTTCAATTCACCGCGCGGAGCCCAGCTGCAGTGAACGTTTGCATTGTTTTTTCCCAAGGATTTCTGTGATTTCTAACAAAAACTCGCCAAAGGCAAAAAGAAACAAAACAAAAAATAGCAGAAAACTCGCTGAATACAAAACTGAGGACAGAGATAGAAATCAATACGAAACATTGTATTGAATCCTTGTTACCCTATATTTGAAGGGAGCAAACTTATTAGTTTCGGTATGAAGTATGTGACATTAAGTATATAAAATGATCATCCATCCAGCGCCATAGTGCTTTGCCTAGATAGAGAGAGCTATCGTAAAAGGAATAGCAAAATGAGCGGGCACGGTGTAAAGTCCTTTATGATCTGCTTTCTCTTTATTAGGAACCTAAGAATAACTCATCCTCAAGAGAACGCTTTCCAGCAGGCGTCTCATTCTCCTTGTGAACGCTAATGCCAAAATATAGTGTTCTATAGTTTCTTTTTCCTTCTCAAGAAAGGATCCTCGGACTGAACCATCGGTTAGAATCCTTTTCGTTATATGCTAGCCACATGAACATATTGTCCTCTGTGAGAAAATCTGCTGGGATGAGCAGACGGTAAACGAAGACAGCTGTTTTCCTGTTCTCGGTTCTTTATCAAAACTTTTCATGACACTACCTTTCTTCCCTAAGAGCATAACTCATGGACTCATTGGCACATTGCACAGATATTGCCAAACTGACGCCAACAATTGATTTCAGTATTTACCGCAGAACAGTTCTTGCAAATTTCATCAGTCCTTTATGCATAACTTTTACTTCAGATTCTTAGTTATTTTCCTTGCCAATCTTTTTCGATTTTCCCGCAGGCTAAATTCGAAATACCAAAAAATCTCTGTTTGAAAGATCGTTGTCATTTCTGCTGTAGCAAAGAATCAGATGAATATATGTTTACATAAGCAAGTATTATAAATAGAAGTTAAGATGGCATTAACCAAAGGCCAGCACCTTTGGTGTAGGATATAAAAAATACGACTTAATTTCTTCAAAATGAACTTGAAGTTGTGGTTGCCATATTTACCATACAAAGTAATAAAATATACGCGCCTCAAACACTGAATTTATGCCTATGCTCTTGAATACCTTGAATACATACTTACTTCTTACATACATACTCCTTCGGATTGAGTCGCAAACAAAAACGTAGAATGGACACGCATTCAATGGAGCTTCAAAATATTTACTTACATAAGAAATCTTTATTTCTCTGCAACATTCTTCATTTTTACTGACATAATTCTTTAGGGAATTCTTCTACTTCTTGGTTTATGAACATAAAGTAATTGAAAATAAAAAAGCAAAATCAATGAAAAATTATTAAATAAAATAATGTAATATAACAATGAAAAACAAAATGAAAGGGAAGAATACGAAAAGAGAAAGAGAAAAGTGAAATAACTTTTAAATATTCTTGAATTACAGGAACTGCAACAGCAGCAGCTTACATTGCTTAAGCTTCGTATTATATAAAGGACTCTTCTTCATTATCAACCAGTAAAGCCAGCCGGTGGGACGTGGTAGCCAAAGAGGATGCTGAGGTGCGGCGAAAAAGCTAAGGTAGGTAGTGTTATACAACTTAGGGTATGCGATGATCTGGAAGTGAGGAGGATGGTTTAGAGTGGCTTGATGGCAAAAAATACGAAATAATGTTGTCGTTGCGGCATTTATCGACATTTTCAACTTCATTTACTAACTTGAACCGTATTAAATTTGAATTTTACTTTCTTTCCTTCTATTTTTCCCTTTATCTCTCTTCCTCCTCATTCAGTCCGTGCTCTTTTGTGGCTTTATCTCTGTCATCGCAATGAGTTCAATCTGAATTCTGCAGCACCACCACTCTTCTTCTTTTATTTTTTGGTGGGATTTTGGTTGACTTCGAAAGCCAAAAAAAAATTAAAATATCAAGTACTGTTCACAAAAAAAAATAAAATAAAAATAAGATTAAATAAAATTTAAAAAAATCCGTCCTTAATAAAGTAAATGCGTATTTTATTGACATACATACATACGCTTATAGATCCTTAGTGTAACATTCAAATTAAGTATGGTATAAAGTTCGTTGGAAAGGTCGTTGTTGCTGTTGATGCTGCCTGCTTGTTGTAGCTCTTTGTTGCCCTTCTTTGTGCTACTCGCTTTAAGCAATTCTATGCGTTTGAAAAAAAAACAAAAAAATTTCTCATTTTGTGAACTATATACTTTCTTATAGATATATTTTCCTTTATTGTGGTTGTTTCTGTTGTTGTATTTGTTTGCATTGCCATTGAAGTCATGGCTGTTGTTTCCGCTACGCATATATCCTAGTGATTTGATTTCCTTCCAATTCAAAGTTGTGTACGTATTCTCGAATGCTGCTCTACTGCAGCCTACTTGGACTCTTCTTTATTCATTTATTTGATGCTTTATTAAAATGTTTTATGCTCGAGTATTTTCTTTTCTTTCCATTCTTGTTTTCCTTTAATAAATAAACATAATTTCTTTTTGTTGTTTCTGTTTTCCTTTTCGGTTCGTTTTGTTTACCTATAATTTCTTAGCTTTAAGCTTAAATGTACTCGTATATTAGCTTTGCATTTGGGCGTATTGGCGGGGGGCACGACGTGCCATGTTTATCTTCTTCCTTCAGGGGCAGTTTGTGTTGCTTTGATTTTGTGGTTAGCTCCTGTTGTTGTTCTGTTAGATTTATTTATTAGTTTATATTTGATTATTTATGTAATATTAATGCTTGTAAAATAAATTTCAATTTTCAACTTAGAGCGTGTTGTAAAGTTTTATATAAATAAATAAAATTAATAAGAGAAAAAACAGAAACACGCTTGGTAGTTTATCTCTATTCTATTATCACTTTAAAATAGGTAATATTTTTTTTTTAAAAAACTTATAAAATATCTATGTGCATACCAGCATGTCCGTTATGTGTACCAGCCACACATAAAACGCTGAATTCTTTTCTATGGAAATGAGCCTGGTACATGTGAAGTCTAAAATTCTCTCGCACAAGTGCTACGTAGGTCGCCATTGTAGGGCAGCCTTTTGCACGGGAACATAACGGCTTATGAGCATTCCATACACAAAATGTCTCTAAACTTTTTGAAAGTGTTATTAAATAATATAATATTAATAATATTATTAAGTATAGGTTATTCTTTCTAGTTAAGCGAAATATTTGCCTTGAAGAGCACGGGTTCTTTGCTGGTCGGTCAACTGGGACTAACTTAGCAGTCTTCTCGCGTTTTTGCATTACATCTTTTGAATTGGGACATCAAGTTGATGTTCTTTATACAGACTTTTCTAAGGCCTTCGACAAGGTCCTTCATAATGTTTTATTAGCAAAACTGTCTAAAATGGATTTCTATTCTCACTTCCTGAGCTGGATTCAATCGTATCTTCAATGTAGAGTCTGTTTCGTGGAGATAAATGGTGTTAAATCATATCAATTTACTGCTTCTTCTGGGATACCACAGGGGAGCATTCTTGGCCCTCTGATATTTTCATTATTTGTTAATGATATTGGTAAATGTTTCCGTGCTGCAAAATTTTTACTTTAAGCTGATGATTTAAAACTTTTCAGTAATATTGCTAAATTATTAAACGATGTTGCTCTTTTTTACAGACTGATCTTTGTAATCTGCTGTCATGGAGTTTATTAAATTTTTTACCATTAAATTTTAACAAGTGTTATTCAATGACTTTCTCGAAGGGTAATAATATATTTACTTTTTCTTATTCCCTTGCTGGTACATATTTACTTACTTTACTTTACTTACTTTTAATGGCACAACAGCATGGAGGGCCCAGGCCGAGCTTTTCGAGCTGGTACATATTTACTTAATGTTAAGTCAATTAAAGACTTAAGAGTAATTTTTGACACTATAATTTTAATGTTGACCATATAAATTACATAGTTCCAAAAACATATTCTTTACTTGCCTTTGTTGGCAGAAATAGTTCTAAATTTTCTGACCCGTATACTCTGACTTGTCTTCATAATGCTTTTGCAAGGTCAAGGTTAGAGTATGCCTCGTTTATTTTGAGCCCTTACTATTCAATGAACTGTTTTCGATTTGAAAAAATTCAAAATCATTTACACGTTTTGCACTTCATACTTGGAGTTTTGGAGAATATTTGCCTTCCTATGATTCGCGAATTTTGCTGTTAGACTTGAAAACTCTTGAAACGAGGAGAAAGATTCAATCGTTGACATTAGTTCGTGATATTATCTTTGGCCAATTCGATTGTGCCCATCTATTAAAGCTTGTAAATTTTAATATTCCAGCTAGAACGTTACGGCATTACTCGTTATTTCATTATCTTATTTATAGAACTCTTTATGCTCGTAATGAGCCTATTATTGTATCATTGTTATATGAATTATGTATTGAAAATTATTTAGATATCTCTTTTTCAAAATGTTCTTTTAAGAAATTACTAGATACTTTATATCGAATCTAATATTTGTTTTTCTAAAAAATTTTGAATTTTTCCTTTTTATTAAATTTATTATTTCTTTATATTGTTACTGAGTCTGTAAGGATATTGTAATCCAAAGACGTTATGAAATAAATAAAATATTTAAAGAGTAAAGCTCTCTACTCTCTTTGCCCATCTCTGCCAAAGACAGATGATTTCAATTCTCATATTTCGTGTGCTGAGAATGAAGAATTTAATTTTAACTAAACAATTTCATTAACGAAAAGTGTTTGAGTTAATGCCGGTGGGTTTATTAATAATATTCAATGAGAATGCATTGTGCGGAGAAGACGTGCCCAAGCTACACTCGTATTCTCCTATTAGAGATCAACACATATGCTTGAACTTTTTTTTTATCATATTTCATTTTTAATGTTTATACAAGGTGGGTCGAAAATAATGTAATAATGCAAATAGGCTGCCATTTAGTTAGAATTAAAAAAATTGTGTTTTGTTTTCACAGTAAGTTTATTTGAAGTTGTATTATTGATGATAATAAGTGGAAAAAATATTATATTTCAAATACCCATCTCCTGAAACTTGTGGATTTTTGTGACTAACGGCGAGATTTCAAAAAGCCGCAATGGAAAAAGTCTAGTGCCGTCAGATCTAGCGATCTGGCCGTCCCGTTAATCTCTCCAAAACGGAAAATCACACGGCCGAAAATTTGTAATTTAAAATATCTTTCTTTTTTTTTTTAAAGGAAAGATCAATATTATACAGGATTGCATTTTCACTGCCACAAATAGGTACAACCCATCTTAAAATAGTTCAGAAGAAAAGTTTTCCTTGACACATCATAACATAAACTCTGCGTTAGTATTGAAACTTCACAAACTCATATAAGTAACTATTACCTAACTTAAAGGACCCTTCTTCAATATCAACCAGTAAACATCCCTTAGGTCAAACTGGGCAGCTCAAGTGAGTAGGTACTCGTACAAATGTAAGCATTTTTCGAGTGGTAGCAATTGATTTTTTGGAAAATCTATTACGTGTGAGTTGAAATTTTATTTTAGTAATAATTTAATTAAATGAACCGAAACCAAATGTACCCCAGCATGTACCCCAATGAGCAACAACAAAAAGTGCAAGTACAATAATAATTAGTTCAACTATAACAATAAAAATATATAAAAACAAACAACAATAACGAAACATGAAAGCACTTATCCTATGAAATGGAATAGAATAGAACAACAACAACAAATTTATAGCATTCGCAACTTGCAAAAGTACACAGACACAAGCACACACAAAACAAAAATAGCACAGGTAAAATGAAGCAACAGTAATAACAACAGCAGTTGTTACTTGACGTTAGTGCTGCACATCAGCACACACGCACACACGCACACACACACACACACACAAGCAAATTCCATAGCTAAGTGGTAAAATTTGTTTAACAAAATGAAAACAAATTACCTGCATGCCATGGCATACCAAACCCAGTCAGCGCATGTTGTTGCCAACCACCGCTGGAGTACGAGTACTTACTGCCGCGGTGACTGGCACGGAAATGTCGTCATCATCGTTGTCGTCATTCTTCGCCTTGTTGTTGTTGTTGTTGTTGTCGGTACCAACAATTATAACTACAAGTACAAAACAATACCAACTAGCATAAAAATAAGCAACCTAAATAGCAACAACAGCTACAAAAAGTAGCAGAATGAAAAAAGAAAAATAACAGTTACCGAAAGCTGTTGCAATTCGTATAGCATGCAGCAGCATACACTTTAACCTGCAACATACTCTTAGTTTTTGTTATTGTTATTACTAGCAAAAAAAAAGTTTATTTTTCTTTGTTCTTTAGGTCTGTGTTTTCTTTTATTTTTAACTGATTTTATTATTATTTTGTACCTTGTTGCTTCTGATGTTGTTTTATGATTTTCATATAATAACATGTTCCACCACAAAATATGTATTTTTTTCTCTTTCAATTGCTCGTGAGTTATCGAATATTTTCTTCTATGAAGAAGTAGTTAATGCACCACTAAATGCTTAAAGGATGTAATTGATTTTTGTTTTCCGGATGAATTGTTGACAAAACAAATAAGTATTATATTGAGTGATTGAAGGTACTCATATCTTCTGCCTACTTGAATCTCTTTATTAGAGAGTTTATATGTAGCTTATTTGCGATTTGTAAAGAGTTGACCTAACCATATGTCATTTAATTCGTTTTCGCAAATTATTATTTTTATTTTGTCAGTGATATGCATGAATGGATTCTAACTTATCCCCCAAACTTGCACTCCTCCCTTTATTGGATGCGATAATGGGAGAAGCAATACCTAATGTTAATACACACTAAAGCATTTCAAATGCAGGTGGATAAGAAGTTAGAGTTATTTATTGGTATTGATTGATTCGTCTTGAGTAAGTGGGAGTGGAGCGCTTGAAATTATCATATAAAGTATAGTACATATAAAATTTTTGCTATTTATTGATCACTTCTTCTTTGTATTCCACGCAGACGTAGGTTCGTATCGGTTAGCTACGGTGTGTTAGGCAATAGAGCATGATAAAGGCGATAAGATAGGGGAAAACCGACCACAACAACCATCCTGAATTTATTGTAATGAATATCTGATGAAGTGAGATATCTGACATCATTCTGTACATACAGCTCCTTTATATTGTAACAATTCAACAACAACGACCTAAAACATTAACTTCTCTCGGTTTTTCGCACCTCCTCGCTTTCCCGAGGAGGATGAAAAATCATCCTAAAATAATACTGAACTTAAAAGTTTTATGGTTATATCTAAACCCATTTTGTGGCTAATTTTCCATTATCAACTTGGAAAATTCGTAGAAAATATATATTTTTCTTTTATATTATTCTATGTAGGTTCTGGTCTTTTGATTTCCCTCCCGTCTCCCAAATGGTGAATTTTAAAAATATTCCATCATATTGTTACACCCGAATATGATCGATTTTGTCGTACCTCCCTCGAAAATAAATTCGACCTAAAATTATATTGTATTAATTTTAAACGTTCCTAAATATGTACCTTATGTGTGGGGTCAGAGTAAAAGTTATTCCTTATAAAATTCTCCCTTCCTGCCGATATTAAAATAAACATTTTATTCGTCCAACTTGTTCTATAAAAATAAATATCAGAGATTAAGTTCCTCAGATGTCGTATTAACTAGGACCTGTTAAAATAGATGCAAGCATGTATGGGATACCTAGGAAGTAAAATGTTTTCTAGCCAATTTTTCCCCTCCATTAAAATATTTCCAAAATACTCGTACATATTTATTTTTCGGTAAATTTCAGCTTTAATACATTAGAAAAATTGTGAAAAAGTTGTACTATTTGCCTTGTTCCTGGATTTAATACAATTTCATGCGCAATTAAACCCAAGAATACCAGCAACAGTAACAGTAATGTCATCATTACCAACGACATTTATCTTTGCAACTATCCTCCTAAGTATTTTCTATTGCTCATTTTCAACAATCCTGCTTCATCTTTTGCGTGTGCGCTGCACATGCAAGCAAAAGTAATAATGCAATATTATCATGGCAACAATGACAAGTGTGTTTAGAAAATAACAATAACAACAATAACAGCAATAACAACAATAGCACTAAAAATATAAATACTGTTGCTTTGGATTGTGCCTCAGCAACTAGTACAACAAACCATTTAATGTGAAGCGAATACGCTGGCGCTGGTGATGGCGTTGGCGTTGGCGATGGCGTTGGCGATGAACACATCACTTGTATGCATAAAGCTAGAAACGACAACTACAACAACAATTTCACAATTGCCGCTTGCGGTGATAACATAATGTTCTTCTCATAGCACCATATTAAGTGGAAAATATTAGTAATACCATTTTTTTTTAAATATATTTCTTTATTTTATTCAGTAGCATCTAAAGAAAATTTGTCTATTTCATGAAAAAGTAACTTCCGTGATCTGTCCTACTAGTATTTTCTAATACTAATTATAGTACTATTATTAAGACATCTTTATAAAATGTAAATATATTTTCGTAAGTGTAATTGCAGGACATCATCCTTCATCCTACTTATTTCAAGCAAATAAGTAGCCACCCAATACAAGAAACTTTTCATCAGCGAAATTTTTTTGTATTAAGTTGGGGTCTTAGGATTTCTTTGTGGTATCATAATAAGCCATTTTGGCCTAAGTGTGTACAGCTACCAAAATAGAAATCTCGATTTCGATGTACTTATTTATAAAAAATGAATACATTACACCAAATAGACACAAAAACGTTGGTGCCAAAAAAATATTTGCTCTTAAAAACTTTGGTGTAATTAAAATATTTGGTATGTCTATTTATTTTCTGGAAATTGTCTAAAAATGTGTAGAAAATGCACCAATCACCGTGGTGACATCCCAAAACTTCCATTTACCTATTACCTGATCAATCTTTTAACTTTTCCCAACATCTTTTCTCCTGCATATGCAATTTACTTAGTACGGGTTTCTGTTATAAGATTCACATGTAATACTAAGAAATTCACGCATACTTTCAAGTTGATTTGCTGTGAATTTCAATATGAAGTTACAAAATGTATCTCGTATAAGTGAAATTTTTAGAAAAAGTAACAAAAGAATAATGAACTTAAGATAAATCGTTCGAAATTGTGGAGAATTCATATATATCTTTCCATCGATTGCATCTATGTCACATCTAAATATTGAGTAGAAGAAAGTAACAAAGACTTGCACTTCTTTGTTTCAGCTTTCGGTAGAGGAAAGTGTTCCTAATTGCATTGAGCAACTTTGCAATAGTTACTTTTTTTGTTGCTAAAAACATTTCAAACTTTTTACTTATAAACTTATATCATTTATATCACTTAAAGTCAGATAGATGTAACGCAATATTGAAAATTCAAATATAAATGATTTACCAGCAACAGCAACCGAAACAACGGAAACTGACAGCGTCAACTAGAAATGAAAGAACTAACGAACGATCGAAATTCCGGAAAAGTTTCCAATTTGCAAGCGGAAGTAATTTCCTTATTAAAATTGCACACCACACTGGCAACATTTACCGCAGTAGCAGCAGCAGCAGCAACAGCAGAGCCAGGGCCAATGACACAACATCAGTAAGGGAGACGCCAGCAATAGTAGCAGCAGTAGCTGCACCGACAACAGCAACACTTAAAATATCCGCGCAATTATGATTGTTTTTTCTATTTAAGTTGCTGCGACCTCGTCTACTTCTTATACAAAAACTAGCAGAGAAACACCCAGCAGAAAGTAAGAAGTCATTCTACCTTAAACGAAGTCACATAATTTATAAATTTATGATTAATATTTTTCTACATGGCACCATCTCCCATCTGGCAATGGCAAGTCTCCAAGAGCAATTATTACCCCAGAAAAGCTTTTCATTATATTGTACCCACCTTGAACGTGTACTTGTTACGAACCTCCTCCCTACTGCCCGAGTGTGTCTTCTAAAAACAGAAGAATATTTAAGATACATACTATATATACATAGGTGATGGTGGAAGACCTAATTTTTCTAAATTTTCGCAGGTTAATCTGAGTTTCGACCAGGACCCAAAATTCGTCTGGCACAATTTTAGATTTTTCTATTTATTTTAAGCAACTCTTTATTCTTAGAGAACCTTATGCAGAAATTAAACCAATATCTTTAGTTTTTCTGTCTGCTAACACCGAAGTCGTTGTACATAAAGATTGGTACATTCACAGAGGAGATAGTATAAGTTAAAGTTCTTCGTAATTTCAGCAATTCATGAAGTGCTGAAACACAAATCCTCAACGTACTAAAAGTTATTAACTCTCCAATTAGAATTCGAACTTATTTTTGATTTTACAAATCCTCAACGCACTGAAACTTATTAGCTCTCCAATTAGAATTCGAGCTTATTTTTTTTTTTTTACTCCAGAAAATCAAAATCCCGCGTTTTTTTCTCTCAGAAATCAACGACTTTCAACTTGGGTTCAGCCTTTCAATGATTTTTTTATTGCTTCCTTTGCTTTCTAATCCGAACCGGGCTTCACTATTCCTATCGGTATCTTTATTCATCGGTCTCTTTATAAGGCATCTCCCAATCAGACTACTTCAATTGCAATGTTGCATCTCATTGAAGTTTTCCATCTATTTGATCACGTTGCTTAGTACTTTGATTGCCCACAAAGATATGTACTTCTCTGGATGATTTTATTTAACGCCCTACCCCTTCCACTTTGTTTAAATTCTATAATAAATTAATTTAAAAATTAATGACACACAATGTTTCTTGCTGGGTAAGAACACACTCATCTGGCGCATTGTGCGGCATATTAAACTGGGCTCAACTCTATTCGAAAATAAGCACCTACAACGTGCTTTCGAGTAGTTTGACTACATTATTGAGGTTACAACTTAAGGAAATAGTATTCTAAATGGATAAAATTGTGACTGTTGGTGCTGTTGCTGCTGATACAGTCCATTGACGTTGATGACATTGCTGGCGAGAATGATGATAGACTGAGTGAAAAATTCGTATCCTTTCTGGATTTACTATACTCGAGTATAGCTTATAGTATTTTTTGTGTAGGCACATGCATACATTTAGACTGTTCGCGTAACTGGCATTTTGTGCAGGATTTACATACATGCATACATATCTGCATAAGTAAGTGGGAGTATGTATTCGTGTCCTGGCGTCGTAATAGTTCTTCCCTTTAAACGTACGTTTAGTTTTATTGCTTTCGACGTAAATTTGTATTTTTCATTGATTTGTTTAAAAATCGTATTAAATTCTCTTATATACAACAGTGAGCTATGTGCCAGTGCTCGCTCAGCACACAAACAGTTCGAGGCGGTTGCGAAAGTTAAATAGCATTTGTTTGTTGGCTGTCGTAAATTGAAGGAGATAAAACAGTTTTTAAAGCATTTCTTGTAAATAAAGATACAAACTTGTAAAGCTTTAAAGTTTTGAAACCGACACTTAATTTGAAACTATAAAAAAACAGTTTAATATATTTAACCGCAGCTTTCACTTTACGCTTGCTTGATATTTTCAAAATTCCTAAGTTATGTAAATTATATCGCTGGTTGCCATCTCATAAGATACGAGGTTTACTCGTGCAAAGAAACTCAAATATCAAATAAGCTAAGTACTTGAAAAGCAATTCCTGCTCGTGAATTGAATTGCCATCAAAATTACCATAGAAATGAAGCTTTGACGACCACCAACAAACATGCATACGTAAAGACTTTTCACATTACTTAACTAGGTAGGTGGCATAACTCGATACATCAAACAAGTTCCGCTTGACTATCAGGCATACGCACATAAATATCTGATCAGAATACCCAACCGTTTCTACCGCACTTTCACTATGATTGCACACAATTGGAGCAGCGCACTTTCAAATATTTTCATATTTTTATTGAGATTTGTTTAAGATTTGTTTGAGTTTTGGTCTGATTTACTGTCTGCTTTGGTCTGAGTTTAGTCTTAGTCTTTGGACTAAGTTCTAGTCTGAGTTTTGATTTATATCCAAAGTCCGATTTTTTCAGAATAACTGTTTTTTGGGTTTGAGCTAAGTGTGGCCTGGGTTTTGGTCGGTCTTTTTAGCAAAACTTTGGTTAATCAATCTGACCTTTTTTTTTTTTTTGGTCCGTATTAGTCTGACTTTTGGTTAAAGTTTTAGTCTAATTTTTGGTCTGAATTTTGTTCTGAACTTTTACTACATTTTGGTCAATATTTTGATAAAAATTTTAGTTAGAATTCTAGTGTAAACTTTGGCCCAATTTTAAATCTAAGTTTTGACTGCGTTTTGGCCTCAATTCAGGTGTAAGTTTTAATATGGATTTTGGTTTAACTGGGAAGAAAGTCTGATGTTGATTGAGTTTATATGTGAATTCCTGTCTGAGTCTTGATAAAGTATATTCGGCCTAAGTTTGGATGTTAGTTTGATCTGAAATTTGGTCTGAATTCTGGTCCGATTTTCGTCTAAATTTGTGAATAAATTTTGGTCAGAATTTCTGGTTTGCATTCTGGTCTGAGTTTGGTCAGAATTTCGGTGTGACTTCTAGTGTAACTTTTGGCGGTCTTCATTTCAATTCGATTTATGGGCTGAATTTTGGTCTGAGTTTCTGAATGAATTTTTTTCTACTCTAGGTTTAAATTTCGAATTAAATTTTTGTCTGAATTTCGGTCCAAGTTTTGTCAAAATTTCTTTTCATTTAGTTTCTGCTTTTGGTCTAACTTGTGGTCGAGTATATTATCAACTGGAATTGTATATTCTATAAAATAGAGCATACTTTCTTACATAATGATATCGCAATCGAAATAAGCTGGATAGTGTTAAAGAAAATGCCGCTTAAAACTATTTAAACCCATAACTATTCCAAACCAAATATGTTCACCATTTTGCAGCCACATTATGCAGCTGCTGCTGTTGATCTGTGCAAATCTCTGAATGCATGCAATTTGGCTGCTATTGCTGCCATTTATCATGTCACTCGAGTGCTGTTAAATTATTACACACAATTTTAGTAATTAGAATTGGAGGACACACTTTTCACACACACTCTCTCACACACACTCACCAGTTGGTGAAAATGTTTCGCACTATGTGTATGTGTGTGTGTGTGTGTAAAATCATACAAATAAAACTCTTTATGCGAGTTTATGTTAAATTAATTTTATCCCAGCAGGAGAAGAAGGCAAAGTAGAGTGTGATTTAGGAGGTGATGAGGGCATGAACGAATGTATTTACAATAAACTACACGATAAATAGAAATAACTACTACTATTAAATGTAAAATATAATAAAAATAACAATATGCATACGCCAAACGGCAAATGAGGCAGTGGCTACAGTACAAAGCTGAAATGTGTACCAGCTGAAAGTAACAATAACAACAACTGTAAAAACCAATAAACCTATACATGACAACAGCAACAGTAGCAACAACGGCCCCGACATTTTTAAATACGCAGGCAGTAGCAGCAGTTGCCGAAGTAATAGCAGCAATAGCAGCAACGACACCAACCAAAACAAGGACAAAAGTTTTAAATTAGTTTTTCATTCGCATGGATTTAATAAGCCTTACAAATGTTCGAAGATACACTGGCTCCTGCTCATCCTTCTCACTCTGTATCCAACGGCCTGCGCAGTACGTTCGGTTCCATATTTGTCGATTCTATGGGGTGTGCAATCATTTTTGAATCAGTTGTGCTCCCTGTAGGCTTTCCTCATTTTCGTTTGTTGCGCACTACTTTTCTCTCTCTCTCTTTCTGTTCTATCCTCTTCAGCTTTTCCACTACCATTTAAAATTTGCTGCACAAACTAATTAAAATAATTATTTAGGCATCCTTTTCACACAAAAAAAAAAATGGGGCAATTAAGCACTCCATTTTTGGTTTTGAAATTTTGTTAAAATGTGTTCTTGTTGTCAGAACACACTGTTGAAACTTTTCATTTTTCTAATATATCCCATCGGCAATACAAATGCCCTAAGCATAAGAGTTTAAACAGATTGAACGCAACAGCAACAGGACAACAAAATATCATTACCATCTAATGTTGTCGTTTCGTCGGCAACTTGGAATCAAACTGCCTCTTCCATAAACGCACCATTCTAAATATTCCGTTTGATATTCATGTAATTACTTAACAATGCGGAAAAAGTCGCAGGTGAGTTGTTCAAGTAACAAGTTTTAATCCTTTCAATTTATTCTTACAAAATCCATCGGCAATGACGAGTATTCGCCAACTAGTTGGGGATAAAAATATTCAATGAATATTCAATTAAGCCGGATTGTACTCTTTCTTAAAATAATTTTTTTGTATCACATTTCACCCAATAAACTCTTGTCCCTTCATATCATACCACACCTTTACTTTAGTTGCAGAAATAAATGATGTTTCTTTGCTGCCATTGCTAAGGTAACTGCTATAGCTACAGCTATTGCTACTGTTGATATTGTAGTTGTTTTTTTTTTTTTGTTTTTTCAATTATAATTATTTCACAATTGCCATTTGAGGCTGAATGTGGATATATAATATGCAATATAAAATATATACGTATCACATACAAAAATACATGCATAAGTACAAGCGCCAATTCGCAATTGTATACTCGATTCAATTCGATCGAAAGCGATTCGAATTCGATTCAATGCAAGTCGAGTTCCAGATTTATTTTGTGACATTATTTCGTTGTTCTTATTTGCAATTTTCACAGGAAAGAATTAAATGCTTGTGCATTTATTGACAAAAAGAAATTGTTATTAAAAAAAAAACAAAGACCGAAAAATTACTTTCGATATAAGCCGCACAACAGTAGCGCGGACTTCATATAAGTATGTATACAAATATGCTATGGTACTTTACAAGGTGTACAGCCCAGCGGAGGTGATATGCGCATCAGAATACAATAGTCTGCGGAAGCTTTAAGTGTCTACACAAAATCTAGACTTGAAACGATAATGGTTCGAATGACTGAGGCTCGGATTGAGTTTGAATTTGATTTAAATTTGGACCTGAATTTAATTTAAATTCCGATTTGAATTTACATTCTAAATCGAATTCGGATTCTTGTTTCGTTTTGGATTTAGGCTTAGATTAGAATTTGAATTTAGATTTATGTTTGGATTTCGATTTGAATTCAGTGCAGATGCGGATTAAAATTTATACTATGTATTTGGTGTGATATTTTGTCTAGTTAAGTTTACGTCTGATTGATGATCTGAGCTTTAGACTGATTTCCTGCCTAAGTTTGGTTCTGATCTTGACCTTAACTATGGTCTGATTTCCAGTGTAATTAAGGGTTTGATTTTGTGTCCAACTTTGGTCTGAATTTTGGCTTAAGTTTTGGTTTGATTTTTAGTTTTGGTTTAAGTTCTTATCTGAATTTTGGTTTTGATTTAAATTCGTTTTTCATTCGGATTTGAATTCAATTTGAACTTAAATACATGTTGATCTGAATTTCAATTTCATTTGGATTCTCTTTAGATTTTGATTCGTATTTGAAAATGATGGATGTAGGCTTGGATTTAGATTTGGACTTGTGTTACATTTGGATTTGAATTACGTTGGGGATTTCATTTGGATTTGAATGTAAGGATTATGATTTGGTTTTAAAGTTTGATTTGAAAAACTTAGAATTTGAATTCGGAATTGAGGATGGTGTTTGGATATGAATTCGATTTGTATTAGATTTGCATTAAAGTACATGTCGACTTAGAGTTGAATTCGATATGGATCCGAATGCGATTAGGATACAGATTTGAGATCGTTTTAGTTTCAGATTTTTACTGTTGACTTTCGTTTTGAAATTTCAAAAATTAGAAAAATTATTTTTTACATGGCAGGGTTCTTTGCAGGGTTTGGTTTTAAATTTGAATTTGGACTTGACTTTGATCTGGATTTGAGTTATTTTTCTTCGTTTCGTTTCGTTGTTGTGTCACTTTTCCGTTCATATGTAGTATGTAACAATGAAACGAGACTGAATCACTTAGATATAGTTTTCTAATATATGGCGTACGGAAACTGCAACCAAAAGAAGCACATAAGGTGTGAAGCAAAGTGAAAATGTATTAAATAGTTGCCACACGGACAATGCATGCGTACGTACTACTAACATAGCACATACAAGAACATAATAATTTGTCTTTCATAATTTTAACAATGCAACAATGTTTCTGATGCTTTCGTTGTTGCTGTTTGAAAACAGAAGCCGGGGAAAAAGAAATATTCACCAATGAAATATGAATATTTACACTTGGATGCTCTTGATACTGACTACGTAAGTCATACGTGTAGGTATCTACCCTTGGTTTATTTATTTTACCTTTTAATTTTAATTGAAGCAGAAAACGCATGCACAGCCAAAACGAGTTGCCATTAAAATCGCTTCTTCAAATAGGTATTAAAATTCATTTGTGATTTTGTGGCATCATATCGTTTGACTTCAATACCCTGTATGCAAAAATAGCATAATGGTCGCACAACATGGGAAATTTCTGTAGAACCATGTGACATCAGATATTTTATTTTAAATAGCAGAAGCAACAGCAGCGTTTTTTAATTTATTCTACTTTTTATTACAAATCATGCGTCGTTGCCCTTGAAACAGTTTCAGTTTCAGTTTCATATCATCTGGAAACATTTCCAATTACATAAATCCAAATTACTTACCATTCGAGCCTAATCTCTAATAAATCTATGTACTAAATTTCTCATTTCACATTTCACAAGAATAACAGATTAATTATTTGTTCATATTTCACAAATGTTCATGTGTATGTATGAACATGTTTTCAGATAACTAACAAAACGTACAACGAATGCACGCCTATAAATATACCAGCTTTTATTTCCAATCACGTTCGGAAGACAAAACGCGTATTTTCATAATTGTTGTAGAGTTTATAGCAGCTGCTTTCAAACTAAGTCTCCCATAATTACACAACAGCCAATTTTGTTTTATGAATTTAGTATTCGGTTGTGATTAATCAGTTTCAGTTCCAATAGTGTGGATCAAATACATAAGGTTAATAATATTGACTTGATCAATGATGTGATGATGTACACAAAATTTTGAATATCTATGAAGATAGGTAGGTAGGTAAGGAGTTACTGGATAACAGCTACATTGTTCGGTGTTTGCTGCTTCGTTTTCCTCTACTTATCCAAGATCTAAAGATTTAGTTGTTTATGTGATCTTTCTTCTTCAGTTCTTGCTTGATGTTACAATTTCCTTTCATATTAAGTAATTTGCAGTAAGCTGGCTCAAAGTTTCATTGGTGCAATTTTCACTTACCTGCAATTGGATAGTGCCACTTACTTATTTTTAATAATTTACGAAATTTGTTTTCCAAATATGGCAAGTTCGTAGGTATTACATTATTAAACAGGCTTAATTAGCGTTGTTTTTGCCAAAGAGGTTAACGACAATGTACGTGGAACAGGACGATCGGGCGATCGTTACGAAACCCACCGCAGTTCCTCATCATTGTTTATAGTTTTAGTTCTTTTGTGTTGAAATATTTCCGAAAAACTAAGCCATTTAGTTCGATTGCGTAATTTCTGGTTACAACCGGTTTCACAATATTCTCTGTCTGAATTCTGTTATTTCAGAATGTCTACCATTTGATTCTGCGTTGTGCTTAGATATTGTGCTTATTGACTGAAGATCCACATAAAAATGACCTTTTTATCGTGGGCATACAGATAGAGTTTTAGCACACATTCATACCACTACAGTATACTACGTCAGTTCTAAAGTTAGGTCAGTCCTAAAGGTAGAGGAAGGCCGCCCTGGCTCATGAAAGATGAACTGAGAGATAAGCTTTCCGGGACAAGTAGGATTCCTTGAGGGGTGTCCGTAGGAGGAAAGTTCGCACAGAGACGTGATAGTGAAAAAGAGATAGGCTGTCACTGACAATAAACTACCCTGGAGCGGTAAAATATTCGTAGGAGAAAGGTTTGTTGCTTGATGTTACAATTTCCTTTGATAATAAGTAATGCAGTAAGCTGGCTCAAAGTTTCATTGGTGTATTTCATTCTGTTACTAAAAAGTAATCTCTCCATGAGAGAGATGCAGGCACCGTGAACTGCTCATAAGTGGTAGGCTATTTATATGTAATATACTTCGCCGTTCGGATTCGGCATTAAACTGTAGGTCCCTTCCATTCATGTACAAATATAACACGCACAACATGAGTGGATGCGAAAAGCTCGGCCTAGGCCCTCCATGGGTTGTTGTGCCATTAAAAGTAAGTAAGTAAGTAGTTTATATGTAATTGTATGCATCTACGTGTGCAAACCTATTCTCATAAGCTCAAGCTTTCTTGAATTTCAAAATATAAAAATTATAACAATTATTTGACCGGGATTCTCACATTTTAAGTGAGAATCCCGGTGAAACTAGATCATCGATAGTTGAAACGATACACACAGGGTGTATCCTTATGAATGCAGAGCATTGTGTTGAATGGAAGGAAGACGGGGGGAGAATGAGAGGGGAATGCAATCACACAGGACACCGATAAAGAGATAGGCAGCCATTGCGGCAAGTGTTATGCCTTTACCACAATGAACTTCAGTTTATCACTGTCGACTATGACCGCATGTAGCGCCAAAGGTCATGCTTTTCTCATCCACTCATGTTGTGCGTGTTATATTTGCACATGAATGGAAGGGACCTACAGTTTTATGCCGAATTCGAACGGCGAAGTGAAAAGCTTTTCATAGGCAATTTTTACTTTTGTAGGTTTGACAATGCCTGTCAAGAGGTGGTACCGTGTATTAATTTTGTTGTTGCATTTTTATTTTTCCATTTATTATTTATTTTTATTTTTTTTTAGTTGCCTGTGCCGAGATTCGAACCCTTGACACTCTGCTTCACAGGCACTAACGCTACGCTACAGCGACCACAATATAGTTGCGAAAATATTGTGAAAGGAAAATTCTCGTGGTGTAAATTGCTGTGTTGATAATAAAGAATATGTTAATCTGTAAGTGATTTTTAAAAGTACCCTTTTACATATACATATGAATATATTTTCAACGATTTTAAGACATTCACACAAGCTCTCTATGGTATTTTTATTGACCAATGCTCATATAAAAATGACTCTCACTTTTTAAGTATGTAACTTTTTCCCTCTTTTCTTCTCATTCCCTACTTGCTGTCAGCCCTTCTTCTTTTCCTAGGCCTTAAGTACAATGGGCTACATAGCCTGAGTGCTTGAGGAACTGTTCTGCGCTCGTAGGTCAGGTTCTTGGCCTTCTTCACATCCATCCATCCATCCACCATCACTCTTGTGAAATTAAATAACAACTTGTCAACTTTCTGTTTATTTTATTAATATTATTATAATAAAGCTTAGCAACTGTTAAAGTTTCCATAAACTGAGGACTTTGGTTTTTGCATTTTCAGTCTTATAACAAACAACACTCAGCATTATTTAATTTCCCCCTTTCTGCACACTTAACTGCACACCAGTGAAAAGAGCTGTAAGAGCATAAATGTAACTCATTTGCATTAAAAATTAACGAGCTTGGAATTTTTCAGTTTTGTGCCATTGTGCATGGATATTATTTATTATTTATTTTTATGTGCATACAATTTAAGTTTGTGTGTAGTGAAATTATAAAAAAAGGCAATGGCATCAAGATACCCCAAAATGTTATATAAATATTTAATAAAAGAAAGTGTGAAAGATTTAAGATAAAAAATATCAAGATCGATATGTTGATAAAAAACCTCGTCTAATTCGGTTTCTTAAATTATGTGCCTGCCCCATCTGGTTTTATTGTTTGTAAAAAAAAAAAATCCTTCAGTTCATTCCACTTTTTTCCAGAGCAGTCTATTACTTTTGGCTCAGAGCATCGTTGTGATTTTAGGTCGGATTTTGGGACTGCAATTCGTGTGAATTTCCATCTTACTTACTTACTTTTAATGGCACAACAGCCCATGGAGGGTCAGGCCGAACTTTTCGCATCCACTCATGTTGTGCGTGTTATATTTGTACATGAATGGAAGGGACCTACAGTTTAATGCCGAATCCGAACGGCGAAGTGAAAAGCTTTTCATAGCAACTTTTACTCTTGTAGGTTTGCCATTGCCTGCCAAGAGGTGGTGCCGTGTAGAAATATTATTTTTTCTACTTTTTGATTTTGCTTGTGCCGAGATTCGAACCCCGGACACTCTGCGTAGCAGTCCAACGCACTACCACTACACCACAGCTACCATCTACTGTCTTCTAAATTCGAATGTAAATTTGGCCTAATTTTTGGTTTGTTGGTCTGAATTTAATTGAATTTTTGTCGTGTATTTTGTCTGATTTTAATTTCGAATTTTGTGTCATTTGAATGTTGTTCTAGGTTTGGTTTCAATTTTTGATCTTAAATTCAAAACTCTAACTTTTTGGTCTAGTTCTGAGTGTAGATTCTCAATTTTTCTCCACTCTACCTTCTCTTGGCGACTACAAAGTGATTTTCAGAAGCTTATGCCACCTAATTATACTGGCCCATCTAAGACTTCGTGTTTTTTGGCCAGGAGGGTTACTGAGTTTTTCTCGGTATCTCCTGAGTATCCTAAGCAATTATTATTACAATTTTTTATTTTTTTTTCTTTATTTTTACTTGTGTCTGTCTTTAACGACAACAAACAAATTGAGTAGTATAATAATAATAATATAACAGTAATAGAGACACTCCATTAAGCGAATCTATATAAAGTAAACTATCACAATATTGGGGTTATTAACAAATGTATCACTTTGTAGTGAAAGTACATAACATTAAATTCATAGACAAAACTTAGCTTCGATCTGGAAGATCCAAAATGTTGTATCTTTTAAGCCTTCTAATAGCAGAGCAGTTGCCTAATCGTGAAATTGCAAGGGCATTTGTGTTGTTGTGCAGTCTTTCGATATACCTTTCACTAAGCTTTCTGATGTCGGCTTTGACGAGAGGTACATATGTTGAGATCCTTATGAATTTGCTAATTAGTAATAATGGTGCATTAACTATTTTTCGCAATATCTTGGATTGGTATCGTTGCAGGATTTCTAAATTGGAATAGCTGGCTACATTCCACAATTGTATCCTATATGTCCATACTGGTTTTAATAATGCTTTGAAAGACGAACTCTGTTCTCAAGGCTTAGTTCCGATTTTTGCCCAAGAAGCCAGTACATTTTTGAGGTCTTATCATAAATGATGTTGTATTGTGTATTATTGTATAGTGTGTTAGGGTTCAAATCACGGTACATAGAAAAATCAAAAAGTAGGAACACAATCTTTTTACACGTCACTATCTCTGGGAAGGTAATGATAAACCTGGAACTGTAGATCCCTTTCATTTGTGTACAAATTCCATATAATGCGCACAACATGAAAGGATGTGAAAGGTTTCAGCTTAGGCCTTTCTTATGCTATTGTGCCATTAAAGAAAAAGAAGAAGTATTAAAAACCTACATAAAAATTAGCTAATTTAAAATTTGCTTGCTGCCTATTGACAAAAATGGATATTTACCTCTTCAACTTTTGAGCTGCTGCTAAGTATTGTGCAATATTTGACCTCAACTTCAAGCCCGTATTGCTTTTGTTAAATTGTATTTTAAATGGAAAGGAAATTTTATTAAAAAAGAAATGACTACATCATCAATATAATTATTCTATTTTAACACATGCATACAAATTCTTTACAGGCATTAAATTTAAAATACATACAATAAAAATACATAAACCAGTTGGAAAATTCTCTAGCTCTGAAGTAATTTAATGCAACCATTAATATACCATAGGTAAGTTGAAGTAGTTGCCTGATATTCAAATTAGTATCAAAATTTATTTTTCAGAATCAGATCAATTCTCAAAAAGAATTTGATTTTGAACAAACTTATTTTAAGGAAGTATATTTACATTTTCTTATAGGGCAGAAGGATCGGTACTCCATGAATCCATGGAGTATAACCTTTTCGGACGAACGTTTTGGAGATACGTGTAGAGGTAGCGATATGTTGACACGTAAATATGTACAGGGTGCGCAATCTTTAATGTCGGTATGTGAATATTGAATAACTTAACAAATTATTAATTTGGCCCTTTACAATTAGTTGAACTTGCTTTTAAATACAACATCGATTAAGTATCCGCCGTTACTGACCAAAGCATAATGTGCCCTTTTTGCTGCGTTTTCCATCACTTTTTCGAGCATCTCGAGCGTTATAGCGATGATTTCGACACGAATGTTTGCCTCGAGCTAGTCAAAAATCTGAGGCTTGCTGGCTTACACTTTTCCTTTCAAATAACCCCACAAAAAGAAGTCCGGAGGCGGAGGGGTCAAATCTGGAGATGTGGATGGCCAGTCTATGTTTTTTGAAACCACATGTCTGAAGAATTTTCGTTCCAGAAACTGCGTTGATTGATTCGCAGTGTGGCATGGTGCACCGTTTTGTTGAAACCAGGTACCGTCCAGACCTTTTTCACACATTTTTGGACAGACATAATAAGCCACCGATATCGATTCCCATCGACTGTTTCGCATTCTCTGAAGATGGTTTTGGCGCAAACGCCGGCTTAAGCCGTCATTTTTTGGTCATGCAATGGTTTTTAATGGATCTCATGTGGATTCTCCGTTCCCCAAATGGGACACTTTTGTTTGTTAACTGCGCCAGAGACTGTGATGTAGGACGAGTAATCAAAATTCTCTTCCAGAAATCAGGTTGAGTGTCAACCATTCGAGCGACTGTTTTGCCTTATTCCCATTGACGTGGACAGTTTATCGGTAATATTCTGTGAGCCAATTGTACTTTATACGGGAAAAAATTCAAATAATCCTTCAAAAAGCGCCGGAAGGTGATTCCGCTGATTGACGCCAAAATGCTGAGCGCTGCGACGATACGACATATTTGGGTTCTCGGCAACACTCGACGATATGCACGTTGAGTTAACACAACTGATCGACTATTTTCAATGTATGAGTACAGCGTCATTGCTATGAAATAATATGTATATGTACGTATGTATGTATGTTCTTACAGTGTATACGATTACCTTTGTGTAAACATAATCGACATTGGCTTAAAATTTCTATTTCCATATTACCTGTGGCAAAGAAACAAGGGAACGGGGTCGCCTGTATGTGTTTGCGCGTGTTAGTGAGTGGTGAGTAAAATGCTGCAAAGTTTTGGCTTTAGAACTTACATACTTGTAAAACATGTTACATATAAAAGTTGGAAAAATTTTCCATGGCTTCTTTTTAGTGCAAGGTACTCGCCTCATTGTGGGTTTTTTAATTTACATATTTACAAACATATACATATGCATGTAAATGAAACGAGTGTACGAAAGGTGAAAGCAATCAGGGAAATTCATTTGCATATATTTGCAATTACATTAAGTTTTATTCAACATTTAACATTATAATGTAAAAGGATGATGTATTTTACATTTACATGTTCATACTAAAATATAAAATAGCAAGTAAAAATATGAAATCAGAAGAGATTTCTATGAACATTATTTGTACGAGTAAGTATGTCTGCATTTACTTAAGTAATTTAAAAATGTATTTTACCGACAACTTCAAATTGGATTTTTTAAATTTTCTGTACGTGCTTTTCGTAGTACCTATTTATAGAAATACATAAGTATGTATGGTATGCCAGCAAACTGACAACCAATCTGGAAACCTCAGTATAAGGTTCAAAGAAAAAATGTGTCAGGAAATTCTATTGCTAAAATAAAAAAGCACAAAATATAAACAAATATTATATGTAGAAAAACCCTTTCCATTTAAAAAAAAACTACTACTAACCAAAAATTTGTTTACTTTACTACACTTCAGGTCGACGTTATTGTCATCGGCACCATCATCACACATACTACATCGTTTGCATATGCACAATTTGTCACTGTAAATTCACAAAAGGGGCTCGAGCTTTGCATTTGTAGGAAAGGAAAACCCAATAAAACATATAGCAGCAACAGCACTTTTTGTTTGCCGTAGCAATAACAGACATCAGCAACACCAAGTACCATTCACACCAACACAACATCATAGAGCAGCATCCTGCAGCAGAAATCCCACAGCATCAACATGAACAACTCAAGTCTCAAGGGAACATGCCGCTACCGTCATCGCTCTCTTCTTCTTCTTCTCCTTCTCGCATTAGTGTGAGTGATAACAGTTAAAGTCAAATAATCTGTTCAAAAGCATTCCAAGACGTAAAAAAGCACCAACAAATTAATGTGCTTTGCTATTGTACTTCGTCGAAATATTTATGTGTGTGTGCTATTTTAAATTCATACATAAATGAATTGCATATATGTATGTAAACCTACAGTAGAATTCGGTTATAACGATTTTTGGAATGCATCATTGAAGCGATTTGGGAGCTATTATTGTTATAAACAAAAGTTGTTACTAGGTACTTATTTAATGATATTGTGATTACGTCTGTTCATCGCAGTCTAGCACACAAAAAATATCAAGTTTCTGGAAAGCTGACAAAAATACTTCAACAAACTGATATTTAAACTTGTACCTGCTTCATCTCACAATCTTATAATAACAGCATTTTAAACAGTGATATTTATTTATTAGTTTAGTAATTTTTACACCAGGGTAATCAAGTATCTCGCAGTTTACTTTTGGTTTTGCAAAATACTTTTAAGAAAGTTAAGTTCAAGGAATATTCGAAAGGATGTGGTCCAAATTGATTACATATGACAGTTAATTGTTGCAAATTGTGTAGCCGAATTATAGTATATGCCAAAAAAGTCAAGGAGTATCTCACTTACATACCTCTTTCCATATTCTTAAGGGATGTCAATGTCTGAAAAAAATAATATCATTAAAATAGATGTTGTGACTATGGAAATCGTAGTGACGTTTTTAGTTTTAATTCACCCCTTTTATTTTCATATATGGTGAATTTTTACAATTTTGCTTTATAGGCATGGCCAGAATTGTAAATTGATAAAAACAATAAACAATAGAAAATATACATTTTCTTAATGGCACCTCCTCTTAACTGGCAATAGGCAATCCTCCAATAGTGAAAATTTTCCAGGAAAAGCTATTCACTTTGCAGTTAAAATTCGGCACAGATCTCTTAACTTTGTAAATATACCGAAAACTTAGTCTAGGCTAAGGTCCATATAGTAGTAGCAAGGTGGGAAGGTTGGAACCTTTTACGTTTATGTTGGAATACTATCGGCTAAAGTGATCTTCTTCCATTATTCTACTTCAACCGAAGCGGCATTACTCATACGCATTCTTTCGTGGGGCTACTGTATCCAATAGTTCACTTCTCGATCTGTTCCCCTTTCCTCTCTCAGCGACGCCTACTTCGATCATAATTCGTGCATCTCAACTTTTATTTTTTCTCAGATTCGCACGACTGAGTTGTTAAGCTCTCCTGTGTTGGTGGCCAGCCAAAGGCTACCCTCAGCTCCTTTCATTCCTTTTAAAAGCCTAGACAAAAAATAAATAGGACGTGTCTGGCGTTTTTGTTTTAATATCAGAAATGCCATGCCACTTCAAGTGTAGGGTATTCAAATACCTACTATACGAGTATGTACAACAATGTGCGACATAGTATCACGAAATATAAACTTTTCTTGACATCCACAAGTCATGTTACAAATACAGCTACAGCAAAAACTACGAATAAAAAAAAAAAAAAAAAAATAGAACTTTATTTTACTAGCAAAATCTAATTTTATTGATATTATGTGATTTTTTGTTGTTGACTACCATGTAGCATGAAACTGAAAAATTATATGGCAGAATGACTTTAAAATCTAGTTTCCTCCTTTTTCTACATGGCATTTACTATAGTGTGAGCGGTCAGTAACGTATGGTTACACAAATACACACCCACAAAAAGCAACAAAACAAAAAAAAAAAAAAATAATTACTTGGTCATGCTTGGTTGTAAATAGTTGAATTTAATCACATTTGAAGTTTAACTACAATACACAAACAAATCCTTAAATGAAATTATGAAAATTGTATTAAAAATGTTAAGCTCTTTGAAAAAAATGTAAACTTATGAAAAAAACAACAACAAGAAAAGGAAAACATTATAATTTTTCACTCAAACTAAAAGGTTTTTCCTCACGAATACCCTAGTGGGTATAACTTTGACAGAAAGAGAGATAGCTGGTAGAGAGATAGCTGGAAGGCAAGAATGGGCAAAATGAGTAAGAGCTTGACATTCAGTTTCTCTCTGTTCCAGGCAATTTTCTGTTGAAATAATTTTGTGCTTAATATTGTAGCACATGTTAAGCGGCATTAATATTAAATAACACTTTCATCCTTTACGCAAGATTCAAGTTAATGGCTGCTGTTGCCAGCAACAAGAAACTTATGCTGTTGGAGAGAGGAATGAGAAAGAAAGTGCGAGAGTGAAAGAATGGCAATGAATAAACAAAAGAAACAACAAAATAATAGCAAGAAAACAATAAGAGCGGAGGAGAATGTGAGAGTGAATGAGAAAAGGTAATGACTGTGGCACCGGGGAGATGAAACATTTGAAGAATTCGTGATATTTGACCTCAAGTATAATACATCGGCGTACACTCTTACACACACGCACACATACACATAAACACATATGTATGTTTGTACGTTTGAGTGTTTTTTTTTTTGGTATTTGTAGGCAAAATTTAATTGAGCTTTACGCACTAATGGGATTTTGAGTTTAAAACGACCTAATTTGTTGGTTTTATGTGTATTAATTATCTGGTTGGGTTTTCGGGTTAGACTGAGTATGTGTACACAAGTTACTATGGGGTCTTTGTCTTGTATTGCTGTGGTTTTTCCATTTGTGAAGATTTCGTTTGTGGTTAACCGCCTTCATAAAATGAATTGTTTTAAATTATTTCATTTAAGTTAATGTAAAATTTATTTGTAATTTTTCATTCAAAAGGGATTTAGTAAAAAAAAAAGCAGAAAACAACCCACAAACTGTGTATTAAATATATGTACACATATAAATAAATAACACTTTATATTGAAATATATTCAGTTTTCCGACTTAGAGCAAAAAATAGCTCATGATAAGACAGAGAAAATATCTTAGAATGATTTCAGAGGCGCTACGTCAATGTCATTGAATCAATAAATTCTTTAAAAACTGATTATCTTCAAGGTAAGTATATACGACCTTAAAAAATAGAAAATAAATGCAATGAATCTTTCATGGGAAGGGCTCATCAATTTATGAACGAGTACAACAGGGGAGGAACAATCGCACCTGTGAGAGAGAGAGAGTAATTGGAATGGCGCCAAAACACTTGAGGGCGGAACGTAATACCCATTTTATTTTTCCAGGTTCCGCTGATTTTTTTATGATTGGCAATCTCTGGTAGTGGGGGAAAGAGGGAGAGTATTTATGGTAATTGAAATGGCTCCAAAATTTTAATTGGTGAATTTGAAATTGTTTTGTTTCACATTCACCAACTGATGATTTCTGCTGGCCTGGTTCTTCCATGAATGTTCTTTCTAATATCTTTCTGATATTTTCTGTCAGAGTGAGTTTGAATTTTTAAGAAGTTCATTGCACTGGAAGAAGTCCTAAAAGTGATAAATAATCATTTTCTTATTTTATACATATTCGTAATTTAATTTTTAGCAGCGATCAAAAACTAATGATAATTCGAAATTGTATAATTTAAAATATATTCATTTATTTATATTTATTACTTTTCGAAAAATTTAGTAAGGTACTTTATTTTTTTTATCTGGTACCTGATAAACATCTGAGGAATCAGAGAAATGCTAAAGTACAGATCTGTTACAGAAAGTAATATCGTAATTAGATATAATTAACATTAGTCATTTGTGGTATATATGTATGTTTTATCTGAGGGAGGAGCAATATCAGCAATCGCAACAATGCTCAAGAGACAGAGTAACTCAAACGCTCTAAATCCATATACTCCTGACTTATGTGTGTCTGCACTGAGAAAGTGAGTAGTTGAAACGGCGCCAGAAAAAATGAGAGCGTAACGTCATTCCCATTTTCCAAAACCAGCTATTTTCGGGCTTTTGGCAATCTCTGGTAGTGGGAATAAGAGAGAGAGAGAGAAGAATGTAATGGAAATGGCGCCAAAGTTCATGAGACAAGTCACGTGTTGCCCATTTTTTTCTTTTAAATTCACCAACTGTTAATTTCTGCTTGCCTGATTCTTCCATGAATTCCATCTTTCTGAGATGGCATTCGGCATTCTGAGACCTACGAAACGAAATGCTGTCAGTCGTCAGCATCTCAAGCATCAGAGAATGAATGCTGTAGAACACATCTGTTACAGAAAGTAAAGCCCTAATTACGTATAATTAATATAAGTCATTGTGGTTTATATATTTTATCTGAGGGAGGAGCAATCTCAGCAATCGCAACTATGCGGAACAGAAAGAGAAATTCAAATGCTCCAAATCCACATAGTTAAAACGGCGCCAGCAAAAATGAGAGCGAAACATCATTCCTATTTTCCAAGTCCAGTTATTTTCGTGCTCTTGGTAATCTCTGGTAATGGGGGTGAGAGAGGGAAGAATGTAATGGAAATGGCGCCAAAGTTCATGAGACAAGTCACGTTTTGCCCATTTTTTTCTTTTAAATTCACCAGCTGCTGATTTCTGCTTGCCTGGGGTTCTTCCATGAATTCCATCTTCCTGAGATGGCATTCGGCATTCTGAGACCTACAAAACGAAATGCTGTCAGTATTCAGCATCTCAAGCATCAGAGAATGAATGCTCTAGAACACATCTGTTACAGAAAGTAATACCCCAACTGCTATAATTAACATTAGTCACTTGTGGTTTATATATTTTATATGAGGGAGGAGCAACCTCAGCAATCGCAACTATGTGGAACAGGCAGAGAAATTCAAATTCTCCAAATGCACATAGTTGAAACGGCGCCAACAAAAATGAGAGCGAAACATCATTCCTATTTTCCAAGTCCAGTTATTTTCGTGCTCTTGGTAATCTCTGGTAGAGGGGATAAGAGAGAGAGAGAGAGAAGAATGTAATGGAAATGGCGCCAAAGTTCATGAGACAAGTCACGTGTTGACAATTTTTTTCTTTTAAATTCACCAACTGTTGATTTCTGCTTGCCTGATTCTTCCATGAATTCCATCTTTCTCAGATTTCATTCGGCATTCTGAGACCTACGAAACGAAATGCTGTCAGTCGTCAGCATCTCAAGCATCAGAGAATGAATGCTCTATAACAAATCTGTTACAGGAAGTAATATCCTCCTCGTAATTAACATTAGTCAATTGTGGCTTATTTATTTTATTTGAATTATTAGAATATATACTTACTTAAAATTATAGAATATGTACAAAAATCATAAAAGAGTTCAAAAGAAATATGCAATAATTTTGTTATTCGTATTTTGAAATGCAAATGGTCGATGTCGACGACAGAGGATCAAAGCCAAACCATTTCATTGTATTGTTCGAAGTATAAACAAATTTTTATTGAAAATGTCGTAAATCTGGATTTGATTGAATTTCTATTTCGTCAATAAAAGAAAACATCAATAAAGATGAGCAAATCATGCATTTCAATTGAAGCAAACTGAAAACGCAAGAAACTTATCACGAACTCATAAATTAAATACACTTTTAGGATATGCATTGTATATGAACACATAAATTGAAAATTATGACAGAGCCCCTAAAAAGCCAAAGTACAGTAAAATAAAACCACACCAATCCAAATGACAAATTCACGTTCATCAGATAAACTGTTTTCCATAAGTAAAAAGCAAAGAAATAAAACCAACCAACTCTGTCTTCAAATCATATGAAGTACAAAAGAATACGGAAAAATATTGAATGCTTAACGATATGCAAACTTTAAAAGATATGCGTTTATATTTGATTCAAGGTATAAGTACACAGGTATACACATACCCGAAACGACAATTTGAATAGCGGCATGTTAAGGACTATGTTGTGGTTTTGTATATTGTTTGCTACTTTGGCAATATTTTAATTTTCACACATCTCCTTTCTTCTTTGAATGGCACAATAGCTCACGGAGGACCCAGGACGAGCTTTTCATATCCACTCATGCTTTCCACAGATCACATTTGCTCAAATTTTTAAAATCTTTATTCTTACACATTAAAGGTGCATCTAAATTTTTATATTATTCTTTAGGTAAATTTTGTGTAAGTTTTTTCCATCATTTTATTTTCAAAAATTCTAATCTTTCACATACATTTTAATATTCACCCAATACATAAATGTGCAAATTTTCATATATTAAATGAGTAAATCTTTCCACATTGCTAAATTTATGGAGAAATAACGTTTTAAAAAATCACCGCAAATTTTCTCTTTATGCCAATACCAAAATATATTCTCCCTATCAGAAATATTTTCGGCAAAATAAAATGTTTGCTAACCAAAGAAAATAATACATAATATTGTATGTGGTAATTCTGCAACAATAAACAACTACATGCAACCAACAACCTTACCCACCTACTTCACGTTGTTAACTTGTCGATGTTTGTTTTCCATTCGAATGGATTTCGATTGGTTTATTACAACATGACAATATTTTCGCAAATCTTTTACACAAGTAAACAAATACACTTTAAGGCACACATCCAACAGCAACAGACACAACTTCCCTTAGCCTAAAGAGCCGCGACCTACTTTGGTTCTGTTACATTTTAGTGAAGGAGAACTTACTCGTGGCATATGACGGCATTTTGTTTAAGTAGAGCAAATAAACAGAAGCAAAAGAAAAAACGAATATTTGCTAAAAAATGTTCGCAACAATTTACGATATTATTGCTCCTTGTATTTCCTATTCTGTAGTTCACCATTTCAGTATTTGCTAGCTACAATGTAAAAAATGTTTACTTTGAATTCACATGCAGAATCAATGAATAAAATTGGAAAGGATTTTCTTCTTCAACTACTTTGCCTTCTGTTTCCCTATAAGTAAACCGCTTCCACAACAAGCGTGAAAGCAATGAATGTGATGACCTTTTTCCTTTTATTGCCAGGATATCAAAAATGACACGCACACGTTTAAAGCGGCATAAGTAGCAGTTAGGAATTGTTTATGTTTATTCTTGTGCATCCCAATTGTGTAGGAATATTGTATTATAGAAAGATGGGTAAGTAAGAAACCATACACTATTCATTTTATGTAAGAGGATGTGAAAATTTTGTCACCGCCAGCATAAATATTCTCGGCTCAATGACTTAAAAATTTATCCAAATTAGGGTTGAATAAATTTTACGCTTATTCAAAAACCAATTTGTTATTGGAAATCTTGTGGATAGTTGGCAAAAGTCAAGAAGAAATAAAAAAGTATACTTACACTTAAAAAAATCGGAGCTATCTCAGACATTTTCAATATTAACCGAACTATTCTACAGTATTTGTGTATTAAATTATATTATATGGATGAATGTAATTTGTTTAATTACTTTAATTACATATACAGGGTGTTTTTTTTAGAAGTGTGGTTTTCAAGAAGAAATAAAACGCATATAATTTAATGTTATGGCCAAGAATTTAGCTTTATTATAAAGATAAGAATTTGTGATTATGTTTTAAAAACAATTTCGGGCAAGTGGCCGCCGCGGCTGGTTCGCATAAATTCCAGCCGAGAGGCCCAATTTTCGACTACTTTCTGCAGCAATTGGGGCTGTATGTCAGTAATAACGCGCCGAATATTCTCTGCCAAAACGTAAATCGTCTCGGGCTTATCCGCGTAGACAAGTGACTTCACATAACCCCACAAAAAATAGTCCAGCGCTGTTACATCGCACGATCTTGGAGGCCACGCCACAGGACCGTGACGCGAGATAATGAGCTTATCAAAAGTTTCCTTCAATAAATTGATTGCTTCGTTGGATGTATGGTATGTAGCGCAGTCTTGTTGGGACCAAAGGTCGTCCACATCAACATCCTCCAATTCAAGCACGAAAAAGTCATTAATCATGGCCCTATAGCGTTCCCCATTGACTGTAACATTATGACTGGCTTCATCTTTGAAGAAATATGTACCAATGATTCCCTCTGCCCATCGAGCACTCCAAACAGTGAATTTTTGAGGATGTAACGGCGTTTCAACAATGGCTTGTGGATTATGATCACTCCAAATGCGACAATTTTGCTTATTAACATACCCATTCAACCAAAAGTGAGCTTCATCGCAGAACAAAATGTTCTTGTGAAAGTCGGGATCGGTGGCCATCTCGTTTTGTTAAAAAATTTGCACGATTTGCAAACGTTGTTTAAGAATAAGTCTATTCATTAGGAAATGGCAAACTAAACTGAGCATAAATCAAGTGACAGCTGTCAAAAAGACCAACTCCGAAAAAAGTATTGCCAGATTGAGAACCACACTTCTTAAAAAACATCCTTTATAAGAAATATAACATTTATACATGTGCTTCCCGGAGGTTCAAATCCAGCCCAAGTTCAAATTCAAACCAACTTACAATTCAAACTATGATTCATTTCATACCATATTGCAGTGAGGCCATGTTACTATGTTCAAATTCAGGCAATGATCAAGTTCATACTATTTTTCTTATCAAACCAAATTCCACCTCTGCCAAAGTTCCATGCTCTACTATGCTGTAATTGAGACGGTCTTACAATTCAGCTTATGTTCAGACCATGTTCCCATTCTTTAATTCAGATCAGGATTCTTTTTACAAATTTTCTAACTCTGTTTCAACACAGTTCCAATTTAGACAGTCTTCCTGCAATGATTTTATTCCAGCAAGTGCCCGATATCAGTTCAGTTAGTAAAGTATATATATTTAGCTTTTTATGAAAATTGATATGCTGTATGTAAATCAAAGTGTACAAAGTGTGACTGTAACATATTAGAAATGAAACGCTCATGATTAGATATATTTTTTTTTTTACCATATAACATTACAGTTTTTATTTATTTAGTTTTTTTAATCTTTTTTCAATTTCTTTTTCTTTTTTTTGTATTACTATAATTGCGTTAATATAATTTTGCAATTTGTCATAATTTTTCTCTTTGTTATTTTCTTCTGTTTAGAGTTTTCGTTTTTTATATTTGTTTGCTGTTTGAAATTTCCATTGCTGCTTACAAATAAATGATTTTTCTTTTGTTTCACTTTTAATTTATTATTAATTTTAAATACTTTCATTTAATATCATCATCATGTTTTAAATACTACATTTTTTGTTTTTGTTCTTACATCTTCATTTCAATTTTCAATATTATCTTTAAAGGTTTGTCATAATTCAGTTTCATTCCATTGTTTTTCATTTCATTTAATATCTTTATTTTATACTTAAATTGCATTGTAAAAAAATTCATACATAATATAAATAGTTTTTCGAAATGTACTCGTATGTATTGTATATATACTATATAAATATATGTGTGGGTGTGTGTGTATATATAATGTATGTATATGTTAGTACGTGTGTATGTATGTATTAATGAGGATTTTTTTTCTTTGAGTTTGTATAGAAAATGTTTAATTAATGAGTAAATGCGTGGAGTACACGGTTTTCGTTAATATAAAACTTGCATAAAATTAATTAAATAAAAAGGCGAAGCTTATAGCATCTATCTTGGTATTGTTTTTTTTATTTCAAATGAGTTGAGATGAAAGTTTCTCATTTGACTAATACATATTTGCGTAAAATATTCGAAAACATAATCAGGTTCACTGGAATGCGTTCTATTTCCTAAAAACCCATTCAATTATCTAGAATCTGATAGTTAAGTCTTTGAAACTTCATGATCTGAAAGAGAACTCAGGTATAGCTTGTACTTATATGTACAGAGTCGGACAATTAAAATGAGAACACCTTGCACTATAAAACTTCCATTGAATTTTTTTTTATCGGACTGCTTTTTATAAAGAAGAAAATTGTATGTTATACTTATACTTTATAAATTTCTAAGTGGCAACACTACATTTAAATATTTTTTGGGGATTCCCAAAAAAAAAAAAGTTGTAGCGAAGCATTCGAAGGCGGACAATCTAATAAGAACAGTAGACGAAAAAATGTATATTTTAAAAAGAAAACTTAAATTTGTCTATAATTTGTACTGGTAAGCATTTAAATGGTAGCATTGAGGGTAGTTCAACAAATTAAATGTAAACTTTTCCGTAGTGTCACAGCAAAATGGGTCGAGTAAAGCACTGCAGCAAGGACGAGCGTGATTTGGTGAAAAAACTGCGAAATGAGGGACAAAGCATCCGCCAAATACTTAGCTAAAACTATAAGCAGATCCTCGACATTTGTCTACCAATCTTTATTACCTCATAAATTTCATTGCAAGCGAGGTAGGCCCCGCAAAACTACAAGTGCAGATGACAATCGCATACAAATTTGGCGGCACGCGATCCATTTAAGGCAGCTGCCGCAATTAAAGAGGAGACAGGGGTTCAAATTTGTGCTCGATCAGTAAGGAGACGTTTGGTGGAGAAAAAAATGTATGGGAGAACAGCATCGAAAATGTCCCATAGAGTTCGCTGAAGCGCACATTGATTGGGATAGTTAAATTAATGCAAAAAAATAGCCTAACGTATTATGGACAGATGAAAGCAAGAAGAATCTTGTTGGATGATGGCAAGTGATCGCAAGTGTTAGGTTAGACCCGAAAAATTGAGAATTGAGCCCAAAATATACTAGGAAGACGTTTAAGCGCGGAGGTGGAAGCATCATGGTATGGATATGATTCTCTTGGTGTGGTGTGGGCCCTCTTTACGTAAACATCCTTCACGAGGTGATGCTTCCTTATGCTGAATGGGAAATGCCCCTGAAATGGCAAATGCAACAGGATAACAACCTAAAGCACACCTCAATCCTTGCGCGAGATTGATTTTCCCATAATGGAATTCCCGTTATCTCCTGACCTTAATCCAATCGAGAACTTGTGGAATATTGTCAAAGAGAAGATTGGCAGTACCAGAGCTAAAAACAAAGACGATTTGTGGCAAAGCATTCAAAGAGCGTGGTATTCCATACCCCAGGCTATTTGCGCGTCTCTGGTGGAATCAATGCCTAGAAGGTGTAAGGCGGTTTTAATTAACAAAGGCTATTCCACAAAATATTAGCATTAGTGAATAATTTGAGTCAATATATTATAAAATTTTTTTTTTTAATTCAAGTGTTCTTATTGATTTGTCCTTTTGAAATGTGATTTTATGTATAACTTTTAAATTTCTTTTTTTACACTGAATTGATTTTGTTTTTGTTTTAAAAAAAAATAAACTTATGGAATAAATGAATATAAGTAAATACCTATTAAATTTATCATAAGCCTAGAGAAATATTTTTTTATTTTGATTGTCCGACACTGTAGTTTTAAATCACTATTGACTGATAACATAATCAGTGTGGTCGCTGCGGTGCAATTTGTAGTGCGTTGGCCTGCTATGCAGATTGTTCGAGGTTCAAATCTCGGCACAGGCAAAATCAAAAAAAGGAGAAAAACCATTTTTCTTGGCAGGCAATGGCAAACTTACAAGAGAAAGACTTACTTACTTACTTACTTAGCTGGCGCTACAACCGATGATCGGTCTTGGCCGCCTCAGAAAGAGAAGAAAGAACTGATCAAGAGAAAGAACTGCACATAAAAAGCTTTTCACTTCGCCTTCTGGATTCGGCATAAAACTGTAGGTCACTTCCTTTCATGTACATATATAACATTCACAACATGAGTGAACGCGAAAAGCTCGGCCTAGGCAATGCATGGGCTGTTGTGCCATTAAAAGAAAGAAGAATAAAATGACATAATCCCTTTCAAATGTCTAGTTATTTTCGATCAGTGGGAAATAGATATCTCATAGGTGGGGACCTAAATGCAAAAAATACTCTCTGGTGATCCAGGTTAACTAATAAAAAAGGTAAACGTTTGTATAAAGCAATCCAAAACAGCAACGCTAAATTCCTAAGTACAGGTGAACCAACCTATTGGCCTAGCGATTCAAATAAAATACCGGATTTAATTGATTTTTGCATTATCAAAAATTTAAAAAAAGATGCACTAAAAATAAAATCGTTGTTTGAACTTTCATCTGACCATTCTCCAATACTTGTTGAATATAACACGATGGTCACCAAAACTGTAAATGAAAACAATCTACATAATCGAAATACATGCTGGGATACGTACAAAGAAAATATAGTAGCAAACCTTGAATTGAATATTCCATTGAAAAATGAAGATGAAATCGAAAGTGCCTTGCTATTCTTAAACGAAACCTTAACTAAGGCTGCTATAACATCAACACCGGCCCCAACATTAGCAACGGATAAATTAAACTTGCCACAATCCGTTCAAAATCTAATTAAAAGCAAAAGGAAATTACGAAAAATATGGCAAATTACAAGGCTACCAAGTGATAAAACAAAATACAACAAAGCTGTTAAAAACCTGAAAAAAGCATTAATAGAAAACGAAAATAAAAAAATTAAAAAATATCTTAGTAATCTAACACCAACAGAAGAAACAAATTATTCATTGTGGAAAGCGGTAAAAAATCTTACTCACAAAATTTTTCACCAGCCGCCTTTAAAAAAAGGAAATGGCACTTGGGCTAGATCTAATGAGGAAAAAGCAGCAACAATTGCTAACTACTACGAAAAAATATTCTCAAACGACTCAATAACAAGCCAACTAAATGAAATTGAAGAAACGCATCAAACAATTGAATACAACACTCAATATATAAGAGTACATGAAATTGAAACTTGCATTAAAAAAAGAATAAGCCACAAGAAAGCACCAGGTTACGACAATATAACAGGCAAAATGCTCAAAGAACTTCCGTTAAAAGCGCTACAATACATTCGAAACACAATGAATGCAATGCTCAGACTAAAATACTACCCCAAACTATGGAAAGTGGCAGAGATAATTCCAATACAGAAACCAGGTAAAGATGCCACACAAGCATCATCATATAGGCCAATCAGCATTTTACCAACACTATCAAAAATAATGGAAAAACTCATATATGACAGACTACAACCAATTTTACAAAGAACTCACGCAATACCAGATCATCAGTTTGGCTTTCGCTGCAAACACTCCACAATCCAGCAGGTGCATAGAGTAACGCATAAAATTCTCACGGATTTAGAGAGAAAACAATTTTGCACTGGGATCTATCTCGATGTAGAAAAAGCGTTTGATAAAGTTTGGATTAAAGGACTTCTCTACAAACTCAAAAGAATATTACCAGAATGCTTGTACCAATTGATAAAAAGCTATCTCTCAGACCGTCACTTCTATGTGAGACACAAAAATGAAATATCCACACTACGAAAAATTACAGCTGGAATCCCGCAAGGAAGTGTACTAGGACCAATTTTATATACCCTTTATACAGCAGATATACCACAGCCTACCAGCAGAAATTCACTTATAGCTACATTTGCAGATGACACAGTAATCTTGGCATCACACCAAAATATTACAACTGCAACAGCAACACTACAAGAAAATATTGATGAAATCACGAACTGGTTCAGCAAATGGCACATAAAAGTAAATGAACAAAAATCTGTTCAAGTTATATATACAACAAGAAAAATTATTAATCCTCAACCCATTAAAATTAATGGAACAAATGTTAGGATTGACACCGTCGCCAAATATTTGGGAGTATACATAGATAGTAAACTTACTTGGAACTATCATATAGAAAAAAAACGCGAGCAAATGAAAATGAAATTTCGGGAGTTATACTGGCTACTGAACAGAAAGTCTAGTTTAAATCTACACAACAAAATACTAATATACAAATCAATAATAAAACCTATATGGACATATGGGCTGCAACTATGGGGAACAGCAAAGAAAAGCAATATTTTAAAAATACAACGTCAACAATCATCAATACTAAGATGCATAGCAAACGCGGACTGGTACATCACAAACAATAACATTCATCATGATTTAAAAATACCTACAATCACCACTGAAATTTCAAACTACAGTAAAAAACACCACGAAACAGTAAGACAACATATCAACAGTGAAGTATCGCAATTACCAAATAGAGAAATCGAACAACCGCGAAGACTGAAAAAAACAAGACCAGTAGATTTAATCTAACAAAGTAGAATGAAAATCCAAAAATTACTAGATAAACGATGTATTGATACTGATCAATGTATTGACTAAAATCCAAATAATTGCTGTGAGGAAATGTATTAAGTGTTGTATATGAATTATCATATGTAGACAGATGTACACATACTATTGGAAATTAATAAAAAAAAAAAAAAAAAAAAATGTCTAGTCGAGATATCAATCTCGAAGAAATCAACAAAACAAAGGTGAAAGATAAGAATCCTCCAATATATTCTTATTACAAGAAATATGTATCAACTCTCTTGAAAGATGCTTGTTTGGATTGTTTGAATTTGGAAAAATATCGTTACGCCAAAAGTATGCAATACGAAAAATCTATTATATCCTTACACTTAACTAAAATTTAAAAAATACGTGCTTAACTGAAAGTATAAAACTATAAAACTATAAACGCATAAAATTACTTGCCCTCTTTTTACCTAAAGCGCATAAATTCGTGTATACAATTCAAAAAAGAAAAAAAATTAAAAAAAAAAGTTGGGAAGCAATTGATTGAAAGTTTTTATTGAAAAACTGGAGAAAATATATATTATTTTGGCAGTGTCTTGCTTTGCTTTGAATTTGTAAACAAAAACACAATCTGTGTGCATTTCTGGTACGTGTGAGTGCACCACGGTTTAGTAAAACTTAAATGTTTATGCAAAAAAATGTGAGAGGAAAGTGTTAATCCTTAAAGTATATTATAATGAGATTGTACCTTTCTAATTATGCATGTAAGTAAGTATGTACTATGTATTTGTTTCTAGTTAGTTATATTGTATTAATGATGTACCTACACTATTTATTTTAGTTAGTTAAAATTTACAATCGAGCAAATACGAAAACAAAACAATAAAGTAACAACAACATGACATGCATTGCTTTTTAATGTAATGTACCAGTGTTGCTGGTTAGCTGACAAGTTAGATTTGAATGCTCGCATTTGAAAGATGGAGAGTTGTAAAACTTTAAATGGCATCACTGCACTGCACACAAATTAATAAACATATTGTTGGCAATTATGTTTGGTAAATAATTTTTGCTTGATAGAAAAAGAAAATTTTGCAAGAAAAACTTCGTAGACAGAGTTGCGTTTATCCCAAAACAGTAGCTACGATTTTTTTTTAGCTAATGATTGAGCTTTGAAGAGCTTTCAGCGAAGCTTTGGTAATTAAATTTTTTAAATTTTGGTAATTTTTTAGCTTTAACTGCTTTTTTTTTTGTTTAGGTTTATGATATTGAGCAATTTACAAGTTTCCACTAATGTTTTACTGGATGGATTGTTATCAAGAATGATCGAGTTCCTTAAGTGAATATCCAATTTTTTAAAACCTCCATCAGTTGAGGAACACACTAAGAAGTGAACTAGAAGAACTAGCAGCAATTCTGTTCTACTAAGATTCATGAAAGCTATACTTATAATAGTTTCAAACAGGTTTAAACTGTTGACTGGAGTTTCCATACCTTTGGATCTACAATATTAGAAAGGAAAGCAACAAAATTAATCGAAAAATTGCTCCCAAATACACCTGTGCTCTTCTCTCTGAACTGACGATAATCTTTAATCAGAGATGGTCAAAGAGAATGGAGAGCTTCTCTCTTTCAACTTATTTTATATGGGATGCTCAAAACCGTTGTGTTCACGTTCAACCAACCAGACTCTAAAGATCAGTGCCTGTTATAATATCTGAATTTAATGTTTAATTTAATGGGAATATTTTCAACTGCCTAGGCTACATTCTCTTTGAGTATAATTGTATATTTGCTAAAGAGCATATGTGCTGTTCTCCTGATCTGAATATGATATTCTGCAATACAATTGTAGAGAGCTTCATATGTGTTAAAAGTTCGGGAAGCAGACTCATCCTTATGTCATTTTAGTCCATATCGATGACTGTAACCTACTGTTCTTTGCATCTACAAACACCACCTATATCTTTTCAAGATTTTATTTCTTGCATTCTGTTCTATTGGTATCAACTTTAGTAAAACCTAAGCATTTTTTGTTGTTAGTGTATTGCAATTTTTGTATTATTATTCAACAACAATCAGTAATAAGTTTGTCGGTGTTTTCACGTTTTTTGCTGTTGCTGTTGTTGTTACTTTTGTCTCAACATTAAACTTTTATGGTACAACAATTTGAAGTAGTTTTCTCACTTACTTCTTATTTGGTTTATCATTTATGATTTGCTAAAGCTGAATGTGTTTGTTTTTGTTTTGTTTATCGATTTTCTATTTGTAGTAAACTATTATTAAATGCAAAATGGTGCTCTGTTTGTTCGTTTATTTTTCTATTTTTATATGCGTATGCAAAAAACAATCGCGTGTTGAATATGAATTCGTAAATTAACAAAAATCTAAAACAAGAAATAATATTACCAAAAATATTTATGTATTAATTTACACATTTATATATTAGAAATAAAAAGAGAAGACTTTTTCTTTATTCATCCTCTCCTTTTCTCGCATGCTTGCCGTTTTAACAAAAATGTTTATTCTTATTTTCTTCTGTGTTAGTAGTTATGATATTACTACAATTCGTAGTAAATTTTAATTGATACTGTTTTCATATTAAATTTTTGGTTTTACTGCACACACACTCACTCATTTTCTCAATAATTTATGTTATTTTTTCCAAACATGTAATTTATACAAATTATATTTATTGATCGTATAAATATAAATTAATTGCATTAAATGTGTTGGTAAATTTTAAATGAGTTTTTGTTTTTTTATATGTTATATAATAATATATATGTATTAGTTTTGTATAACTAAGGTGTTTAAAAAAATCTACTTGTTTTTTCTGGGTTGTTTTTTGTTTTTGTTTTTGTTTTTTTTTTTGTATTTTTGGTAATATTGTGTTTCAATAAAAAACGGTATAAAAAATGTTTAATAGGTATTTTAGTTATTTTATTTTAAATTGTTTAATATTTTGTTAAAGTTTTTGTTTTGTTTATTTTGTGTGGAATTTACGGAGTTAATAATTTGTTAGTTACTTTTCGTTTAATATTTTTCTTTTTTCATTGTATTGGAAAACATAATTTGTAGTATTTGTTGTTATATTTGCTGTTGTTGTGTTGGTGTAAGTAATTTGTTTTTGTATTAGGTATTTGTAATTATACTTGCACTATGTACTATCATGGTATTTTGTAATGTATTCTTTGCATATGATTTTGTAAATTTGAAAGTGATCAAATGTTTTAAAATTATATGCACAGATGCAAAATCTTTTCGTTTGAGTTTATTTTCATTCCCTCCTCAAAAGGGTAACAGTACAGGACCCGGCATCGAGTTAAAATATTAACTGTAACTCTTTCGTCAAAATTTTCGATTTCCTCTTTGAGTCTGTGAAAATAATTATTTTACGTACAATTTACAGTGAAAGAGAGTATGTGGCTGTTTACACTAGCGCAACCATGAAAGACTGTGCGAGAGAGATATGTAGAAAAGTAAGGTGGCAAGAAAAATAATGAAATTTTGGTCTCTTTCTTAGTACCTTACTCCTGTCTTAACTGTCTCTCTCACACTCATGATTTCGCTAGGGATAAGGATACAGAACAAAAATACAGTCTAGTTGGTTTTGGTGCATAGAAATATTCATACATGTACATGTGACTCAGATAACTGATAGTTGTCAAAAACAGTTAATTCTGGTTTCAGCTAAGCATCACTTGGAAATAAATTTGTGTGTAGATGCACCAAGGCATTAGAAATACCCAAAGTTTGATTAAAAAAAATGTAGAGGAAAAAAGAGTGGGGAATAGTTTTCGTTAGTATTCAACTTTAATAGATACATGCTTTTTAAGTGATTCGTTAGTAAAAAGGATTATTATAATTAAACCTTTTTTTTATGTTTGTAACTTACCGTAGACCTAGTCTCTTTTCTATTTCCATAAAATAAGTACTAGAATCACTTTCATTAAATGAAATATGTATTTTGTTAGCTAACCACACCTTATCCACACCTGCCAAACCACTTAAATTTTCATTAAATTTTTGTGCACTATATAAGTAAATCGGAGCAACTCCAAGACTTTCTACTAGTTTAAAGCAGTATCAGCATCACTGTGAAAAAACAAAATCATTTCATTGTGAGCGCATTATTTATCAAACATAGCACTTACAAACTCCCTCACTCTCTATTGAAAAGTGACACTGCTTCTCTCTTCCACTCGTTCTCTTTATGTTAACAGTGTAGTGCTGTGTAGTATGTATAACATTTGCACCACTCTCAAAAACTAAAATCATTTCATTGTGAGCGCATTATTTATCAATCTTAGCACTTACAAACTCCCTCACTCTCTATTGAAAACTGACACTGCTTCTCTCTTCCACTCGTTCTCTTTATGTTAACAGTGTAGTTCTGTGTAGTATGTATAACATTTGCACCACTCTCAAAAACCAAAATCATTTCTCTGAGAGCGCATTATTTATCAATCATAGCACTTACAAACTCCCTCACTCTCTATTGAAAACTGACCCTGCTTCTCTCTTCCACTCATTCTCTTTCTGTTACTAGTATAGTGACGTGTAGAATGTATAACATTTGTGGGAATTTATGTATGTAGTTGATAAATAAAAATCTTTCAAGTTCGCGCGACACTACTTTTTTGGCTGACAAAATTTATACTGGTTAATTGTTGTTGAATTATGAATGTAAAATAATAAACAAGAAAAAGTTAACAAAACTTAAACAACAATTTGGGAAGAAGAAGAAAAAATAAATAAATAGAATTGCACTGGTTTTCATACTTCAATAATTAATTACGTTATGTTAATAACTAAATTTTCTGTTTTCTTTTGTTTTAATTTTTTTTCATAACACTTTAATGGGACATTCTATTATAGTTAATTTTTATTTAGTTTTTTGTTTTTGTAATTTTTATTTATTTTTTTAATATTAAAACATATACTCGTAAATACTGTTCATTTTTTCAGATTTCTTTTTTTTTTGTTATTAGTTATACTTAAAAGTGACTTAAAAACTTTTAATATTGTTTAAATTTAGTTTTAAGCCTAGTATTAGCATATGTTGTTTTTTCTTTTGATGTTTTTGTTTTGTTCTTCAATCTTTTTTTGTTTTGTTTAATTTTAATGACTCACACTTTGACTGACGCTGATCTTTCTACTACATTTACGTGCTAAAACTATTTACAATGTTTTTACTCTTAAGTTTTTACGTTGTATTTTATTTTTTGCTTAGTTTTCTTTCTTTCTTTTCAATTGCGCTAAGTTCATCTAAAGGTATTTATTCAATTATATATAGATTTGTATTTTTATTATTTTAATGCAAGTGGATCTAAATGTATTTGATTTTATAAGTATGAGTTTCTTTGATGTTGAATTTTTTATGAATTTGTTATTTAGTGTTTTCTGACGTTGTTTGTTTTATCTGTGTTAAAATAAATGAATTTACGATTTACATATTTTTGCAGTGTTGTTGTCGTTTCTAATATAAATGTGGGTTGTTTTAATCTCTATGTTGTTGTAACGATTTTATATTAAATCTTTAACATGTGAATTTAACATGTTCTCAAATAACTTTAAATATAAATATGCCATTTTTCATAATTGTGTGTTCTTGTGAAACATTAAAATTTTATGTTTATTTCTCGTTTTTTTTTTTTTACTTTTAACTTTTTTATTAATATTATTACAACTCTCATTGATTTAATTATTTTACTTTTTAATTATATTTTCTTCTTTGATTTAATTATGATGGAACGAAAACAGTCTTTGGGTATTCATTTCTTTTTTTTATATTTAAATTTAATTAATAATGTATTTAAATTACATTATAATTTATTTAAAATACTTACACTTGCATCATAGTGGTTTATGTAAATATATAAATGAATTTGCAGCAAACTTGAATTGAAAAGTTCTTTAAAAATAAAATAGTGTTTCTTTGTCAATGTACTTCTTTGTAGAGCAAATATGTAGTAGTGCTGTAAAACATAAATAGAAGCTAACTCGTTTTTTACTTTTCGTGGATCGTTGTCTTCATCAAGTAAAACATGGAGTTTTAAATTGAATGCCAAGTAATTAAATACCGCTGATTTACATTAAGTTTGAAGTTTCCAGCTTGCTACATTCTATCTTGAATCGCCTCATATGCACTATAAAGGTATAACAAAACTTTTTTTTATAGTTAAAATTAAATACTGTCAGATCATTGATCAATGATTGCAAGGTACTGGCAATACTTTTTTATATCGCCAGCATCTCAAAAACGAACTCTAGAGAGAGACAGAGTGTGAGAGAGAGAGAGCATAAGGAATTATTTGAGTATAAAACTGCATACCTATACCGTATACATATTTATTTCAGAAGGCGCCATGTTGCAGTTTATTCTCTCTCTCTAACTATCTGACAAAGCTGTAAAAATCATTGCAATGAAGAGTAAGAGCGACAGTTGCATACCTACAAAGTGTCTCTCTTTATTTCTACAATGCCCTTGCTAAGGTTTACCATCTCTCCTACTTTTTTACACTCTGTTTCACTGATCGGCAAATGTAGTAGTTTATTTCACAATATAAGTACATTCATTCACCATCTCCGGAAATGCTCAAAAATGAGAATTGATATTTTCCAATAACAATTTATACTCGGGTATGCTTATAAGGAATGGAATTTAAAACGTCTTAGTTATTAATTCGATTGTTGGTTCAAGTTTGTTTTCAGCACTACAGACTATGTACTCTATGAAATCACAAGGAAACCGATAAGAATTTAATTGTTGCATTATTAATAAAATTATTTCCAATTCAATAGGCTATTTTTTTCAAACTTGCACAAGCTTTATATACAGTTATTATTTTTTATGTATGTATATGTGAATATGCATGAGTACATACATTACTAATAATAAAATGTATTGTAGTTTTAGGAGCTTTGAGGGTTTTATGCCAGAAAATATAAAAATTATTATTATTTGATTATTTTCCCTAATAATTTGTTTTAAAAATTAAATTTTTTTCTGGTGTAGGTGAGTTTGCAGTTGTGTGTATGTTTGTGTGTGTATGTTTGTTTGTATATAAAACTCAATTCCTGTGGTTGTTGTTACAATCATAAACCCCCAAAATTTGTAACTTTAAAACGAAAAATCTACTACAACATACTTAAAAAAAAAAGAACAGAAAAAGAATTTTAACTCATATTTTTTCCAAAACTAAAAACTTTACAAATTCTTACATTTAATAATGGTTTTTTTTTTCTGTAATGCAGTTTCCCCCTTAAAGTTAAACTTTGGTTTCATTATTTTTTATTTCTAGTGCTTTACTTTTTACGTCTTTTTACTTCGTTTTGTTAATTTTTATTCTTTTTTTGCTTGTTTGTAATTCTACTCAAATGCTTAGTAATTTTTGTTTGATTTTCTTGTTTGTTAATTTCTATAAATATTTCGTTTAGTTCCTCCTAATTAGCATATGCCTACATGTATTTTTATGTATGTATGTATGTATGTATGTATGTATTTATAATTGTTTATTAAATGGTAATGTGGTTTTGATGATGGATTTTTTTTTACAAATGTTTTATTTTTTCCGTTTTCTTGCATCACGCTCCTTCTTCTACTTCTTCTTCTTCTTTTAATTTGTTTTTCTTTAGTCTGCATCTTTGGTTGCACTCTTGCATGTATGTTCTAATCTATGTACGTGTTTGGTGTTGCTATTGACTTACAAATCAAGATCGGTATGTGTATTTGCTTCCGGTCCATACATGTTGGCCAATTTATCAAAACGAGGTCCCCACGCTCCCAAATAATCATACTCGTGCGCTTCATCATCGGTACCTGCGAAAGGAAAAATGTTTGGAAATGTTTTTTCCATTTTACAAGTACATAAGTAGCTGTGTTCCAAATTGTAGTGTAGTATTAATTATCTTAAATACAGCGTGATTACATTTATATATTTGCACAGTAAACAATTAAAATACTTCCATACACACTTCACTTCACTTCTTTATATTACTTGATTAAATTTTTACACCCAATATTCCGCGGTATTTGAGCGTAGGCCTGTAATTTTAAAAGAATGTTTTGCTTGAGTTCCTAACAATGATTTGCTACTTAGATGAAATAAACTACGTCATTTATGGTTTTTTTTTTTTTGGTTGTTACTAGCAGGTTGCTTCAGTGCGTGATGATGTTTACTTTTTGAGAATGCTTGGAAGTATTTCAAATTCCATAGACAAATTGTGATTCATACGTACGAAACTCAGGAATACTACGTCTCTACAAGAATATTGGGTGCAAATGTATAGTATTTAAAATTTTAAGGAATATTTATGGAATATGCATACGTACAATTACCGGAGAAGTTTTAAATAAAAGTCAAAGTACCCACCTGAAGCTAATGAACTCAGTGAGCCAGCTGTGCTGCCACCGCCCTCATACGCATAATTGCGTAAGTCATCGAATGGTGGTGCATTCGGATCGCCATCAGCACGTTTTTTATGCTCCTCAATGAACATGCCAACGTTGGGCTCTTGGCCAGGCATCAATGTCATCACAGGATCTTAAAAATAGATAAATCTATGTAATAAAATGAAAATGGAAATGTTTTTTTTTTTTTTTTGTGAAATCTGATCATTTTTTTCTTCTTTTAATGGCATAACAACCCATGGAGGGCTTGGCTTTTCACATTGAAAGAACTAACAGTTTTATGCCGAATTCGAACGTCGAAGTGAAAAGCTTTCCATAGGCAGATTTTAATCTTGTACGAGTAGGTTTGCCATTGCCTGTCAAGATGTGGCGCCGTGTAGAAAAATAGATTTTTCTACTTTTTTTGATATTACCTGTGCCGATATTGGATTGAAATGTAAATAAACTATCAAAAGCAGTATGAAGACTAAAAATAAATTGCTAGATGAAAGAAACTGCATTTTTTATTTATTTTTTGCTACTACTTTTTTGCTAGCAAGCAGCCAGCTTCAGTTAGAAGCACTTTCAATTCGTTATAGTTAACAGAAAGAATTTCAATTTAGAATCGTCTTTTTGTATATGTACATATGTATGTAAGTGTATAAAAGCAGCACTGAAAAATAACAAAGCAATACACTTTCAATTCGCCATTTACGAATGAAATTAAAATTCAATATCGTGAGCATGACGCACAAAAATTAAACAACTTCAGTTTTTCATTTAGTCCTTTAAAAGTCCTTTCCTTGGAAGTCCTTTAAATCCACAATACACAAATGTATGAAAACAGAAATTTTCATTAAGAAGCACTTCAAACTTGCAACATACACAATTGCATGAAATCAACTTCTTATTGGTATACACAAGTGTCACAAGAAAGAAGAAAACGAAGAAGTTTTCATTAATAAACAGTGACGCATAAGTAAGTACCCCATTTCCTAAAGTTATAACTTTTTTTTAAATAAAAAAAAAATCGTTTGTGTGTATAATGTTTGAATATTTATGAATATTGGTATGTTGTAAGCGATTTTTTTTTTCTTCAAATATATTTTTGTGAAAGCCAGCATCATATTTTAACAATTTCCAGCTTAACACTATCTTAAAATGCATACTTACTAAGTGTGTACATACTCGTACATACTATATGTGTATGTTCGTATATATGTATTTCATAAGTAGATACTTACACATTATTGGCATTTTCATGGCCGCCAATTCAGGCGGCATTGGGCCACCAATCGGTATCTGCAATGGTGTGATATCGAATGCAGTCATATCATCCTCACCGCCACCCTCGTCATCGTAGTTAATAATATTTTCTCGCACATCATCATCAGGACCAGGATATTTAATATGCGCTTCACGGCGTCTATTATAAACGACGAATACCAGCACCAAAACTGCAATCAAAATAATACAGAAAAACGAAAGGAAAAAGAAGAAAATGCGAACGCAACAATAAATGTCAACCACGCGTGTGGAAGTAGAGGAAGGGAAAGAAAGTGAGAGAAAAATACGAGGCGTATTAGTAAAATACAGTATTCACAAAAAAAAAAAAAAAAAAATAAAAAATAAATAAAAAACAAATGTAATAAATGTTGCGTGTTTAAAAATGTTATATGTATGATGCTGATGTTGCTGCCGCTGCTGCTAGTGGTGGCCGCTGTTAGCTAACTTTTACCCGGTTATCAGCAACACTAGCAGGGCTAGCACACATTAAATTATGGTACATACAACATTTTTCAATAAAACTTAGTGCAAGTGGTTTGAAAAATGTACTACTAACTACTTACTTTCATACTACATAGTATTGTAAAATATAAACCTAAACATAAACATTCATACATAGATAAGAGTGCAAGTATACTTATATATTTTTTTCAAAATAAGTGAGCTTAAAAATATTTTTAACTACATACTCGTATATGGTACATATACATACTACATAATAATCTTTATGGCAAGCGCAACTATTTTACTACTAAACTACGTTATTATGTACGTTATTGCTACTCGTACCGACTGAAATGCTATCGTAAAAAACACCAAAAGTGTCGTGTTGGGGGTTAAGGAAGAAGGAAAGGGTGTAAAAGGGCATACGAGGAGGGGACAGATGGGTTATAGTTTAGTACGTGCAATAGAAATAGCGTGAGCATGTCAGGCGTTATTAAAATAAATTAAAATGTTTTACGCTTTTACGTTTTGGCTAAAGATTTGGCAAGAGTGATAACTTTAATAAATGACATGAGTTTTTTTTGATTTTTTTGTTTGTTTTGGTATGTATGAATGTATGGGTGGGTGTGTGTGTGTGTATACATACTACATATTCTGTGCATACACACACGTGTGTATTTAAATTTTTGTGGCATTACTGGAAAAATTTAATTTACAAAAGGAAAAATATACATTCTTATCCCATTTCATTCCAGATAAACACATTTGCATAAATAATAAATATTTTTATATTATAAAATTGTACTAACATAGTACATATAAAAGGAATTTTAACTTTTTTTATTTACATTCGGATATAGTGAAATTGACACAGAAACATGGAATATGGAAAATGTAAAATCTAAACTCAGTTTAAATTTAGAATTTAGTCATAGTCAAATTAAATTCAAAAATCTTAAAACTAATTTCAGTAATTGCCGAAATTTGTATTTGTCAATTTGATCTCAGAAACTGAATCGACAAATTGAAGTCTAAAAACCGTTTTTTGAATACAGTCGTAGTCAAAATAAATGCATGCCCATCGGTTAATATAATTTTAAATAGTGAAAATTTTTTTTTTTTGTTCCGGAAGGTTGAAATTTGATTTAAAAATCTGCAATCTGGATTAAGGAAGACTCAAATTGAATACACAAATCATTAATTTTAATTCTGTTACACTCAACTTGAGTTTTGATTGGTTGATTGTTGGAATTCAAGAAAAGGCAAAGTGAATTGATCTCAAATATGAATTCAGACACAATAAAATTTATGTTATAAATCTTCAAACTCAGTCTAAGAATTGGATTCAGAAATCGCCACTTTGAATTCAAAAATCGCCTTTTTAAGCTCAGTTTTAATAATAGGACACTGTAAAATTGCATAAAGAAATTAATTGCCAATTTGAAATTAAAAAATCAAATTTGAATTAAGAAAATCGTCAATTTAATATAAAGAAATGCCGAAAACAAAGTTGGGGCATAGCCGAAATTATAATCATCGGGTTTATTGCCCAATGATGATAATTTTGCCATGATTTATTTTTGAAGCTATCATATTTCAACTGTGTGTACTAAATTGTGCTCTACTTTCTTTACTATTTTCGTTGATTTTGAGTTTGAGTCATTTCATTTGTATGGAAAGTAGGCGTGGCTTTTGCCTAATGTTGACTATTGTGTAACACAACAATTATTCTTGTAGCTATTTCAATGAATTTTACCGAATTCGGTTTAAAATTATTCAGAATTTATTAAATATCACTACCATACAATTTCACTTGTATGGAAGGTACCACGCCTACTTACTTGACCGATTTTCCCATTTCGAAATTCGACCTTATTCTGAGTATATGGAATGTTTGACATGTACGTACTGGGTTTTTTCTACGCCAAGTTACTACTTGTTTGGTGTATTCTTTACACATTTCTAGACTCTGTCGTGGTGAAATTTAAATAAGTACACTAAAAATTTAATATTTTTTTCCACATTTACATCAAAAAATAAATTATTACATGTAAGTGTATTTTTTTTTACTCAAAAATACACTGAAAAATATCATGTGTTTTTTGTAGATTGTCCCCTTAATAAAACAATAGTGTATAATTTTGTAGCCCTTTCGAGATAATGGAGTTTAAAGTTTTTGTGTTATTAGACAAATAATCGATGTTTTTAAGTTGTAGTCATTTAAATATGTGGTGATGGAATAATCAGGCTACTAGTAGATGATATTTCATTAATCTACAAGTGCTTTCATTGCAAATAAATGGGATTCAAAGTACCATGATGTCACTTAGGCCATTTTATTTATTTTATAATATGTATGAAAATCATTAAGCACTATTTTATTTGAATCTTTTACACCATTTATGACGAAATACTTTTAAATTGTCGGACGAATGTTCATGCAGTAAAACAAAGTATTCGTGATTAACAATGCATTTTATTCATAATTCACAGTCATTTTTTGGTATTTCAATGATACGTTGTTAATTGTTTTGCAGTACAATTTTTACACAGTTTTATTTAATTAACAAATACATGAATAAAAGGCAATATTCATCTTCGAAAATATCCTCCTCCACATCAGGCTCATCCAAGCAATTTCTATTTCGCCCGGGTTGAAGATTAAGATAAAAAGAATGACATTCTTTGGGAATGACATTTTTGGTACAAAGCCCCTTAAGATCATTGTACTTTAAGGAAGATATGGTAAGCTGTTCCTTAAATTTAGGGCACAAATTTCGGGTGTCACAGTTATAAGTGGTTGATTTCTTCCTCTTTCGTTCCATTATGTCAATTGTTTGCCACTCGGAGTCCCAAGAGCAGCAAATTAGGATTAACTTTCTCCACTTTAATTTGCTTAATCTTCAACCAATTCACTGAGTTGTTTTCGTTATTCTATAGTGTATCTGATACACTATAATATTTCGAATATATTGGATTTTTACACAGCCTTGTGGGAAAATACCCAATAATTATTGCCTCAATATGCAATTATTGAGTATACAATTGAAATCAACTTCGCGTTCTTCCTTTTTTTATAAGTATAAAACACAGTGCATGCGATTATCTACTTGTTTAATTATTGCAATGTTTTTCGAAAAATAAAAGATAGCATCTTTGTTTTTAATTAAATAAAGTAAATTTTAGCATTTCAATGCGAAGTGCGAAGGGTAAAAATAAATACATTCCTTACACAGAATTGCATTTGCATAAAATATACCCAGCGGGAAGGGAACTCCAAGTTGCGTTTTACTTGCATCAGAGAAGAAAATTCTCTTCATACTCAAACGTATTACACTATTACTCACTTCCTGAAAAACATTGTAAATCGAGCTATATCATTTTCCTTTGCGATTTAAATACTTGCAAGCAATGCAGAGCTTGTTTAGAAATTTAGAAATTCATATAAAAAATAATAATAGTAAAATAAATATTTTAATTCATTATATTCTGGAATTTTTCACTTTTTTCACAATTATATTCTACATTACCATATTTCTCACATATTTTTGTTTATGTATTTCACAAGCAGTGGTGGCCAAACAAAAAAAAATCAATTAAATGCAATGAATTTTGTAATTTGTTGTAAGTTAATGCGATTACTACTGTCAAGATTACTTCACTTTCAACTGCGAGCTGTTGATTTTTCTTTCATTTGCCACCAGAACAAAAACAAATTAAAAAAATTTTAATATTAATAATAATTATTATTATTATTTTTATTACCTTTAAGTGGTGATTCTGAATGATTTTTTATGTATATTAATAATTTTTCCTTTTGCAATATACAGAAATTGATTTAAATTTCTGTTTTGTTATCCTCTCAGCATTTTACGCTAATGAATATTAAAAATTTTTTAAGATTGACTATTTTTTATTTTTATTTCTTTATACAGTGTAAATTAATTATGAAAATGGCGCTTCGCAAATATTTCGCATTTTTCGGATGAAACTCTTAAATACTTTGACTCTTAATTATACATTTTATTTCAATTAGTTTGTGTGTTTGCAACTGATTTATTTTTACCACTACTCACAACCCGGTTTCCTTAATCAAGTGCATCTTTAGCGTTAATAGTTATTTGTGCATCTCAAGTGAAGACTTAAATTCAATTGATTTATTTATAATGAATAAATTGAAATGATTTTTGTGGAATTTTTGACTGAGTTAATTTTGTTTGTTTTTTTAATATTAAGTAATAGATTTAATGAAATTATATAGAAATGAGATCATTTATTATTTTAAATAACATTTTATTTCATTCGGTATAGTTCATTTGGGAATTTACGGAGAAAGTTACCCTCAGAGAGGAAAATTTCGATGATGTGCTTTCAATTGATCAATCACAGCGAGATCAATCTACTACTGTGGGCAAAAAGTAGTAAGACTTTTTAATTTAAATTTCGCGCGGAAACCCATTCATCAAAATATTATTTTTTAAGGTTGGTATGACTGTGACGGTGACATCTGTGCCAAATGTCACATCAAAATAATCATTAGTGTTTAGTATACGCTTGTCTTTCTGAAGTACACAAAGTGCATTCGGCGATTTTCACAATGAGTGAAATTATTCAACAAAGAAGTTCCATTAAATTTTGTGTGCGGAATCAAATTTCTGGTGCCGAAACGTTCAGAACGTTTGCAAAAGTCCTTCGGTGATAATTGTATGTCGCGAGCAAGTGTTTTTGTATGGTACAAATTGTTCAAAGATGGTCGAGAACGCGTCGTCGACGAACGACGTCCAGGACGGCCATCAACATCAACCATCAACTGATGATCAACACGTCAATAAAATCAAGGAATTGGTGCGCGAGAATCGACGATTAACAGTCAGAGACCTTACTGGCATCGTTGGAATATCGGAAGGATCAGTGAAAACCATTTTAAAAAATCATTTGGGCCTAAGAAGAGTGAATGCACGATTGGTTCCAAAATCACTGCATTGGTTTTACGAGACCATTTTGCCAAAAATTCAACTGATATCGTTTCGCAACCACCCTATTCGCCTGACTTAGCATCGTGTGACTTTTGGCTATTTTCTAAACTCAAAAAACCGCTTCGTGAACACCGTTTTGAGTCAATTGAAGACATTAAACATGAATCGCTATGAGCATTGAAGGCTATTCCGGAAATTGACTTTAACAACTGTTTCGAGAATTGGAAAAAACGTTGGCACAAGTGTATTGTGGCCGGGGGGGATTACTTTGAAGGGGACGAAATAGACTTGGAAGAATGAATAAAAAACTTTGAAATTATGAACAAAGTCTTACTAACTTTTGCCCACAGTAGTATTGAGTGAGAGTAAAGTCTGAGAGAAAATAACCCGGGTATGCTTTCAGTTGACAAATTGTAGTTGTTGCTTTGCATTGAGTATGGAGAAAAATCTCAACACATGCTCACTCAATAAAAATTTCAATTTATTTCAAACAAAACCATGCAAAAAAAAAATAATGTTGGAAAGCATATTTCCTTCTGAAATTCAATCACAGAGAGTGGTAAGGTCAGAGTGAAAATATTTTAGTCATTACTTTCAATCAACCAATTTCATAACGAAATTTTTGCGAAAATTAATTTAGAAAATTCCGCAATATCTTAGAAATTTACCAACTACAAAAGTTCGGGAGACTTTGGAGTCCCGAAAGATAAACAAAAGAATCTCTTTCTGTCCGTTGGCGGACTGTTTACATTTTTAACATGCGCTTTTTAACTTGAATAGAGTTAAGATTTTTTTAAGTGTAGAAGTTTTTATATGTAGTCTATGTAATAAAAATGCTTTGGTTGAAACTCACCATTTTTTGCTAGAACTATAATTAGGCATAAATATTTTTGAATATAATGTGTGAAATAGAAAGTGACGTGAATAGTTATTGACTGTTGGCATGCAATATAAAAAGGAAAGCTTATAAATGCCTTTTAGCTATATTTAAGAAACTAATTATGTAATAAAGCTAGTGCAATTACTTAATACTTATTAAACACCAATGATGATTATAAAATACTTAGAAATACATATGTACACATTATCTACTATTATTAATATAATTATAATTATAATTATAATTAGTATTTTGTATTACTTACAATTAGCAAGTGCATTATCTACTATTAGCATCAGTATAATGCATTTGTATGTAGGTATCAGAGCTGGGCATCGTTAATCAAGTAATTAACGCCGTTAACCCGAAAAGCGTTAACCATAAAGTAAACGTCATTAAAGGGGAATATTAACGTTAGTCATTAACATTAACTTTGTGTAAAAAAAAAAATTATTTACAAAAGATTCTTAAACAAAAGTGTATAAAAGTGGGGTTGGCTATGTTATATTTGATAAACAAGTTCATCAACACTTTTTCGATCGAAGAAACAGCATCTGCCACTAATTCCTTGGAGCCAGCCAGCCAGCAACTAAATCGTGGATGAAGCTTTTAAACGAACTGTTGTTTTACATGAGTTTTTCTCCAAATTCTCGAAATATCGTTCTCCATTGATATCATGGCTTCCTTGACCACACGCACCATCGTTATCTTTACCTTGACGACCTTGATCATATTGTACTTTTCTAACTACATAAGCCGAAACTTGTGGTGGAAGGCAGCAGCTAGCAGACATTCCTCGTTATAGTTAACGGATTTAAGTTAACGGCAGAAATTTAAACGGCAGAACTTATTCGAACGGTTAATGATTTTCCAAAATAACGTTAAAGTTAATCTCTAACCAAAAATGTAACGCCGTTAATTAACGACTAACGATTAACGATTTGTTGCCCAGCTCTGGTAGGTATGAATGTATGTATAAAATGTCTACTTACGTATTAATGTGCTTGAGCACAATACTAATGCAATAATGAAATCACGTGATGGTGTTAACACCCCCGAGGCCAAAAGTTCCAATTCACAATTCATTCCCGTAAAACCCATCGGGCATTGGCATTCATATTTCTTTGGTGGACTATGATCACGACAGCGACCGCCATTGCGGCATGGGAATAGTAAACATTCATTGTCGTTGACACATTGACTGCCAGCGATTTTATAACCAGCAGGACATCTGTATGTATATATTTTTATTTTTGCAAGGGGGTGTTAAATAAATTGTAGTAATTTGTTGCACAGTAAATGTAAAATGTTTGTAGGATGTTAGTAGAAAGGAAAAGAAATATGATAACATATGATAAATGTTTAAAGAAGAATGTGGTTGATGTTTAACACATTTTGGTTCTATGTGATATGGAAAAGTGCTTAAGTGGAAAATTGTTTACAGATAAAGTATCAGGAGTTGTCTGTCTTGCAGTTATTGTAAATTTTATTTATTATATTAAGAAAAGGTTTATTATGTAAATTTCTTGGCCTCTACATAGATTTTCTGTACTCTTTTTTGTCATGGTTCCAGTCTGTTTTAAATTCTTCGATATTTACAACCAACATGAACTTCAAGCTGTATACTTCAAGATTTGAATGAAATTTTCTAATTGGAAATAGGCAAAAGATTCAAGTTCTTATTGTATTGTATACATGGGTAGTGTATGTAGAATCTAAACAGAGGAGGAGGGCCCTGACTAACAAAGTTTTAGTAATTGTGTGATATCAGAAAAGTATCTCGCTATTGCCTTTTCTCACACCTCTACCTGCCCACTTATGTACTTCAGTGCACTAAAAAAGGTGAGTACTTATATATTTTGTTCAACCGATGGATGGCCTATGATGCTATTGCTACTTCAGTAGAGCATTAGGTTTTCTATAGCACTCAGTCCATTGGACCACAATGGACAAATCTTTTTATTTCGAAAGCAACGAGAAAGTTCCGTGCATTCCTAACTGAAATTCAAGTACTAGCTCCCCTTTTCCCCTCTTACTCCCCTTTTCGACTTACATCTCAGAAGTTATGGTCCAGTCTTTTCAGCGAAAGCATATACCTTAAACTGCTCTTCTCTTTTCGCCGCCGACAGGTGCCGACAATGAGCTTATCCAAGAAATAGCATTTGCTGGAAATATTCGTTTTGGATAGATTAAGATAATCAGCAAAACGAACGAAATAGTTAGTCGCATTCTTGATAGAACTAATTTACTTTACTTTTAATGTCACAACAGCCCATGGAGGGCCTAGGCCGAGCTTTTCACATCCACTCATGTTGTGCGTGTTGTAATATTTGTACATGAATGGAAGGGACCTACAGTTTAATGCCGAATCCAAACGGCGAAATGAAAAGCTTGATAGAACTAAATGTGAAACAATAAAGACTATAATCTTGGAACCTCTTAAATGATGTAAAACTTATTTACCGAAAAATATCGTTACAAAACCAGATCAGATTGAAAGAGTTGCAAAAAAAAAAGAAGAATATGATAGAACATATGATATCTATTTCAAAACATGTTAAACCCAGTTGTTTAAACTTAGTATTTTTTACTTTTAATGTCACAACAGCGCATGGAGGGCCTAGAGGAGGGCCGAGCTTTTCGCATGCACTCATGTTGTGCGTGTTATATATGTACATGAATGGAACGGCGAAGTGAAAAGCTTTTCCTAGGCAATTTTTACTCTTGTAGGATTGCCATTGCCTGCCAAGAGGTGGTGCTGTGTAGAAAAATTATTTTTTCTACTTTTTGATTTTGCCTGTGCCGAGATTCGAACCCCGGACACTCTGCGTAGCAGTCCAATGCACTACCACTTCGCCACAGCGACCACAAGTATAGTTCATCTTTATTTTTGTACCTTATTTTGAAGGGATTTGTCGAAGTAAATCTGAGCCTGTTGGTTAACTTATCATTACATCGCACATCGATAGATATAAATTGAAAATATCATTTTAACTAATACATATTGAATAAATTACCTTCACTGAAAGTTATACTCGTCGATATTATTAAAACGCAAACTACTCATATTCAGAAAATCTCTCAAAGTAAACAAGATAATTTAGAACTTTTTTGTATAGCTTGAAAGCAGCTTAAGTTTTTCAACCTACATATTTTCTTATGTAAATTTTGTCATAACTTTGAGAAGATATTTTGGAGGTAGGTGGTTATCGTTCTCTTACTCTGTATCTTTCTCTCACTTGAAATTTTTTCTGATTAGTTTGTTTACTACACAATTACTACATATTTTGCATCTGCCCTTACTACTAGCTGATAGCATTTTATACTTTTTCGTACTTCTTCTTTTCTTTTCTTTTTTATGGCAATACAACCCATGGAGGGCCTAGTCCGAGCTATTCGCATTCACTCGTGTCGTGCATGATATATTTTTATATGAATAGAAGGAACCAAAAGTCGAATCCGAACGGCGAAGTGAAAAGCTTTTCATAGGCAATTTTTACTCTTGTAGGCTTGCCATTGCCTGCCAAGAGGTGATGCCGTGTAGAAAAACTGTGTTTTCCACTTTTTGATTTTGCCTGTGCCGAGATTCGAACCCCGGCCACTCTGCGTAACAGTCCAACGCTCTACCACTACGCTACAGCGACCACATTTCAGTTCGCACTTATATCCCAATCAAAATATACACCAGATGCTACTTTCTTTATTTTCTTTTACTACTTATACTTTATTTTTGAGTATTGCAGCTGTGAAAAGTTTCTACTTTGCATGAAAATGGGAAAATGATTGTTGCAAATATTTACTTCTTTTATTCAGTCTTGTTATTGTTATTTTCATACATACATACACACCAACAAATGTATATATAAGTATATTCTTTTTTTTATTTTTTTATTGATATATTCAACACACAGGGTGTATCCCTATGAATGCAGAGCATTGTGTTGAATAGGATGAAGAAGGGAGAATGAGAAAGGGAATGCAATCACTCAGGACACCGATAAAGAGATAATTATATCTACAACCTGGTATAAGTGCGTACTTATGTACATATGTATGGTATATAGATTTTTGACAGGTTTGAACGAGGTTATTATATGCATACACGATTGTGTGTAACATGTGTGCATCATAAACTTGACCATGTATCGTAAAATAATTTTTATATCAGTTTCCTGCAAGACTGACATCAATTTTGAGAAAATCGTACTTAAACTTTTCAATCCATATATGGTACAATTGATAACGACACAATTGTCTTCTCACGTGAAGTGCTCATAAGCTACAGTTACGATTTTTACACAACATTAAGTAAGCACTAAATAACCGTTATTTCTGTATATTTAACCCAAATTTGATTGTTCGTAGTTATGACAGTTATGCAGCAAACGAGCGATATGTTCAGTAATTTATGGTTAATTGAACCGTGCTCAATTACGTTCTCCGTTTCTTTGTGTCTCGGTAACGTTTTTCATTATCAAAATATATCAGAATTATATCAGTTAATTGAGTGTCCCGCCGGTTAATCGAGCCAAAATGTGTGAATTTGTACCGAAGCAATTAAGAGGGAATACTAATCTATTACTTATTTGGAATTCGTCAATGTTAGTTTGTTAAAAAGTTGAATATTTTATTTTTTGTTTCTACTCCAAACACTCCGTTTTGTTAGAAAATAAGTAGTATTTTTTTCATATGCCAAGCATAGTTCCTATCAGTTCTACATAGGAAAGAGCCTGGCTTCAATCAAAACTTAAGTACTTTTGATATGGCTATTCTATACATGTGTATAGAAGAGGATCAGTTGGCAAGCATTGTTATGTCATTCTGCATTGATTACATTATTCGACATATTTTCTTTCACACGAAATTTGAATTTAGCTCTAATAGCCTAGAAAACTATGAATACAAGATTGCTCAATAGTTATGAGTCCTAAGTTAGAATTCCAACTTAAACCCCATGTCAAAGACAAGAAATTGAATTTCGTCGCATAGTGTTGCCGAAAGATATTTAGATAAAATATGTGTAATTCCGAAGATCCCGGTAACAAGTGTACTTAACAGGCACACGCCTTTTGCCCTGTCTGCTTTAATTCTGAAATACCGTATAAAAATTAAAGAAATCGCTAAACTCAACATTAATTCTATTCTATTCTATTTCTACTGCTGGGGAAAACCAACATAAATGTGTATATTTCCATAATAAAGTTTACGTAGCACAATCTCGTTGTTGCTTGGCCAGTCCGTTCAGCTTGAACATGATAATACTCTTTCCACTTTTAGTTTTAGTTGCTCCCATGAGCGCATTTAAAACTCTATGTTAGTTATACCTTCACTGACCATAACTACTTTAATAGTACCTAGTTTTTTCTTCCATTTTTTCTTTTCTTTGCCCAGCAATGCCATATTTCACGCCATCAACTTTTTTTTCTTGAAGTTAAAGTTACCCTAATCTTTTTCTTATTTCCAATGCTAACATTTACAAAAATACAAAAAAATAAACCCAAAAGTGGAAGAAAAAAATATAGAAAAAAGAAAAAAAAATCGTGAAACATTTTTAAACTAGCGATTCCTATTTTATTCTCTTATTTCTCCAGAATTTTTTCTAGTTGTTGCCTTTAGAGCACATTATTTACTTCTGCTGATGCTTGTGCACAAAGGAATCTCTCGCATATATTTTGTTTAAACTAAAACTGACAGTTTATCCTCCCAAAAATTTGCAGCAACATAAGAAAAACTAAAAAATAAAAAACACTCGACAACCAAAAACAAAAAACAAAAAAAAAAAAAAAGAAATGTAAAAGTAAAAGTAGCAGCAGCAAATATTTGGTACAAGTTTGAATGAATTTGTAGCTTCCAATATGAATGGAAACAAGACGAAAAAAAATCAAGCGGCAAACGAAGCGCAGAAGGAATAAAAAAGTTAACGTATTGTGAAAAATAGTACTAAAGTTCTCTAAAAATCTCAGCAAGGCGCTAGATCGTTCGCGTTTTAGCAAGCGTATAGCATCTCGAAGCGGTAGTGGAAAATAGTGGGGTAAAAGGAGGAGTAGGAGAAGAAATGCATACATAGCAAATCCTTTTGCAGCTGACAGGTCTTTAGCGGTCGTATGTCGGAGTGAATTTACTGGATTTGTTAACTTTTTGAAAGGTTACATTACGAGGTAACTTAAAAGAACACACACACACACACATACACAACTATAGACATATTTGTATGTGTATGTTTAAATATATGTTTTGAACGGTTATATTGTATATTTGACAGCGCACTTTGTTACCTTAAAATGTTTCTTATATTTGTTGTTGCACCCATACACATTAGTTATTTAGATGGTTTTAAATTTAAAATAAACTTCTGAAGTGTGCTATTAGGTAGAAAAACGTGAATGTGTCTTTATACTTATTCATACGAGCAAAGGACCTTGAAGAAATCAGCAAAATATGGGTCACATATGTGAAATAAACGCGTAGAAAATAAATTTTCCGGTTGACAAAATGTTCTCAGGTTCACTTAAATAAATGTACATACTTATATAAAAAAAAAAACCGAAGAAAAATATCTCTGCATTCTGCTTTAAAGAAATATTAAAAAAAAAAAAGGAGTTAATCGAGAGAGGTTCCAGATTTTTCTTGCTTGGATAAGTGAACTTTAATATATTTATTTACCCATTCACAGTTATCAACTAGCATTTAAAACTGCACGTCAAACGAAAAACGAAATAAATCAAAGAAAAGCCTAAAAGTATGCACTGCTATATACTTTGAAGTTTATTTATGTGGTGGTTTTAACATTAAGCAGCCCCGATGAATTTTTGATAAGCCATTATTTACTGGACTGCTACGCAGAGTGGCGTGGTTCAAATCTCGATACAGGTAAAATTAAAAGTGGATAGCAATAAAAATTCTACTTGGCACCAACTAATGGCGGCAATGGCAAATCTGCCTAAGAAAAGCTTTTCACCTCCTCGCCGCTTTGGATTCGGCATAAAACTGTAGGTCCCTTCCATTCGTGTACAAATATAACAAGCACAACATGAATTAATTCCCTTCATTGGCTGTTGAACCATTAAAAGAATAAGTACCATAATTACTGGGAAAATTGCTAGCTGTTTTGCTAAACATTGGATTGAATCCTCTAAATCCAATAGAAAGTAAATCCCAATTTCCACAACTAACTTATTTTTATTGAACCGATTACGTAAATCCATTAGAAGGGAGGAAGGCGTTCAAATTATCCATTGTTTCTGGTTATAACAATTTGCCAATAAAAATTATATAGTGATTGTAAATTTGTTCTAAAAGTGGAATCGAATTTTGTTGGTCTGAATACTTAAATTTCGCCTTCAATGTCACCAATTTCATACGTATACAATATTCGCCTTCAATATTTGTGTTAATATGAACCAATTTTGCTGGCCCTTTGAGGTTCCATTTAACCATAAAGTACTATAGTTACTTGATTAATTTTTTAATTGCTGGTTAATGAATGAACCTAAGTCATAATAAGTCATTCAAAAAAAATAGTGTTTTTTCGGAAATACCATTTCAATATTTATGTCCTAAAAAGAAACTGAATTTCACAGCCAATGATTGTATACTTTTTGGATTTGTATATATATTGAAAAAGTGCCCAATTTAAAGTTATATTTTAATATTTGAAATATTTATATAAAACTTTATTATTCAAAATATCTTCCAAAATCTCTTCTCTTTATATATGGTACATAGTTTTACTTAACCCCTTAGCTTTTTATGCATATAAATGTCATATACCAGAATTGCTCAAACGTTGACTACATAAAAGTTTAATGTAAAATCAGTTTAAAAAATCTCATACTGTATGGAATTTTTGAAAAACGATTGAAAATCTTACCTTTCAGATTTAACAATATGGTAACATTTAAGTTTTGCATTCGAAAAAAAAATATGAATATTATAAAAATATTAACCTAACAAAACTTTGAATTATCCATAAAAAAAAAATTCGATTGATTTATACACATAAATGTTACATTTACGTTACAATGTTACATTGACATAAAAAATCACACAGAAAAACAAAACAAAATAAATAAAAAACAACAGAACAGATGTAATGATGCATGGAAAATATGCAAAGAATTTGCGATTTAAAATTGCATAAATATGAAATGAATTGAAATGAAATATTTTTTTGTAAATAAGAATGTATGAAAAATCAGTGACATTTGAAATGGCTTTCATATGCTAAGGGTGCGGATGAATGTAATGGATGTACTATGGCAGAATAATTCAGAAAAATATCATTAAAAATATGGACTTAAACCTTAACAGGCCATGCAAAAAGAACAACGAAAAAAAGATATTTAAAATCATACATATACATTTACAAACTGCACATGTAGAATAGTTGATGATGGAGTGAATGTGAATTTAAAAAAATATATATATTTGTTTTTCAGATTTAGTTGGAATGGAAAAAATTGATGAATGAAAATGATTGAAGTTATGAAGTGATGATGAAATCACGTACAAGTACGAATACAATATATTTTTTAGATGCATATTTTGCTAAAAAGTGCGCTGAAATAAGTGATTACATATGACATTAAATTTATTTATATATATTTACATATTGTACAAATATGTAAAGTATGTACGTATGCTATGTATGGTGTTTGAATCTAAGCATTACCACACCAATGACGCATATAAGCATAAATTTGAAGTGGCATATTTTTAGGCGACTAATTTTTAGGAGGCTTTTATGGTAGTAACATATTTATATAATATATTCAATATTTAATGCTTATTAGTAGTATGTAGTACTTAGTACATTTTTCAATAATAATAATATTTAGATATAGAAATATACTATGTATGTATGTATGTATGTTTAAGCGTTGGAATGGAAATTGAATTGAAATTGGATGCTCACTCAGTATGATCAACAGGCAAACTAATATTGCGGCCAGTGCGCCCATACTCAATTTCAGCGTTTGTCCCTCTTGCACCAGCTCACAATTTTCACCCCAGAAACCATCCGGACAGATGCAACGATAACGTAAACGCGGCTCAAGATTGATGCATGTTGCACCATTCAAACATGGCAAATCCAAGCATTCATTGCGATCCATACAACCTTTGGCATCGGGTGACATAACGCGTCCTTCGCCGCAACTTTATTTTGTTTTTTTTTTCAGTGATTACGAATTCGATTTGTTTTTTTTTTTTTTTTTGTTATAGAGGAAAATGTTGGAGTTAGGTTAATTTAATGAACATGTTTAGTTATGTGAATACAAATAGTTATAAGTATTTATGTAAAGGTATTGATTTTATAGATTTAATATTCGTTTTTACAAAATATTTTTGGCATATTTATCAAGTGAAAATTAAAACAAAATTTTAAAGAATTTATATTTTCTTGAAATTAATAAATGCAATCGCGTTCTAAAACATTTATAATTTTGGAGTTTATTATCTTATAGTTGAAAAAGTTGTAAACTTTAAATTAAAATTATGAGTATGCAGTCATGGGATATAGAGTATGTAACTTCTAAACTACCATATGTATGTAACTTTTCATACTAATTCAGTTAACTCGTGCAATCACATATTTATTGGTGTGTAAATCATAATGATTTCTGTTGAATTATGTGAGATTTTTATTTATGTAAAAATCTTAAAGCTATAAATTCACTCTGAGAAATGAGTTCAAAGGAGTCACATACTAGCTAACAAAGTAACGCATATTTTCGTAATACTTGTGAAAAATTCAACAATTCAACTGAATTCAATTAAATTAAACATTTCTAATCCCTGCCAATAGTTAACCTCTTTCAGAATTCACTTTATGCAAAGTTGAATGAAGCATTCCAGCTTATTATTAAATATTCATTAGAATTTATACTTTTTAAGTAGCATTTACACGTTTCAATTAGTTACTGAGTAATACAAACCACTACTTGACTTTAAGAGATTCTCCATATTGAACTTAATAGTCATGGGTACCCTTTCCTCTACTTCTTCATCTCATTTTGTCAGCAGCGATACAGTGTTAAATGTATCAAGCGGTTTTGTACTATACTATAATGAAGGAATGTTTCAACATCTGACCAGTAAAATGATGAGTTACTTATCAATTTTCATGCCGTCGACAAAACTTCGACATTCTCGTTGATTTTAAATCAACAAAAATCATTGTACATACTTTAAGTGTCTGCCTCTGAATGAGGCAATGAATGAGTGTGTAAATTCAGAGAGATTTTATTAAAAATCTTAGACTAATAATCAGACCTAATATCAGGATAAAGCTGAGATTTAAATTAAGATCCAAAATTGGAGATTTGAACCAAAACGCATACAAAAATCACTCTGAAATTCAGACTAAAATCGAGAATAAAAATAAAATTTTTGGTATTTCAGCCTAAAACTCAGATTTAGATCAATATTTAGAATAAATTTAAACCAAGATAAAAAACCAACCGAAACTCACAAACAATAAATTAGAAGTACCTTAAATACAGAGCAAAAAACTATTTCTCCAAAAAAAAAGTAAGTAAAATTCCAGATCAATAATAAAAATTAAAATACGATCTTTGCTGTACCAAAATTCATATAAAAATTAGTGTAAAATTTGGAACAATTCTCAATTCAAAAATCTGACTTAAAATTAGAGAAAGTCTCTGACTGATACTCAGAAATAAATCTGGCCAAAAATGAGAGCAATATTTTCACCAAAATTAAGACAAATAATAAAAATTAAAATACGATCTTTGCTGTACCAAAATTCAGATAAAAATTAGTGTAAAATTTGGAACGAAATTCTCAATTCAAAAATCTGACTTACAATTAGAGTAAGTCTTTGACGGATACTCAGCAATAAATCTGGATAAAACTGAGAGCAATATTTGCACCAAAATTAAAACAAATAATAAAAATTAAAATACGATCTTTGCCGTACCAAAATTCAGATAAAAATTTGTGTAAAATTTGGAACAATTATCAATTCAAAAATCTGACTTACAATTAGAGTAAGTCTTTGACTGATACTCAGAAATAAATCTGGATAAAACTGAGAGCAATATTTGCACCAAAATTAAGACCAAAATTCAGATAATATTCAGATCAAAATTAAGAACAAAACTCAGACAAAAATTGTACCTAAACTCAGGCCCAAAAATAAGGTCAAAACATAAACCAAAAATCAAACTAAAACTTAAGAACAACTTTCAGACAAAAAATCAAACTTTATCTCAGGCCAAAACTGAAACAAGTATTCAGAAAAAAATCAAAGTTTATAGAGAATGCTTTAGAATTTATAGTGTTTTTAACACAGTATCTATCTTTATGTTCTATGATGTTACTACGACTGTTAAATTAAAAATATCTTCAGAATATGAGAAATCATTTTACGCAACATTATTTTGGCCCCGAAAGAAAAATATTTGAAATTTCTGAAAACCAATTTGGAATGTAAAAATATTTACCACAATTTTTAATAGTATGCAAAATACTAAAACGCTTAACAAAATTGAAAAAGTAAAAAATAAACAACCTAGAATGCACTATGCAGATGCATTGTTTAGTAGGCGTGCTGTGTTATCACCTTTTTTTTGCATAGCAAATCACTGTGAATCGTAGACAGCACTTACATACTTTGTACTTGGTTTTTTATTTTGGGAGTTTTGAAATTAAATGTAAACTTAATGGAGTGTTTGACCACACATATACAGAAACACAAATACATGAGAGGGAACGAGCCGGGGAGAGTATATAGAGTTGACAGTTGTGCACTGTTATTGTACAACATACGGAGGAGTATGTGATGCATTTATTATTTATTTAGTAGTAAATATGCAGTAGCAGTAATCACCGCCTACACTCAGCTCAAACAAATGGTGTTTGTATTTTTATACATAAACTATTGCTAGAGTATGTGTGGATACGTTAGCCTACACATGTAAGTATGTATAGTATGTGTGTACATGCGTCAAAAAGCTTAAAATAAAAAATTAAAATAAGTAAGTATAAACACGTATATGAAATGTATAAAAAAAAGCTGTCGCAACCATAAATGATGATGTGTGTAGTTCATGTAAGTGTTGTGCATGTATGCATATGAGCGAGTATGTCGGTGTTAGTGTATGTATATCATAGATATATATTATGCCCAAAGTGGCATGCAAGTGGACACAACAAAGCACCAAAAATGACAGCTGCAGAGTTTTTAACGAATGACATATAAGCTTAAGCCGATTGCTTTGGCAAAGTTTAGTGCTTGCTGTTTTTTTTTTTTTGTTTTTTTTTTTTCTACTTTTTATTTGTTTATACATATTTTTATTTCTTTATACATAGAAATTGTACTGAATTTTTTCTGCGCAACTTTTTATTTAATTTTTCTTCGTATTTTAAGTAAAAAAAGTGTGAAGGAAGCGCAATAGTGTGTTGATGTTTATTTATTTTTTTGGTGTGTGCGTTTGTAAAAAACTCTTAAAAATGTAATAAATAAATTTTACAAAAAACAAAAAAAAAAAATTTAAAGTTTTTTTTAATCCACTAAATGCATAAGTATTGTTGTTTTCCTTGGCTGAGGTAAATGATTTTAGCACTCACACACACATGTTATTTACTCGTGGTTTCAACTGACCCAAAAAAAAAACATGCTAACCTACTTTACAGTCTTTGAGGTTGAAAGAGTGCTAGTAAGAGGAAAGGATCTAAAAAACCGTAGCACCTCTAAAAACTCTTTTCCTAGGCTTTAAGTACAAGGGGCTACATAGCCTGAGTGCTTGAGGAAGTGTCCTGCACTCGAAGGTCAGTTTCTCGGCCATCTTCACATCCATCCATCCATCCATCCACCTATAAAAAAGGTAGCCCATTCGTACTTAGCTACATATTCCAATAAAATCGAACTTAACCAATCATTCCAGAAATTACATGTTTCATGTAGCTATAAGCTTTTTACATCACATGATTCAAGTCCTTGTATAAATTTGTCAAGTTGTCCTAGTACCGAGTGACACAATTTCTGGGACAGCTGCCAGTCGGAGATCAATTTCTGTCCTGATATTGCACCTCGAACCAATAACCTGCACAATCGCTTCCGATTTTTGTTGGATAACTTGTCTACTAATCCGCACTTGTGCTTGTAGTCTTGGGCTTTCATACACAGTTGAATCAGCCAAATCAGTATTTTCTTCCAAAACATCACCAAAGGAAATCAGGTAAATCAAATAGGTAGAATACACGAAAACATTTACTAAATCACGACTCAATCTCAAATCCTTAGTTAAAGTCGAAAAAACTGATCAATTTCTATCGAATAACCAAGAGACCACTAACCTTGACCTCGAATAACTACCGAAAATATAAGATATGTAACTAGTATAACCAATATTTGGATATATCCCAATACAACCCAATGGAAATTGTTTCTAAGCTAAAAAGTACAAGAAAAATTATGTGACCGTAAAAGATTAAATATTATCAAAATAACGTAATAAAAATTCCGAGGTAGCATTTAAAGCTTCTAAAGACAAAACCTTGATGTTTACCTATCAAATATTTGTATACCTATTATTTTTAAGCTCGTTAAGCTAATCTTAATAACAAGCTCAATAAGTAAAGAGAGTTACTTGGAAGATTTTTATACTAAAAATCCAATTAAAAGGATTAAAAATAAATTGAAAGCCACATAGCATTTACACATACACGTGCACTTAAGTAGCGCACATATCCTTGTAGAAATGTGTGTGTATGTATGCGTATGTACACATACAAGGCTGCTGATATTATGCATGCGCAGGGTTTTGCTCCATAATATGAGCGTTACTTAAGGGGTTAATGTCAATGGTTCTACTGAGTTACTGCTTTTGAATAAATTTCGGCACACTCAGTTTAATTAGATTTTTAAAGCATTGGTTTTTTATTGTACTTGAAGTAAAAAGCGGCAGCTGATTGAGTTTCCTCTTCAGTGCTTAGAGATAACGCTGCTAAGAAAGACTACGACTAGGCTTGATTCTGATTCGACTGAGTTAGAAGTTTTTAACAAATAATCATCATTGAATCAACTCCTTCTGATGTTAACCCTGTATACTATGCACATACATATGTAAAAATAATGTGCCCGATTCATATGCATAAATAACGTACTGATGTATGTGTTATAATATTTGTACATATCAAAGTTTTAGATAAATAAATCACATTCGTTATTGTATAATTTGAAAAGCTTAAGGTGTATAACTTCTTGTTTTTGTATTTCAAATACATAAATCATAACTGGATGAATTCAAACTAAACTGTTTGTATGTATTAAAAAAGTATTTACTAATACATACGAATATAGCAATTTGGATATGTGAGCCAAAGTATCCACTATTGAATAAATACTTAGTTATGAATGAATGTAGTGAGAATATTTTGTATGTGATTTTCTAGGTAGTGAGCAAGAAGTTATCTCTAAGCCTCTTTTGTTTAAAGTGTAAGTAGTTATCGATTTGCTTGTGTATGAATATTTCGATGTGTAAGTCTCACTGTCAGTCAATATTTGTGTGATAATGAAGGGGACATTTTATTTCCTGCATCGTAAATATTGTAATAACTGCGTTGAACGAGAGACCAAATTATTAACGGAGTAATTTTCGTTTTAATTTAAATATCGGTCGTTTGCTGCAAGACTGTCATAACTCAAAAAATATAAATTTTGAGGAAAACGTATTTAAATTGATAGCGACAAAGAATCTTCTCACGTGAGATGTTCAATTATTTCTTTACACAATACAATATATCTAAAGTATTAAATAATTATTATTTTTGTTAGTTAGTTACCTCGAAAATTTTGGGTTTTGATTTATGACAGCCTTGAAGCAAACGATCGATGTGTTTATACGATTAATCTGCCGTGCGGTTTTTTTCGACCCTTCCGTCTTAAACGCAATTAATTATATGTATACATATAACAAAAACTTCGAGATGGCAAGAAAAATCGCTAATTGAAATGAAAATTGAAATTGCCTACATATAAATTTTTGTTATTATTAACAAAAACAAAAAAAAAAAAAAAAATCAGAACGCGAAAAACGAAAGCCAAAATGTTAGCTCTAATGAAATTTAAATGAGGTCTTGCAAAAGAGTAGGAAACCCTCTCCTATTTTTCCATTCCATTTATTAACGTTACATTTTTCATCACATTTTTCAGCCACAAGAAAGTTATGGAGTGGAAAATTCATGATTTTCCTGCAGTCTGGCAAAATAAAAACCGCAGAACGGTGGAAGAAACCCAAATAGTAAAAAACCGGTGGAAGAATTGTTTTAAGATCTCAAAGCAAAATATAGAATCTACAAAGGCTTGCAACAGAAGTAGGTGGACGGTTTATTTCTAATTGAAATCGGACTATAACAAAAAAATCAGACCAAACTAAAAGCAGGTCGAGAAAAAAGCTTCATGGCAGAAAAACAGTGCGGCAAAAAATTATGAAATTAGTTTCCGATGGCACAAAAACAGATAAAACCGTATGGCAGAATACGTATATTGTGACGCGAACGCTTTCGATTTTAGTTTGAAAAAAAAGAGATAGCTCACAATTGAAAAGGAATTTATGAATGTGAATTAAAAAAAAGTCATGGTTAGTAACAGTTACAAATATTTTTGAAAACTGAACTTACGTGCACTCATATTCGTTCCATAGATCGACACACTCAAATGGATCTGGACAAATAACGTTCGAACATGGCTTATTCGATGGGCAATTCTTTTCCAGGTTACGCGCCATTGTCGCTTGACCCCACTGGGTACCATTCATTGCAGGTGGCAGTGGCAAATGTTTACCTTCGAGTCTGAAATTGAAAACGAATAAACGAAAACACAAAAATATGATTAACTTTTAATGTTCACGAAACGCTCGACAGATTTTACCTCCTACAACCTGTATCTATTTCAGCTTACCTTATATCATCCAGACAGCTCTTCTGATAATCTGAATACACTTCAAACGTACGTACTCCAGTATATTCTGCTTTACCGCCCGCATAAACACCCTCTTGCTTATCGACCAGCAACCACTGGTGCCCGATAAATTCAAAGCTTTCATTGTAACGCCGCCCTTCACCACCGTCCAGTTCCAGTGTTGCCGCTGAACCGTAACGATTAATTCGCACCACATGCCATTGGCCATCATCCACCGCCACTGCGTTCAGCCATAAATCTTTCTCTTCGGTGCGCAGTGAATTCAGATTGTAACGGAAATGCAGGCGTGCATCCTTAATTTCCAGAATGCCATACTCGCGATTGTGTTGGTCGCTAACGCGAAACAGTTCACCAGTTTGTTCGCGTGTACGGAAGCGCAATTGTACTTGTGTGCTGAAGCGATCCGGCTCGAAACTGAGTGCGTATTTGACGTAGCTCTGTTGTTTGAATGTTGTCGGTATGGTGGGAATATTGCATGCGGGTCCCGTCCAGCCAGGTCGACATTGACAACGTGCCTCGGACAGCGAGCCTACACAGTTGCCATGTTCCCAGCAGCGTGCTGTTTGCTCGGACTGGGAGCACACCTCTTCAGTCTGTGGACAACCGGCCACACTGTTGCGAGAAAGTCCCGGATGCGCCAAATCGTACAGCTTGGAGTTGTGCACGAGATTGCGTATGCAGCCGTCGAAACCCTTCGCGCTGGGTGAGTGATGCCAGAAGTAGAGGGACTGATCAAATTGCTCGCGGTAGAGACCGCCAACCTGCAGCGGTGCATTCACATTGAGATACTCACTGAACGGTGGTATGTGCCCGCGGGCTTGACAAGACATATCGTCGAATTCCGGCGGCGTGCCATCTTCCATTTCGCTTATTTCAGCAGACTTGCAAAAGTCCACCACCATGCGTACATTTTCCGGATCCCAGAAGAGATCAATGCGATGCCATTCACCATCGTCCAGTGTCTTTTTCGTTTTTACGCGCAACTCGAGAGTACCTGAGCCGAAGTCAATGAGCAAACGTGGATAACCACGTTCCAGCTCGAGCGAGATAAAGTCCGATATCAGCATCTCATCGCGCTCGGGTGGAACTATGGGCCCATTATAAATGATCAGGCCATCAGGCTTGCGTGTTATGAATTCCAAGCTCAAATGTGAGTCGTCGCACATTTCGAGTGGTGGATACCACGCCCAGCCATTACCGCGGAAACTGCGTGTCGTCTGTTGACAACGGGGCCCCGTATAACCCGCCGGGCATGAGCAATGCGGTCCGAAGCGCGTATCAACACAACGACCCCCATTGTAGCAGGGCGTGGTGCGACACGATTCCGGTTTGGAGAAATTACGTGCACCGCAAGTGCATTCAGCAAGCGTATCCACGCGTACACCAACCAGTGCCGTTTTATTGGCATTCACCATATACGGCAGCGAGCTAATATCCAAAGTGTTCGTGCACGACCCTTCGCACATTTGATTCTCATACAGACACTCATCAATTCCCACCATGGTAATATTTATGCCCACGTCCTTCTCGATCTCCTCTCGATGCATCAGCACAATACCATTCAATCGTACCGGCTTGTAGTACGGCGAACCATGTGCCGAAAAGCGTACATCAGTTAGCGGTGGGTGCCTCCGCTTCAGCTGCACGCTAAATATATCAACATTCTCGCGATCGGTATTCAGCAGGTCCGCGAGCTTATCACGGAAACGATCCAGTTTCGAGCGGCTCAAACTTTGTGTACGATAATTCCAGACGCGTATGAAATCCTCATCGGATATGCCAGACAAGCGCACCGAACCCGAATTAATCACGGCTTCGTGTGGTATTTCACGCACGGTCACCGTGATATTTGCGGGCACATCGGTTTGTGTATGCTTGCGATCGTAAACCTTGAAACGTAAATGATAGCGACCCTCGCGTGTGCCGGCGCGCATTGATACCATGCCCGAGTCTTCGTCCAAGCGGAAACGTGGATGTTCCTGAGCCTCCCAGTAGAATTTCTTATCGGGCAAATCCCAATCATCCAAATCGTAAACGTAGACACGTCCGATTTGTGTATCAGGTGATTGCCCTTGATAATTGTAAACGAATATATCCTTGGCGCCCGGCTGCATCTTGTTATCATTGACATCACCTATGACAACGGTGAGCGTACTAGTGCCTGTCATAGCCGGTGAACCGTGATCTTTAATCACAATCGGTATCATGTATTCCTTTTGTTGCTCACGATCGAATGAACGTAGCGATGAAATAACAGCCATACCATCACCATTAGCACCCTCTGTAAGGCAGGGTAAAGGAAAAAGAAGAAATGAAGTATGTTTGTAAATGGCATTGTGTTTGTAACTTTTAAGCTTTTATGTATAAATACAATGCAATCAAGTACTCGTACTCGTACTCGTACTCGTATCTAAAGTAATATATTTCAGGCTGCCAGTTTCCCAAAAATACTAATACAACAGTGGGTACTAACTATGTATGTGTGTATGTACCGATGTAGTTCAAGTTGTACTTGTGCAGTTAGTTGCTGTTGTTAACAACTTGTACTAAATTCCTTTTATGTGGCCTTGTTTTACAATGTTTGGATTCGAAGCTTTTACCATAAGCTAATTTCATTGCTCATGGCGGTCAAAAATACCAATTTAACCACACACACACAAACATCTGTACTAAAAAACAAAGTAATTTTTGTTGTAATTACTTTTTAATCTTCAACAAGTGTACTACTGCACAGTAACTGTATGAATACTATATACATACTCGTACATATAAGAGACACTATTATTCTTATTCTATTAAATCATACAATTTCACACCACATTTCATATGAATAGTACCACCTTGTCAGTGTGAATACATGGTTAAGGAATAGCATATTCCTCAAGGTATAGCATATTCCTCAAGGAATATTCGAGTGGTATATGTAATATCTAACTGTATAAGTCAATTTAATAAAATTCTGGACTTCTAAGTGGCGTGACTCATGGAAGTGCTTCAGTTTTCAAAAAACATGGCTTCACGCCACGACCAAAGCGAATCAAAAAAGGCTTCAGGTAATGATATACGTTTTCTGAAGCACTACAATTCTGTGCTTTGTCTTTGCCATTTTCAGGTCTGATTGCCTGCAGAATCCATTTCAAAAGAGTATTGGAACACAAATTTAAATTCAGATTTTTGTGAATTATGTCTGACAAAGTTTTGCCATTTTCTTTCAGCACTATTCCCCTCACTATGAATTTTCAATTTTCATAATTCAATTAAATTTATCTGAAATTCAAAAGAAGAAAAACTCATGATTTGTTTATGCTTCCGATGCAAAAGTATTTTAGGGAAACGTTTTACTTTGGCAATATTCCAAAAAAAAAAAAAAAAAAAAAAAAAAAAAAAAAAAAATCTGTTGAAATTTGTTTATTTTTACATATGCTTTCCAGAAGTTTGGCCAACAGTAGTTTTAGAAAAATATATTATTATATGTGAGGCCATCATTTCTATAACAAGTTTTTGAATTTTATTTAAATGAATTTTCAATTTTAAATGCAATATAATTAAGCTTACAAGGTGAGACCTAATAATTTTAAATTATTTAAATGGAAATGGAATGTAAATGTAATGTAAAGCCAGAACATGTAGCAATATTGAATAGTATTTACTTTTACAAAAAGATTAAAAATATAATTTTGACGAATTTTCAAAGAGAAATATCCAAAATGGGTTAAATAGTATAAAGGCTGATTGGCAATGCACAAGCTCTATGGGCACATTTCAAGAAAAGTGGCCTGTATGTTAAATTTTTTTTCCTCCCGGGCCCGTAGTTTCTCTCCACGGTCATTGGCTTGAGAGCAATAAATGCTTTTTCTTACCAATTTTTTTTGTATCCAGGAATTAAGTGCGTATTTTGAATTTATATGATATTTCACAATCAACCATGAAAGGCAGCATCGAAGGGAAAGGGAACCTTTCGTAAATGGAAAGTTGCACACCTCAAATGAACTACACTGTAGTTCATGTATGAACGTAAATTTTTTTATATGCATATGTATTTTTAAGTTAAAAACCTTTAGTGTTACTCTCTCTTGAGTACACACACACACACACACATAACACACATGGAAATGTATTTCTTTCTTTCAGTAAATGCAAAATAGAAATTCATTTTACACAAGTCGAAGCACACACACTTGCACTCACGCATACATGCTTAAAATGTGTTTTATGGTCAACCTAGAGAATAAAGGCAGACAATGGCAATGGGCAATATACAACTTTTTTTCATAATATCATTCCAAGTGTATATGTACGCAAGTAAATACAAATGAATATTCTCTATTGTAATTTAATTGGAAAATTGTGCATTTTCCACATTCTACGACTATGCACAAAAATATTGAGGAAACGTGTTTCCACTTTTTGTTTGAAGAATTTTTACAATTATACGACTATTTCTAAAATGTATGCATAAACAATCAACATATTTCTTTTGCTTTTCATTTTTTACAGTAGGTAATTAGATTTTATACTCTTCGTAACTTTGTGTATTTATGAAAGTGTGTGTGAGAGCTAGTTGCTCAGTTTTACGTGTGTATGTGCTTCTGTTAAGCGTTCTGCCTATACAAATGTGTAAAGATTTCAAAATCTATAGCCAATTTTCCTAAAGCATTTTATTTTGGCTTTCTGTATTGTCTCCTGCTCTGGGACTTTTCAGTTTCTAAGATAAGAAAAATTTTAATACATATTTACATTTTGTGTACTGAACTACCATTATTGGACTTGGAAAGAGAATAAAAATATAACATTTTAGAAATAAATTCTTGCTATATTTCGATAAATGTAGCAAGTAACTTTGCGTTAAAATCCCAATAAGAAAATCGCAGAGCACTGAAATCTTTAGTAAATACTGATTATCTATGAATTGTAATGAGGGTGAAAAATTCAGTTTAAATGTGTAATATAAAAAAAAGTGAGAGTCACTCCTTAGAAATAAAATTTTAAACAATTTTATATTTAACCTCTCTCTAACCCTTTCACTTCGGATTCACTAGTTCTCGTATATCTTTCTGTATTCTTTAGCATACTCACTTTGATCTTGTTCGACTTTGAATGACGCACGTATAATATCATCTGCGCTGGGGTCCAAACGGAATTGGAATGGTGGTCCATTACTCTTCGAGCGATCATCGTCATCGGTTGCCAGAATTTCAATGACTTTACGTGGTGGTACATGTTCGGGCAGTGCTGGGCGATAATCCTTCAAGAATTTCGGTGCGTTATCATTGATATCCTGCACGATTACCGTCAAGGTAGCAGTAGCGGTTTTGGGTGGCGAACCATCATCAATTGCTAAGATTTTCACTTGATGACGCGGCACTACCTCCCGATCCAACGAACGTTGTATGGTGACCGAACCATTTTGATTAATAGCAAATTGTCGCTGCCGATCCGAAGAACGATCAATTGAATAGGACACCTTACTCTTACCCCCCTGATCAGGATCGGTTGCCTTGAATTTCTCTAGTTCCGTACCCACTTTTGTGTCTTCAAAAACGGACACTTCAACATTAGCACGTTCGAAGTGCGGCTTGTTATCGTTGATGTCACGCAGCTTAACAACAACCCACGAGTAAGCAACGTGATATTTATCATTATCGTTATCTTCGCCCTTATCATTAACTTGTATGCGAAAACGGAAGCCATTGCTCTGTAGCTGGTCCTCGTAGTCGAGTGGCTGTACAATTTTTAGTGAACCGGTTCCATCATTGTTACGCACCATGGTAAATTTATCTGCCCCATAGCCGCTGTTGTCGATTACTTTATATTGGAATTTGTTCGTTTCGTCTTCATCGTGCACCGTCACCGTTAAAATGGGCATTTCGGGCAGCGTTGTACCGTCCGTTTCATCGACCTCGGTGAACCATTCATCTTTTGTAAATTGCGGCGGCATATCATTTATATCCTTGACACGTATCGATGCCGTGCCCGTTCCCTTCAGACCGCCTCCATCCATTGCTACCACTTGTATTGAATAGTCGGGCGTACGTTCGCGATCGAGGCAACATACTGCGGTCTTTATAACACCTGTGTCTGGTTCTATTTCGAATATCGGTGATCCAGTCTCTTCTTCGATGACATTTTTCTCAATTGAATAGACAAGCTTAGCGTTGGAGCCCTCATTCGGATCATCGTAGTCGACTGCGGTCATTGTCATTACAACCATGCCGGCTGTGCCATTTTCGGTGACATTGCCAAAGTAGACGCCTTGCGGGAAAATTGGCGCATTGTCGTTGATATCTTTCAGATTGACTTGTACATCGGCATAGCCGACAAGGCCCTCACCGCCTTCATCCTGCGCGAACACAGTGAAACGCCACTGCGGACGACCGTTCGGCTGATCGCGATCCAGAGGCTGAAAAAGCAAAACAAAGTGGAATTCGTTTAATGAAATTGAACTTTGCAGGATTTAAAGGAAAATTAAGCAATTGTGTTAAAGTATGAACGATTACAGTCGAACTCAGAATTTCGGTCAATACACGAGGTTTCAGTGGAAGGTTCGAAGTTCTAAGCTATCAAAAATTAAAAGTACGTAAAAGTTTCCAAACTAGTGGACAGAACTTTTTTGCAAGGGTCTTTAAAATTGTATAACTGAGAACTTCTTTGTTTAAATATTTACCCTATACATATTATTTCAACACAATTACATTATTCTAATTCCAGATTGCACTCGTTATTAAACTAAAAACCTCTTGATAAAATCTTAAAACCGAACTCATGTGAAATTCATGAGTTTCATTAGATTTACAAACAAAAAAAACAAAAACAAACTTCGTTGTTATTTCGTTGTCAAAACAAAAAGGGAAAGCATATTTGTAAGACCATGGAATGTAAGTAAGTAGCTAACCTGCCCACCACAACAAATAATAGCTTGAGCTAGAAGGGAAGAGAATACTTTGTACTTGCCACAGAATTTCATGGTTAGTATACATAAATCCGGACATGCACATTATGTAGTATAGTAGTACATAAGTATGTACGATACGTGTGTATACCATATGGGTTTTGGAAATGTATGTGTAATGAGAATGCAGAAAATGCTGAAGTTGTGTTGACAATGACGATGATATGCTTTCAGATATGCTTTCAGACACTCACATATATGTACTGCATACATATGAAAAATCCAACAATACACAAGCGTATTGCCACCATAGGCACAGACCAGATTCAGATTCAACCATACAAATATATGCGTCCGTAAATAAGTTTATATTTTGCCCTTCGTATAAGTAAGTAGCTCATATTTATGACACTGCATTCTGCGTTCAAGAGCAGGAAGAAGTTACGTTTAATATTCGCTTTTGTTTTAAATCTAATTTTTATCATATTTTCATATGTTCTTGACGTTTTAATTTACTTGGTAAATCTTTTCAGCTGTCACAAAACAAATTTAGCACAGCATTTTCCAATTGTTTTGCGGCAATAAATTGAGATGTAAGTAAGTAGTATACAAAATAATAACAAAGTGATGGGCAATAACTAGTTCAAAGAAGAAGAAGAAAGACAAATATTAGGTCATATAAAAAGTATAGGCGGTTTTTCGTTGCAAGATGATGTTGCCACAAATCTGGAAACACTAGTCCGATTATGTCAAACGAATACATGTTTGAAAGGTGACATTTTAACTTGTGAAGACAGTTGTGCAATTCGTTGCTAGTGTAAAAAGTTACATTGATTTGAAAATGAGTGAAATATCTGAAGAAATACGCTATGCGTTGCAAAAACATGCCGAAAAATTGGTGCGGTGTGGCTGCTGTGAGTGAACCAGGCGTGGTTCGCTCGATTCCTCTCTGAAAATTTCAATATCAAAGATGCACCTCGCTCTGAAAAAGCCGATGAAATTTTACAGCTGGTGGAGAAACAGTCAGGAAATAGCGGAGGCACCACTTAAACATCAACCACATGACAATAAGGACAATTTTTTTGCAAATGTACAAAAAAGCCCGCGTGTACTTTCCATATGACCCATATTTCACCTTATTTCTAATCGATACCTCTAATGCAACAATTTGTATATAACTTTTAGTTGATAGGTTAGTTTGAAACACTAGCGGATTTAATGGTTTAATCCGTCGCAGTGTAGAATGAAGTTTTTCTCCTTTTTTAAAGAACGCTGCAGGCTAGCAAACTACCAATTACTGAATTATCAGCGCAGATTCTCGACTTTGTCAAAGTGATCTTAGTTGTCAAAGACTGAAAAATAAGTCAAAAAAGGGAAAATTTTATTATGATTGAATTTAAAGTACATCGTCAGAGTTACATAAAGCTTCAGTATTTTTTCTTGTATTTAATTTAAATAATTAGTTATTATCTGAGTTTCTTTTGACTCGTATACACAATTACGAAATTATTTGCATGAGGCGCTAAGTGGCGATATTTATCCTTTCTTAGCTGTTAGTTGTGGATAGAAACCAGTACTGAAAAATTGTAGTTTGCCATTTGTTATCAAAAATTCCTCATCTCTAAACGTACTAATAACAAATACTGATGCAGTGGCGTAGTTGGTAGTAGGCTGGACTGCTAAGCAGGATGCCCTGGGTTTAAATCCCGGAATCAAAAATCGAATCAACATTTTTCCAAACAAGAGCTAAAATATTAATAATTAATTTAGCCTCATAATTCTATGTGCTCCATTAATTATCTTGGAATGTGTATTTCATGGCTCACTTATCATTCACTTATTGAAGTAGGAGAGCTTCTAAATTTGCTCTGTACATATAAACTAATAATTTTAATAAAAAACTAATAGATAAATAAATAAAAAAACAAGTTATTTAAAAAAAAATTACACTTTAAACCATGACCACAATTTTTAAAAATTAAAATTAGATTTGTTAGTTTCGAACCTTGGCCACAAGTAGCCGTTTTATACCACCGTGAATTTTAAAATGAACTGAGTTGGCGTTTTTTTCATCTAAGCGAGTGTAAGTAAGACAAATGCATTTGAAAATATTCATTAGTTATATACATAAATCTCGTGTCTAAGAAAGGGATGCAAAATCACACGTAAAAAAATTTGGTAGTTATTACAAATTTACGATACCATACCTAATTGTCGATGCTTGTTTTATGTACACGTCAAAAGAAACAAAACTTCTTTGCAAATCCCAAAACTTCACAATGAAAACAATAAAACACACAATAAACTTCTTCACAGTCTGGGTAAAAGTTTTTCGCAAGCTATTCAACCCAAAAGAATAAATGTAATCTTTATTTGCATATAGTGTAAGTTCATATGAAAATTTAGTGTAAAATCTATTTTAATTTTAACTGTTAGCACTGCTGCAGCATTTCCCTTCTTTTTTTTAAGTTTTCACTGTTGTACAGTATCAATAGCAAAGTTATGAAGATGAAAATGGAAGATGGAAGTGGAGGTGGAGGTGAAGATGATAGTGAGACATAAAAAATTTTTGGCGTTTCTTGGCAAGACTAATCAAAGGCAAGATAATACTGTTGTTATTGTTGTTCTCAATATAACTAAAATACATGTGCACAACATATGAGTACATACATGTGCACACTCAAATGTCAGAATATATGATAAATGCAAAATGTATACAAATTCATTCACAAAGAAAACTGAAAATATCAAAGAGCATAAGGAAAGCAAAATAGCGAAAAGTTTTTGACGCAAATAAGTGGAAAAGCTTATCTGACTAACCATAGCAAAAATTGGCTTGTTTATTCCTTTCATTTCTGTACTCGAATTTGTGTTTTTGTGTCTTTTGTGTCTTCTGTGATGTTTGACAGTTGGTTGGTTTTGTTATTTATTTATATTGCGAGTCAAAAGAGCAAAACTAGATGAACTGATAACTCATAATGCATTACGTGTGCATGCGATGAGAAACAATCGTCGTTGTCTCTTCAAATATGGACCGACGCCTTTTTATCTCCATCAGTGCGGCGAAATGTTTAAGTGTTCCACTTGCAGTTTTTTGTTCCAAAATAGTAAAGAGAGTTGAATAATTTCATGGAGAAAAAAAAAAGAAGTAGAGAGGTTAGCTGAGATAGAAGGGGGGAAAAAACGAAATGGGATTATAAAGAGAAATGGAAATGCAAGAAAAAGAGAAAGAAGAATATTTTACAGAGAGGTCAAGCGACTAGAGAAAAGTAGGAGTAAATAGAGTAGTGACGTGAGAAGAGGATACGGCAAGTGAAGAGGCAGGAAGAGATTAGGTGGAAAGAGAGAAGGGAGCGGAAGTGAGAAAGAAGAAAGATGATATATAGATATATGTATATGATATAGATGATCATATAGATGATATACATATACATGTAATGAAAGGGTAGATTCAAGTAAGTGGAATATATTGCAAAAAAAAAGGCGAAATGTAATAAAGAGAAAAAAGAGAAATAAGTGGGATGAAGATGAAGTAAAATAAGTGAGATGAAGATGAAGCAAATGGGAAGGCTATAGTGAGGGGAATAAAAGAGATACATGTTGGAAAAATGGAGTAGAAATAATACCATGAGTTGTATATTTCCAATAGAACTACTCTTATAGCTAATCGGAGCATTCTTTTAGTTGGGAGGTAGGCGTGTCACCGAACCTAAAACTACTTTTCTTAATCTTAAAATTATGCTATGTGTGTCAACTTGCGTGCTATGTACTTAAGTCAGGATCATTTTTAACTCATACTTTCTTCTTTCAGTACTTAATTCACTTTACTTAAATAGAGAACAAAGATGAAAATCTCCTTGAGTGCAGAGGTTTCACAAAACATCGCCTTGTATTACACTCGAATATAGCAAAGTAAACTTAAAAATAAATAAAATTGAAAAATGTAACAATTTTCTCAGATAGCCAAGTCGCTATCTGAAAAATCACTACATCGATACTAAATAGTAAATGAAAGTTCGAAAGAAATTTATAGGATGGCTGACTAACTGAAAAGTAAGTTATCTGTCCAGGTTTGTAGCCATAGGAATATAAGAAAGTGGATATAAGAACGTTGATGCCCTGGCGACAGTAATGAGTGCTTGATGGACAAATGTATCATAAATAGTTAGGAGAGCCTCTTAGAATTTAGATTGATGCAAAAGTGATTACGGGTTTTCATTTATAAAAAGCAGCCACCTATTTAATCTATGTTTTTTCCTCCAAAGGCATATAAGCGAACAAAACAACCCTCTTTTAATATTACTCGTGTTTATTATATGTACATACGAAAAAATTGTGAAGAACTCTTCTCGCGTAAATTTTCGGTACTTAAGTAGGTAGTTATAAAAACAGCAGCAGTATGCTTTGCAAAATTCGCTGGTACAAATTCAAGAAAAAAATAGTACTTCTATACATATATTATATATCCTTATGAACATACTTATGTACACTGAGAGAAAAACTCTATAAAATTAATGTGATTTCAATTTCAAACTAATAGTTTTTGCTATTGAAATTAGTCAGTAATTACTATCAGCTTCCAACCATCAGTTTGCATAGAAAATCATTGCACTAATATGAAAATTTTAAGTCTTCTGAATCAATTTCTGATTATTTTTTCGCTGAATGTATTAGTTATATGCAAGTTATATATACACATACACTTATGCATGGATATAAATATTTGTATATGTGTATGAATATATTTTTGTATAGCTTACTTATGAAATACTTCTCCTATTTATTATATGTACAATAACATTCATAAGCAGAAAAGTGCATCCGCGTAAAGTAGTACACGGTATTGCCCGTGAAAGGGCAATTTGGACATGCATACGTACACATACAGACTCTGCTCGGTGATATGTAGACTTAATGTTTACAATGCAGTTATTTTCTTTTAAAAATTTAGTGAAGGTGTACATTTAAAAAATCTCCCACAATCAATGCTGAAAATATCTGGGAGGGAGTTCATTAACTAAATTACTTAAGTGTTCTTTGGAGCTAATTTTTCGAATTCCATAGTGCCACGCCTAACTACGAGAAACATCAATACTTTTCAGTCGAGTGAATGCTATGTGTCTTAACTTGCGTGTAGGAAACATTTTCTATAAGCTTACTCGTACTTTTAGATTCTTCCTCTTTCTTCTTTAATGTCATAACAGCCTATGAAAGACCTAGCTAGGGCAAGCTTTTCGCACCCATTCTTGTAGTTCGAATTAAATTTAACCACACCGGCTTGGGATACAATTGCCACTCACTTTTTAGGATATTGCGATTTAAGTTAATCCCTCGCTCATTTTCTGAGCTTATTTTTTTATGGTATGAGCAGAAAGAAGGAGCTGCAAGGCAAGAATAAATACATATTCATAATATTATGAAAGACATGAACTCTTGAAAGTTTAAGCTTCAAAGTTCAGTAGTATGTTTTGGGTGTTAATAAGTGAATCGACCAGTCAAGTCAGTCAGTCCAAGCACAAATCCATATATAGATTACATACTAATGTCTGTCGATCGTTTAAAATATAAACACTTTAATGTTGTATTGTTTTTAAATTTAATGTCTGTCGATCGTTAAAAATATAAACACTTTAATGTTGTATTGTTTTTAAATGCGCATGTTAATTTTTTAATGCATACTTATGGGCGCTTTAGTAGTGGGTTTTACATATTTTAAATTGTTGGGTGATTTTCATTTTAATGCATACATATGAAAGTACAATCGATTTTTTGTTATTGTTTTGTTTGTAGCTTGCTGTTTGGTATTGCGTGGAAATAAAGGATTAAGTGTACACCATCGACAAGCACACCACCAACAATCACTCCCACTTCTACGCTTGAAGAGTTTAACATCATGTTTATTTTTGTAAGCGAAATTGGTTGCCTATAATCTGTGAATGATTTTAAAAATTTCGAACAAATATGGAGATTTTCCACGATTATTCAAACAGAAAGAATGACAAAAGTTTGTATTTCAATTATATATTGTATGTACATAAATATGTGCACATCGGTCTATGCATATATAAAATTTATTCACTTGTTTTGGGTAGTCATGGAGCAGAGAATGATGAGGACAATCTGAGTAAAAACTATGTATGGTATGATTTACAGAATTATATAAACAACTTTGTTCTCGATTCTTCTCTTTTTTCTTTTAATGGCACAACAGCCCATAGAGCCTAGGCCCTCTAGGGTCTAGGCCTAGCATCCCCTCAGGACCTACAGTTTTATGCCGAATCCGAACAGTGAAATGAAAAGCTTTTCATAGGCTATTTTTACTCTTGTAGGTTTGCCATTGCCTGCCAAGAGTTGGGCCATGTAGAAAAATTGTAGCAGGTCGACCCATTACCACTCGCCACAGCGATTCGATTCCGATTCACTAGACTCATTTTACTCCGACAGCTCCAGATGAAAGGCTCTGAATATGTATTCATTGCTGCTAAAAGTTAAGTTTCTAATATAGACAAGCCGATCTTCGCTCATCTCTAATCAATACAAATATAAGCGACTTAAAGCGAGTAAAGAGTACAATAGAATGAACACATTTACTCTTAATTAATTTTTTGCTTACCTTTAGTACAAATATTTCTCCCGTTGTGCGATTAATATCAAATTTACTATTGGCTGGATTATCTGGATCAATTCCTTGTCCGGTCAAAAAGTATACAATGTTCTGTGGTCGATCTTTATCACCATCGGTGGCGGTTACCTATACATATTTTTTTGTTATCAATTCCAATGCAGTGCAGTTTGAATTTGAAGAAAGAAAGAAGAAATTTTGTATATTAGATTAATTCTTCATAACAAGAAATTAAAGCTTAGAAGAAAATTTCTAGAATTTTCGGATTGCGTTTAACTTGTATGCAGTATCAAATTTAACAAGAAAATTTTATAAAAAGTAAGAAAACATAAAACTTTTAAATGGGCGCAAAAATAAACTTGCTTTTTATAGTAGTTTTAATATCAAATGAAAGCTACGAACTAAGTAAATGGAAAATGTTTACTCTACTCTACTTTTACGAAATATGAAGATTAAAAGTAAAAGGCATGCAATAAAGTTGTTGAAATGAACGTGCTAAATTAATTTTTCTAGGAATTTACATTTGCTATTCTTTAACATTGGCTACATTACTTGGAATAAAAAAGCATACATAGATATTTTATCCTGGAGTTAGTCGTGCATTATTTTATGTAACTTTGCAAAAGATTTATATACACAATCAGGCATGTGGATATGGTTTGACTACTTATTTGTGTTTACCAAATTGTTTGTATTTGAAAATGCTTAAGAACATTCCACAGAATTTAAAATATATTTAATATAGTAAAAACAGTAGTTTCCGAGTAACTTTCTGATGCAGTAACCTAGAGAAATAATTTCGTTGATAACCAGACAACAAAAAATAAATTATAAAATACTCCATAGTTAGTTGCGTTGAGAACGTTTAACTGAACGAAATCTTCTGCAGAGTAACAAATTACTCCACGTGTAGTTATACTTTAAATTTGAATATGTACACTATTTTCCAATTAATTTGCTGGAAAAATAAATACAGAAGTTTCTACTTAATCTGCCGGGAAAAATGAATGAACAGTTTTCTATTCATTGTAACCAGAGAAATAATTTTCCAGAAACCTGATATTAGTTTTATAAACATCTCCTTTTTCTATGTACTTTAACAATAAAATCTCTGGCTCAAGTTAGTGCAGTTAAGTGAGACCCAATTAAGTAGGGAAGACTGTGTATCATATAGCTCAATTAACCCTCTTGCAACTAAGCCGAAACTAGTCTGTAACATATGTCATTTCAGAAAAGCATAAATTTGCGAAGAAAGAATAAGAATATTGTTTAAATACATACGGGGTGTGATCAAAAAAATAACCGTTATTTTCAAATTTCGTGAATTACGTATGTTCGATTTTCGCATTTTTTTTCTGTTATGTTGGTACACATGTCTGTTATATATGTTGGCAATACCAACCATTTTGAATTGTCAGTTTGTTTTTTGACAGATAAAAAGGTTAGTCGTGTTTTGGTGTGCTCTTCGATTTTTTACTATTCGAAAAAATGGATCAAAGAAACTGTTTTCAGTTTTGTGTAAAAAATGAAATTAAATGGCCTTTGACGAGTCTACTATGAGCAGAACACAAGTTCAATTGTGGTATAACCGGTTTCAGGAAGGCCGAGAAGATGTCAATGACGATGCTCATCCTGGTCGCCCGAGCACGTCAACAACCGATGAAAACATTGACGCAGTGAAGAAAATGATTTTGGATAATCGTCGAATCACTATCAGAGAGGTTGCTGATGATGTTGGCATATCGTTCGGCTCATGCCAAGCAATTTTTACGGATGTTTTAGGCATGAAACGTGCGGCAGTGAAGATTGTTCCAAAATTGCTAAATTTTGAGCAAAAACAACGTCGCTTGTGCGTAAGTTTTTGGCCACAAACAAAATCCGTTATCATGCCTCAACCACCGTATTCACCGGACTTGGCCCCCGCTGACTTTTTCCTCTTCCCAAAACTGAAGACACCGATGAAAGGAAAGCGTTTTGCTACGATTGAGGAGATATAATAAAAGAAAAATCGAGACAGGAGCTGTTGGCGATACCAAAAAGCGCGTTTAAGAAATGTATTTCGAGGATTGGAAAAAACGCTGGCATAAGTATATTATATCTTATATCCCCCCTATTATATAGGGGGATTACTTTGAAGGGGACAAGATAGTTGTTGATGAATAAATAAATACTTTTTGAAAAAATAACGATTATTTTTTGATCATACCTCGTATTTTGAAAATTAATTTAGTAAATTACATTTAGCATTGATGAAAGTGCATATCATTGTGAGGATCATCATACTGATGATCAATCATTTTGATGAAGGTGTACATCATATTGATGAAAGTGTCATTGCATTGATAACAAGGCACTTCATATTGATGCAAGGGTACCACATTTTGATGAAAGTGCACATCTAATTGATGAAAGGATATATCAGGTTGATGAAACTGCACAGTATGTATAGTTATTGATGGAAGTGTACAATATATTGCAGAAAGTATATATTTCAATGAAAATATGCATATGCATATTGAAAGTAGAAGAATGCTTTTTCTGTATTGAATTTAAATATCATTATTAATATTTGTGTACATTGTACCTTCTAGAAATTAAGTAAAAAGATTAGTTGATATTATTTTAATAAGTGGTATTTTATGTTGGCAGACCAATAAAAAATACGCATGAATTCCTATAATATATACGAGTATATGCACATATTTATGTACATAGTTATGGTACATAAGTAAGAATATAGGCAAAATTTAATATGAATACAAACAATAATATAAATTGAAAAGATTGCATTTGTAAAAGCTCTTACAAAGAAATATTAGCATATTATTGTACAATCTTGTTTGAGTATGAGTATGTATATTGTATGTACAAATAAATGAACTTCTTTAATTAAATTAAATTTAAATAGCAATATCTTGAGCTGTGTTTACTTATTCAAAAACTGAAAGTGATATTTACATATAGTATATTGTATATGTAATGGAGGAAAAATATTTTCCGAATATCCACGCTACATAATCAAGTACCTACAAATGTACAATGGTTTCCGCATTAAAGAATTCATCTTGAAAAGCAATGTCTACTGCTATACTTAGTTCAATACATTTACAATACCCTACACACTCTGGTTTGGATCGAGTAACATTTTCCAAATTTTTCAGTAGAAATAAATAACTTTTTCAAACTTTCATATTTTCAACTGCTATTTTGACTGCTATCATTGTGGTCGCTGTGGCGTAGTGGTAGTGCGTTGGACTGCTACGCAGAGTGTCCGGGGTTCGGATCTCGGCACAGGCAAAACCAAAAAAACAAAAAAAAAGTAAAAAAAATAATTTTTCTACACGGCACCACCTCTTGGCAGGCAATGGCAAACGTACAAGAGTAAAAATTGCTATGAAAATCTTTTCACTTCGCCCTTCGGATTCGACATTAAACTGTAGGTCCCTTCTATTCATGTACAAATATAACACGCATAACATGAGTGTATGCGAAAAGCTCGGCCTAGCCCCTCCATGGGCTGTTGTGCCATTAAAACTAAAGTAAAGTAAAGTATTTTGATGTGTATAAAGTTAAAGAAAATAGTCGCACTTTTTTTTGGTGTAATCGTATAGCCAACTCTAAAACAGATGATTCATAATCCATTAAAAATTCGATTTTAAAAATTTGATGTTAGAAATTTAAGGGAGTGATATGTGGCCTGTTCGTCTGTCCGTGGAGTTGATTAAAACTAAAGCCATCTCAACGAAACTTGTTACAAACATTCCCCTAACTCAGGAAGAAGTTAAGTTCTGAAATGGACAAAATCGGTCAAGTACCTCCCATACAAGTGCAACTTTGATTTTATTCTGTATCTAATAAAGCCTAATTCGGTTTATTTCAATGAAATATCTAGTAATACAATATAACTGTTTTAAAAATTGTCAATATTGGTCAAAGGCCATGCCTACCGTTCAAACAAATAAAATGTTCAATGAGCAACAGCAAAGGAAATACTGAAACAAATTATATCAAATTTGGTTTAAATAATTTGAGAATAAAATGTACGAACATTATCATTATTAGGCAATAACCACGCCTACTGTGCATACAAGTGAAATCTTCAAAGGTCAACATGAAAAGATGATATATTGACACAAATACCACAGAATTTGGTACGATAGACCATCGATGGTGGCTAAAAATAAATACAGGGTGTTTTTTTTAGAAGTGTGGTTTTAAAACGCATATAATTTAATGTTATGGCCAAGAATTAAGCTTTATTATAAAGATAAGGATTTGCCATTATCGTTTTAAAAACGATTTCGGGTAAGTGGCCGCAGCAGCTAGTTCGAATAAATTCCACCAGAGAGGTCCAATTTTCGACCACTTCTTGCAGTAATTATGTCAGTATGTCAGTAATAACGCGGCGATTATTCTTTTCGAAGACGTCAATCGTCTCGGGCTTATCTGCGTAGACAAGCGACTTCACGATCTTATAAATCGCACGATCTTTGAGGTCACGCCAGAGGCCCACGATGCGAGATAATGCGTTCACCAAAAGTTTTCTTCAATAAATTGATTATTTCGTTGGCTGTATGGCTCTATGGCATATAGCGCCGTCTTGTCCAATTCCTCCAATTCAAGCACGAAAAAGTCATTAATTATGGCTATAAAGCGTTCCCCATTGACTGTAACATTACGACCGACTTCATCTTTGAAGAAATATGTACCAATGATTCCCTCTGCCCATCGAGCACACCAAACAGTGACTTTTTGAGGATGTAACGGCAATAATCGCTTGCGGATTATGATCACTCCAAATGCAACAATTTTACTTATTAACGTACCCATTCAACCAAAAGTGAGATTCATCGCTGAACAAAATTTTCTTGTAAAAAAACGGGATCGGTGGCCATCTTGTTTTGGTAATAATTTTTGCACGATTTGCAAACGTTGTTCAGGAGTAAGTCTATTCATTATGAAATGGCAAACCAAACTGAGCATAAATCAAATGACAGCTGTCAAAAAGACCAACTCCGAACAACGTATTGCCAGATTACTTCTAAAAAAAAACACCCTTTATATTTTACGTTCAAAAACCATCAAAATTGTACCTACTTATTGTATGTATTATTGGATGAGAGGAGGATTTTGGGGTTTCAATTTAACAGATATTGACTGAAATTATTTTCTTTGTTATGATATCTGAATAGTCTGAATAATAATATCGAAATGAGTTTAAGTAGATTTTTTCGAGATTCTAGCATTCTAGAGGAAAGGCGATTCATTACCATATGTCGTGTCTTACAGACTAATGCCGTGCGTCTGTGAGGTATACGAAATATAGAATTGTCATAACTTTAGGACATCTTCAGGGCAGAGGAGTAGAATTTCAAGTACCAATACTTGAATAATTTCCTCAAATTTTTTAAGTAACTTATTTCAAGGAGTTTCAACCAGAGCTGGGTTAACTCCTTAGTAATGAATAGGAATTTGTGGAAAAGGCATTACAATTTAATTCCTTATAATGGAATTGAAAAAATTTTAATTACAAATTACGATTTCTTATAACGGAATTGTGAATATGAAAATTACAATTTCAATTACTCTATGGAATAGGAAAAGTAATCAAGTCCTTTAACATAGCTCTAAAGTAATCGATTGTAATTAAGTGTAATTTAATTCCGAAAGTAATGATTCCTGTCCACCTCTGGTCTCAAGTCCTTTAAGAAAATTCAATATGATTTATTTCTAGTATTTTCAAATAAGTTTGACAAATTTTCAACGGTATTGCAAGAATTTTTAAATAGTTTCAATTGAATTAGATATTTGCAAGTATTTTCAAGTTATATTGGCTCTTGCAAATATATTTGAAAAACAAAAAAATTAAGTATATATTGTTTCATGAATGGTACTACTGAGATGAGTATCATATGAATATCCTGCTTAATATAGACGATATTGAATTATGCCCATGGCTGCTCGTCTCATGGTTGGTTGCCAATATCAACTATTCAGTATTGCTGCCATTTCCTACGGAAGTACACTTAAATTTTAAATAAAATTAATTATTTTTCTCTGAATATCTCCTGCATAATTGTTTGCTTATTTTAGTCACACATTTTTTAATTATTTATTTCATAATTATAACTGTCCACCATGTAATTTGTTAATATGTAACTAATAAATAACATCTACCAACAACATTAAATTGTTACAGATATAAAAAAATTAAATTTAAATTTCGAAAACCAATGGGAAGAACAGCATTAAAAAATCAAGTAAAAAAATCAATGAATCCATTAAAGTAAATACAATGACAACAATGAACAGCATAATGCAACCATTTACATAATTATGGAATTTTTTTTTCAAATAAATAAACATTAAAAAAAAAAAAACATTTGAAATTATTTTAATTACAAGTAAGTACAAGCAAATGCTGCTAGAATGAAGTTTTGATTAATATAAAATGATATTTTAGTTGAAATGAAATAAATGAAGTCAGAGTTTTTGATACTATTTATATATACAACAACAACTTTATATATATTATACACATATGCCACAACCATTTTCTTTTGTATTTTAATTACAAATTTTACAATACTTTTCTATTAAATATATGGTAATACATATTTACTGTACGAGGAGAAGGTGCAACATGTGTATCTCGGTATTTTGTACACACGTACTATACATATTATGATTTAAAATATTAAAATTGAGTTAATCCAAAAAAGGTAAATGAGGACCTGTATTATTGTAAATGGTGCATCCATTTCCTCGTTCAATGTACGCTCGTACAGTGTCTGCGGGAATACTGGCGGCAGATCATTGACATCGCGTATACTTATAACAATTGCTGTTGAATTCTCATTTAAACTATCAGAGGCAACCAATTTTAACTCGTACTTTACATAAAAATAAAAAATATAAAAATAAAAATAATAAAACGGAAAAAACAAAAAAAACAAAAAAAAAAATTATATTTAAAATCAAAAGAAGTCAGAATAAAAACTATGAATCATATAATTTACACAAAACAAACATACTATATCAATAAAGTGAAACTAAAAATTGATAATAATAAATGTATGTAATTAAAATAATATTTGTGATAAATGAAAAGAAAAAATATTTTGACAACTGAAGTGACAATGTCTAAAAACGAATAATATTGATGAACATTTCATATTTTTACAATAAATGAACTTATCAATCCGTACATATCAGTGAAATCAATATTATTTGTTTGCAGTGATTTTTCCTTTTTTTATGAACTTCGTATGTATCCACATACGAGTACATTTCACTTCGATTCAATTTATTTTAAAGCAAAAACATTTACAAATTATTAACTTTTTACAATTTTGTTGAATCTGTTCAAAGATTTCAGGGGGATTCAGAGGGATATGCATAAACTCATAAATGCCTCATAAAATGCCTTATAAGTGCACCATATAAACATGTCAAAATTTGTATAAAATTACTATAATGTTTCTTTTACGAATTTATAATTTTATATACCATAGGGTTTCCGAGATATTTATGAGTTTATATGAGTCCCACTATTAATTATAAATTTACACAAAAATTTTAACATTTCTGAAAAATATTTGTGATGCCAGTACAAATAATCTGAATAAATTATTTAATAAAAATCACTGAACGCTTTTAAATACTAGGCAGGCACTGATATTTGTGTACGCATCAGTGATATCTTGCAAATATATGTAACTGCCTCAGTGTATGCGGAACAACAGCATTTTAGAGAAACAATGAGTAGAAAACATCCTACATAAGGCTTTGGTTCACTGTGTCACTGATATTAAGTTACTATTTCTGCAAATATTAAGTATCAAGTTAGCATACTTATGTATTTAGCAAGTTTGACAGTGACTATTTTAGCAGTGACTTGTTGCTAAATAACTCGCATAATAGAATCATAATATGCATTTGGAATCAATTTAACTTGGACAAAAGTTTATTTTTTTAACTCCTAGCACAATATATTTCAGAATTGGTATTTGGAAGTTACCGAAAGCAATGCTAACTTTTAAACTGCAAAGTGGATATTTGTTAAACTACAATTTTAGGACCAAAGAAGGCAATGAAATTGTCAGTACATTTTTAAGATTAAGGGAGTCACTGAAGATATCAGTGGCACCCCGATTATCAAAATGTAAAAGTTTCAAGTAACAGTTACTGGCAGTGACTGCTAAGTATTAGGATTTTAAAATCACTATTACTGGCAGTGAATGTAAAGCAGCCGATATATTTTTGGTTACATTTTGTCATTTATATAATGAATCACAAAAATATAATGAATTACTAAATGAAAACATTAAGGTTTTAGTTAGTAACAGTGACTGTAAAGTGGCAGTTACATTTTAACATCTGGGATATAACAGAAAGCATCAATGTTCATCAGATCTTCAAAATGGGAACTTTAAAGTAACAGTTAATAAAAGTGACTGCAAAGTAACAGTTATTTATTTAGATTTTGATATAAAGAGAATTATAATAAATGGAGGCCACCAGATCTTCAGAGTTGAGGGTTTCAAGTCACAGAGACTGCGAAATAGCGGTTTATTCTTTCTTCAAAAAGTTTGTTAGTTTTCCCACGGGCTATCAAGCAGAGCCAAACCAAAATATATTTCATAGGTTTACTCGTAACGGAAATTTTTAATACATATATATCTGATTTTCAAGATATTGTGTTCGACATTCGACACCTAAGAAGTTTTTAACCATCTGCCAGGTTCAAATCCAGGTATTGCATTAATCAGAAATCATTATTAAATAAAAAACAATGAATTTTAATATAATTTTGTTTTTGTTTCACAGCGTACCTACATTTTAAATTACATGCAACACGTAAGTATGTAATTCAATGTTTTTTTTCACCTACTAAGTATTTGAAATAATAATTGAAGGGTCGAAAAAGCTCGGCCTAGGCCCTCCATGGGCTGTTGTGCCATTAAAAGTAAAAGTAAAGTAATTGAAGGGTCGCCTCAAAGGACGATGCAAGCGCCTACAACGATATTCGAGGCAACCATTCAATTGAGTTTCCATTATTTTAGATGCATATTTATGCTTTTACGAGTACATACATACATAAAATGAAAAATTAATTATTAAATGCTGTTAAAAAAAAAACGGTTATATGGCCAACACATGCGCTAACCACGAGAGCAGCAGTGTGAAATGTGCATTTATCCCAGCATGTTTCGCTTGTGGTTTGCTAGCATTTTCCTTTTCTTTATTCTTTCAACCAAATAGTTTTTTATATTTTAATGATTTTAAAATATTTGTTGTATTAAAGTGTTAAAGGTTGAATGCAAGGTGAAAAAAAATAAAAAATTTCACACGTTCCTTAATGAGGGTGAAGGAAGGAAGTCAGATGCTTTTTCGCTACTCATGTCAGATCATTTGTTAGGGTACTTTTACCCTAGGTGTTTACTCATTTGACTGGTCATCTTATTTGTTTTTTGACTTGCTATCTGACTCTTCACTTAACTTTTCATGGGACTTAAGCTTAAACGATCTCAAACAAATGTGTATATAAATATTTTTATTTTGGGCGGACAAGTCTTGCAAGCAATAAAATAATACAATATTAAGAAATATTTTCTATGTGTTTAATTTTTAACATGCATAAAAATAAACGCTGTATTTGATCGATGGGAAAATAAGGGAATTTCAAATAATTTAGATTTATGTGTTACTATAAGTTTATCAACACACTCTAAGAATACAAAATCACATAAAAAAAATTTAAAAAAAACAGCAGAACACTAACTAAAAAAAAATATATTTTTAAATTTGACTGAAGCAGTGAGTGCAAGTATATAAAAGAGGAAAAAATACAAAACAATGATTTTGAGAAATACTTCATTAGAAGCTAAACTAAAAACTCAATATGTATGTGTGTATGAGTAGTTTTTATATGAAAAGCTATGTAGTAAAATTTGTGTCAATGTGTTAGTAGTAACCTGAAGCACACGTTTCGGTAAATTACGATCGTCCTCCTCGGTGATTTGCGTGCGATAGGTAGGACGCTCAAATACGGGAGGATTATCGTTGACATCCTTGACATGAATAATGACAGTCGTGTAGTTTTCCTTTAAATTATCTGAAGCAGCTAAACGTAGTTCATACTGGAGTTAGGGAGCGGCACGCAAAAGAGAAATTTGTTAGATTGTACAATACAAAGAATATATGTAGTATGTAGGTATGTAGATAATATTTTTACATAATTTTGTTTTTTTTGTAGACATTCAAAATAAAATAAAACGTAATTGTAAGAAAAACGTTATAAGCGTGTAGTAAACCCATTAGTGCTTATTTTTTTGCTTGATATGGAAGTAAGTACATTGTGAAGCAAATGCTTTCTTCGTCAAGGAAATAGCATTGCCGGGGGTGAGTTTCTATAAAATTTCCATAAAATGAACATCAAATAAGAGCTCATACCAACTTCTTAATAAAAAACTATAATTCTCAATGAACCACTGAGTCAATCTCTTCGATAGTACTACTACATCATACTTTAATACAATTCCAAAATAGTTGTAGAAAAAACTACAACATTTTGCAGAATATTCCACTTCTTATCCTTTTTACACCCAACGTTGTAGAAGAACCAGAAAAAAAAGAAAATAAGAACAAATCACTTTAAATTACGTTAAAAATGACGAGATAGAAACCAAGAGGAAAAAAACCAACCATAAAAAGAAATTGGTGACAAGACACGCGCCTTGGTTTTTGGTGTCATACTTCCGCTACTGCCATTAAATTCATCATGCTATCTCCTTCTTTTACGCTACGATGCCTTTTCTTTTTCAGCGGCGTTGCATATCTGCTTTTTTCTCAGAACTCAGAATGCAAAAGGGAAATTGTTTGGATGCATAAAAAATTGCATGTAATAAACTGCAATTGTATATATTGCATGCGAGAAAAAATACAAAGAAGAGAAAAAAGTAAAACATCCAAGTGAATGCCTTCAATTTAATGGGTGTGGCTGACTGGCTGTTCATTTATACAATGCAACTTGAACGAAAAACAGCTGCAACAGCAGCTTACGAGTTACTGAGGCGGGAAATTTATATGAGTGTATATAAAAAAACGATTTCAATCCCATTGTATTTACAAACACACACACACATTATCTCTCTCTCTCTCGCTCTCTCTCAGTTTGAATTATATTGTTACAACTTTTGATACGTCATCAAAGAAAGACAAAGAGAATGTAATACCACGGATCGTAGCGGCAGAACAGAGGAGAGAGAAAGAGAGAGCGAGGGAGCATAAAAATAACTGCTAAAAATTTTTCACTTGTACAAAATTCGCAACTGAAATTCAATTAAAGTGAATTTTTGATATTTGATTTGACTTTTGGAATGCGCGTTTTTTGTTATATAATTGAAAATGTGGTGGAGCAAATACACTGCACACAAGGTTGCAATATGGTGGTAGGGTTGATTTTTGTGAGTGATTTAAAATTGCCACTGGGGGACATATGAATTAATTGAATATTTATTGGAAATATACTGCTGCACATATGTACATAAACGAAAGGTTGAGCAAAGTAGTAAGCTTTGAGTAAAAAAGTTTTTCTTTCTCTTTTATAAAGTTTTCTTTGTCAACTTCGAATTGAAATCGCAGATAAACAGTTTTTAGGTATTTTCCGAAAATAATTATGAAACAATTTCTATTTTATTGGCATTCACAATTTGATCAATTCTTTGAACTGTAATTAACACTGACTATGCATATTTAAGGAAATGAAACTTTAAAGTAGAGATTTAACAAAAAAGTTCAAAGTTCTTAAAGATTTAAAAATAATAAGAGATGAGTGCTATCAGCTTTGCGAAGCTAAATTTTGAAAAAGAGGTAGAATTCCATTGAATTGCCCGCAAATTCCTTGTTACATAAATTTATATAAATTTTATTTACTGGAAAATTTTTTATTGAATATAATTTTTCGCATATAAGTAAAAAGAACGATATTAGTATTTTTTAACAAAAAATTTTTTACATAAAAACGAAATTACTGACAACCTTGATGGCACCACTCCTCCTACACATACATACTGCAACTACACACATACAATACCATACACAAAAAATAAATAAATAGAAATCTCTTCAGAGTAAAAGAATGAAGAAAAATAGAAAGAGAGAAAGTTCACCCTAATTAACATAAATAAATAATTAAGTAGGGAACATTACAAAAACATTTGTTTACACATTTTCATTTGGTAAACATGATGGTGGTAATGCTGATGGCGATAATGCCCCTAACTTCCTCTTGCTACTAGGGCATTGTCATCAACAACCAAAAAATATTTAAGAAAAACACAAACAAAAGGCGGAACAGCAGTAAGTGTCACAATGGCACAGTGTCACAGCCAGGCGGAAGAGAAAGACCAGAGGTAGGAAGAGAGAGGGTAAGAAGACAGGAGGGCCGGGGTATGAAAGGCATGGGACAGGGCGTAGGTGCAGGACTAGCACTTGGAAGAAGCTGAGCAGCTATTGAGACAGCATGAATGAATTTTTTGGTATTAAAAAAGTGAAAAAGTCAAATGCGACGAATGAGTAAAAGTCATGATAAGTTTTGTGTTTGTGTTTTTGTCTAATTTTTTCTTTCTTTCTGCCTTTTGTTTTTTGTTTGGTTGACTCTTACATACTTGTTCTCTTCGTTGTGGTATAATAATTTAAAATTAAAATGCTTAACTTCTGAACCACAAAATCGTTAAAAAAAAAAGAAACACAAAAGGAACAACAAAATCCCTGAAGAGGACACACATATACACGCACATACTGCAGTGGCGGTTCTAGAATTTTAATATGGGGCAGTCGACCGATTTTAATTAATTTAAGGAATAACATCATCAAATATGGAATAAGAAGAGTTGATTGAACCGATTTTCATTAATTTGAAAATTAAATACGTAAAGACAGAACATCGTGAACAACACTTCTATAAATTGCTAGGAACAATGGTAACAAATATGAGAATTCAGAAAAATTTAGGTATTGTGAAAAAGGTAGAATAGTAGTCTAGCTAGACTGGAAACGGGAGTAATTGAATTACAAAAGAGTGTAGAAATCAAATGAAAATAAATTAGTCCAGAAATTAGACGATATTCAACCTAAAATTTAGTCCTCAAATCAGACTGAAGCTAACCAAAAACTAGTCCAATATAAAACTAAAGACCAAACCCAAAGATAGACTAAAATTTAAACCAAAAATTAGAGAAATTTCTAGCCAAACCAAAATTCAAACCAGAACTGGCCAAACGGAAAACCAAAAATTTTAATAAATAATCTCATATAACAAACCAAAACTCAAAGTAAGGTCAGACGACCACAATTGTCTAGTGGGTAGTGCACTAGACTCTCACACGGAAATGTTTCGGGTACAATAACCATCCCGATACGATGGTTAATTCTCATACATAACATTTTTATATTCCAATCGATATGAACTGACTGAGAATTGCACGAAATTGTTCAAGTATGTAAAATTCATGGCAGGTAATGGCACAACCAACAGGTTAGGGCCGTTCTGCCCACAGTGCGTCCTGTTATAGCATATCTACTCTAGCCAAAGCAAAGCTAGGACTTAACACTAAACCATACTTATTCCAAGATTTAGATTAAATATTTAAACCAGAACTCACACCGAAAATTAAACCCAAATTTCAGACTCAAATTTAGACTAAAAGTAATTAAAAAAATAGAGTAATTTGAAATCAAACTAAGATTAATTTCAGCAAAAAACAGACTAAAACTCGTACTAAAAACAATTAAATAACCCAGATTCATATTCTAGTCAAAGACGGAAACTCTGACTATTGTAAAAATTGGATCTCATTCGGACTAAATTTCAAATACTCTCAGACCAAAATTTGTACAAAAATTTAAATCACACCGACAGACTAGAATCTCAACCAAAAACAATCCAACCGATATTCGAAACTAACGCAAACAAAATAGTGTATAATATTATACTAAAATTCTGACTGAAATTAAGAATCGAATTGAATCAACTGATTAAGATCCCCCTTCTCGATCAACCACTGCACTCACACATTAAAAGTGAAAATATCAAAGGAAATTTACACGCACTCTCACATAAAATAAACATAAATTTTAAGAAGTAAATATAAATATAAATGTGTAAAAGAACATATAAAAGCAACAAAAACCACTTTAAAGATATTTCATTTTCATATTTTTGTTTAAGGCTTTTTGCCATTTTGTGTGTTAAGGCAACTACTCAACATACTCCCACACGTTAGTGTGTTTGCGTGCTTGTATCAAGCTCCTTCGAGCAAAACATGAGCCTCTCTCTTTATTTGGCAGATGAATACAAAAACACACAGGCATACATACATACTTACTCGTACTCATACTTACCTGTACGAGGTACGAGTATGTACATATAGTATATATGCGTGTTTGTGTTTCTTGTTTATACAGAAAAACAAATATGTAAATGTAAAAGAAGAAGACAAACGAAAACAAGAATACAAAAATGCATATGAATAAATGTTATATTTCAACTTACCCTTCGCCTGGTTTCATAATCAAGGGCACCCGCCACATAAATGGCACCCGTCATATTTTTAACCGCAAAAGCGCCACCAATATTGCCGCTTGTTATTTCATAACGTATACGTGACGCTGTTCAGTTCCATTTTTCAGCAAAAATATTTGTTGTTTGTTGTGAATTTTTTATACATGAAGCAAGCAAGCAAGCAAACAGCAACAGAAAACAAAGAGAAAAAATTCATATTTCAATATTTTGTTGACAATTTTATTTTCATTAATGTCATCATCATCATCGCGACGCGACGCGACGCGACGCCATGCCACGCGGATACTCACATTCATCGTGATCCTTTGCTGTTACTGTCAATACTGTATGCTGTATATCTTCATTTTCATCAACTTCCGCTTCATATAAAGACTTATCAAAATATGGTGGGTTATCATTTTTATCAGCAATACCAATGCGTATGAATTTTGTCACTGGAAAAAAGAAAGAAAGCCCAAACACAAAATGAATGCGAAAGCATAGCATAAATTATTTCAAATGAATTCTTACAAATATGTCACAAATTATGCAAAGCTTTGTTTATCCTAAATATTAATGCAAATAATTATTGCATAGCGTACTCTACTCCACTCTACTCTTTATACTTTTAATTCATTCAGCAAGTCTATTAAATTTTCGCTCCTAAAATTATGCAATTATCACGTAATCAGTATAGAATGTGTTGGCTGTTGCTTTCACTAATATTTCTGGGACTTTTTACTATCTTCTACTCTTTTACTGATGCTGTTGTTCTTGGTACTTTCTTTTTCAAAGAAAATTTAAGTTCCTATGCTGGATTCTACTTGATACGCATATTAAATAATGTATTCTAGTTACATACTTTAAAAATACATACTATAAAAATGTGCTCATAAATAAGTGTTTATAAGCATAAATAACTACATACATACCATAAGTATACGTAAAAATATATCCCTGTAGAAAATTATGCGACTTATCACAGTACAAAGTAACAAGTTATGAAATCCCGAGCGACTTCACTTCATAAGTGAAATCAAACCAAATATTAAACAGAAAATTTAACTTTTTTAAAATCAGACGACCAAATTTCAGACAAGATTGACATTGAGTTGAGACCAAAAATCATAACAAAAGCTATACCACAAACAGACACTAACCATTGAAAGACCAGTAATTACATAAAAACTCATATCACAAGTCAGACAATAAAAAAATATGATCAAAATTCAGACTTATTTATATCAGACTAAAATTTACTAAAAATTATACAATGGTGTAAATAATGCCTTCTGCTGAGCCAAAACCTTCCCCTTCTCTTCTCTGTAACTAAGTAAGCTCTTGATCTAAATGTTAGAGAAAAATTGCCAAATAACTTGTGATTTCCTACTGGGAATATACACACAAAGGCAGTAATTTATGTACGTATTGTTCGGTAATACAAGCTACACTTCTGACACTTAGCAAATTACCATATATTTTTTATTTCATTATTAAATAATGCGGAACATAGCAACAATTAAAACTACAAACAATTTCATTTAATATTCAAGTTCTACATTAATCAGAAATGAGACGAATGACAGTTCTCCACGCGTCACCTTTCTCAGAAACGCGGAACTAAAGTCAGCTTAAAAATATAGAACAAGTTTTTCTGAATATTTAAATTAATTCTCTGGAGATTACAAGTTTTCTATTTCACAAAATTTCCTTGTATTCCTTATTACTTAACTTGAAATTTTGTTTGTAACATTTTTAAATAATAAGACAATCTCGGGTGTTTTGTTTCAAAATCTCTGGCATTATTCAAAACCTTTCTGTAATAATGTCTAAAATGGTTTTAAAAATATTATCAACAATTTTAGTCACGTACGTTTTGATAATATTATTTATAATTTATTTTTTGCCCAAACACTGTAAACGGGAATAAATTAACTAGTCCCAAATACTTATAGAGCGAGAGAATGTGCGAGATAGAACAGCAAACAGAGAGAAAAGAAGGGAAAGTTGACATAACTTCATCACATAACGAGCATTAAATTATGAAACAGTTCTAGCTTCTACTTTGTTATAGTACTAAAAAATTATTTAATTAAATTAAGGGATTTATACATAATTATTTGCTAGCATATTTTTAGGTGACATTTTGAAAATGAGTAATAAAATGTTATTATAATATGTATCTTTTAACATGCAGCTGCATAATTTATATCATGTGTCAAGTACAAAGCCTAAACTATAAATTGATTTTTCCGATATGAATATTCAACCACAAAAAGAAAATACATTTGTTTTTCTACTTATACTTGACCTACTTTCAGGCAAAGCAAAATGAATATGCATAATTTTTTGTATAAACAACAAAGTTCTTTATAAAAATTAATTCGGAAACTTAAATTATTGTTCCATGGAAGGTAAGTAACTCGTAAACAAGAAATATACATATTTAAGTATATGCAACGCTTGAAAGCAACAACTAAAATGAGTGAAGTTCTAACAATTAAATAGCAAATCCACACTTTTTCCTTTCCACCGAAAAGGATGCAATGTTTTGCCAGGCTGAAGGTAGTTAGTTTTTGTGTGCGAGAGTTGAAAATTATGCGGTTTTCTCAACTACGCACAAAGAAGCATTATAATAATATGTTTTTCGTGAAAATTTTCTGTTGATACTTGCAAAAAAACTATAACAGTTTTTAGCAACACTTTTTCAAAGCAACTACAATTTTATTATTATTATTTTTTGTGCATTTTTGGAAATGTTTTAGCAATTGATAACAGTTGCTTCGTTGCAAAGAAATGTATGGTATGTATGGATATTTGAAATAGTATGTATGCAGGATTCTTTTTTGTTCACACAAAGATTCTACAGCATAACCTCAGGCGCGCCTTATTGTTCGTGACTTGTTTATTATGTATATACATACAAAAAGAAGAGAAGAAATGTCACAAAGCTTATAAGTGTAGTAGGAGCTGGTTGTTGTCTACAATGGCATGTTGCAAATGCTGTTTGCAAAACACACTCATACGGAAACACATGCACAATACATATGTACTCGTACACTAAACATCAACACCATAATGTAGTTATTGCTAAATATTTCTGTTTCAGCTGTTTATTTCTGTAAAATTGTGTCCTCGAGGCTCAGTTTGCAACATTCTCTGTTCACAACTATGTACAAAGCACATATCTATCTATCTATCTATCTATGTACGATTATGTGTGAGTTTCTTGTTTGCAAGTTGCATTTCCTTCTATGTATTTATTTTTGAATGCGTTTATGTTTTAATTTGAATTATATTTGCATTAAGTTGTGTGCATTTGTATCTATGAGTGTACGTATGCTGTGGCAATTAGATAAGCTCTAGTTGTAGCATGTTTTATGTTGAATAAATATTTGGGTCAACATATAAATGTGCATACATTAAGGGATTATTAAATTGTAAGTATTTACATTTAGATTGGCACAAAACAAAAGTAACAAAGCATTGCAATTTTCTGGTGCTTTGGAAGCGGGGATAAGGAAACTTTATTTTAAGCTTAATTGTAGACCTTTGGAGATGAGTTCAAAATGATGGCGTAAAAAATTTGCTATATATTTTGTCTCATTTGTGTGAATTTAATGTAATTTTTGTTTGTTAAATTCAATAGTAAATATTAAATACCGCCGCCTGACTATGAGGAGGTCTTAACAGCCATTGCTTGGCTAAAAAACAATAAGGCTGCAGGTGCAGATGGCCTGCCTGCTGAGTTCTTTAAGACCGGAGGCGAAGAGCTCAAAAAACGCATACATGAGCTTCTATTCAGAATATGGTTGGATGAAAGCATGCCCAGTGATTGGAACCTCAGCGTACTCTGCTCAATCCATAAGAAAGGTGATTCCACGATCTGCGCCAACTACCGTGGGATAAGCCTTTTTAATATTGCATATAAGGTTCTATCGAGCGCACTGTGCGAAAGACTGAAGCCCATCGTCAACAAACTGATTGGATCTTATCAGTGTGGCTTCAGGCATGGTAAATCTACCATCGACCTGATATTCATTCACACTACGACAAATCCTGGAAAAGACCCGAGAAAAACAGATCAACACCCATCGTCTATTTGTCCATTATAAAGCCGCCTTCGACAGCACCATTAGGGATCACTTGTACGCCGCAATGTCTGATTTTGGTATCCCTGCAAAGCTCATTCGTCTTTGCAAAATGACTCTGACCAACACCACCAGCGAAGTGAAAATTGGGACAGTCCTCTCCGCACCATTTGATACCAAAAGAGATTGGAGACAAGGTGACTCCCTATCGTGAGACTTCTTTAAGCTTATGCTGGAGAAAATAATTCGAGCTGTGAACATCGATAGCCCTGGCACTATCTTCTACAAGAGTGTCATGCTGCTAGCATACGCTGATGATATTGACATCATTGGCAAAAACGCTCGAGCAGTCAGTGCAGCATTCTCCCACCTGGAAAGGAAGTCTAGTCGAGTGGGTCTAGTGGTGAACGAGTACAAAACGAAATACCTTGTGTCAAAAACGCTCTATAAGTCCCTCACCCCTCAGTGGTCGTTGTGGTGTAGTGGCAATGTGTTGGACTGCTAATACGCAGAGTGTTCGGGGTTCGAATCTCGGCACAAGCAAATCAAAAAAAAAAAACAAAAAGGTAAAAAAAATTATTTTTCTACACTGCACCACCACGTTTTGGCAGGCAATGGCAAACCTACAAGAGTAAAAATTGCTATGAAAAGCTTTTCACTTCGCCGTTCGGATTCGTAGGTCCCTTCCATTCATGTACAAATATAACACGCACAATATTGGGTGGATGCGAAAAGCTCGGCTTAGGCCCTCCATGGGATGTTGTGCCATTAAAAGTAAAGTAAGTAAGTCCCTCATCCTTCCCGTCCTAATGTAAGGCGCAGAGACGTGGACATTGACCATCAATGATTAGAGGCTGTTAGGAGCGTTCAAGAGGAAGATACGGTCCAGTATGCGTGGGCGACGTGCATCGAATAAGATGGAACGATGAGCTGTACGCCGACTCTGACAGTAGTCAAGCGTATACAAATCCGAATGGAAGAAAGCGTTCCGCTCCGGCTAGAAGGGTGTTTCATTCGAACCACGGTGGAGGAACACGCAGAAGGGGACGTCTTAATCTCCTTTGGAAAGACCAGGTGCAGGGCAGCCTGACTGCACTTGGCCTTATCAACTGGCGCCAGCCCTTGAATAGTAGAGGCGATTGGCGAAGCATTGTAGAGACGGCCAAGACCGATCATCGGTGGTAGTGCCAGTTAAGTAAGTAAATATCAAATGTATTTATATAATTGGATTATTTGCTGTTATTTTCTTTGAAATTATTGAATTTATATTGTTGCTCTACAGCAGTAGCTAAGTATGTAATTGCTGGAATTACTTAGTTGTTTTTTATTTGGCCAGTCGTACTACTTTCTATGCAAATTTATCATTAGAATTCCAATTGATTGCATACTTGTGGCATGCCTTGTCACTTTGAATTGTCACACTTGCCAATAGCATTTTTAACACTTCTTCCCCTCCCTATTTCAATTTTTATTTTGGCGTTATCTCTGATTTATTTTGCTCTTGAAAAAATGGAAAATAGTTTTGTTATTTAGTATGCAGAACAAGATAGGAAAAAAGACAACAGAAAAAAGGAGAGTGGTATGAAAAAGAAAAGAGTAAAATAAGAAGAAAGGAACGAAATATATTTTTTATTTATACATATTCAATAAATTATGAAATTCCGATTGAATGAATGACAATGTTTCATTTCAAATTGATATATGTACTAGATATGTACTACGATGTTACATAATTTAAAATATGTAATCAGTGGAAAACTATGCCATCAGCCATGCTGCAAAATAAGCTACTGTTCCTACACTAAAAAGTAAAAAGTTCAATTAGCAGAGAATTAAATTGCGAGGCTAGTTATACCTGAAAGCCCAGAAGTATGCTACAATTTAAGTTCCCTGTGGCACATTTTCTGTTATTCACAATTTTTGAACATTTTTATTTGTCACTTTCAGTTTATTTTATTTTCAACTCGTTTTCGTTCAACTTATTTTGTAATAAATTTTGTTTCTACCCATATTTATTCATTGTGTTATTTTTATGAATTAAATAAAAATCAACCACAACAACAAAAGCAACAATGTAGCATATAACATTTTATGTAACCGTTCGACACGAACATTAACACTTTGTTGTCGTATTTGTCGGATATATGTATTTGTGGTTGTGATATTTTTATAACCGTATTTTATAACATGACAATCCAAAAGAATTGTCCAACAGACAACAAAAGACATATAATCATAAAAAAGGAGAAGCGACAAAATTGTGAAATAAAATGGAGGCAAGAAGTAGGGGATGTAGAGAAGCAGAAGTAGCAACAACTACTGCAGCAAATATTGACAATAGATTTGATGCAGCAGCAACATTTTGTAATGAGCATTAAAGGGCATTAAATGCATTCGCACATACATACATACATACTCGTATTTATGTATTAGTATGTGTCCTCCCACACGTACATATGAACATGCATGCATTTGTAGTTGTGTGTTTGCTTACGGTTTTATATGTGTATTTGAATAACATTTAAGAGAGCCATACATTTTCACTTACATTTGTACATAGATTTGTACACATGATTTTACTCTGGCTGGACCCGTTGCTTTCTACATACATATTTGATTTTGTTCTAAAAACGTTAGGGGGAGTTAACGGAGGAGTTAAAAATTTATAGAAGCAATTCGAAAGAGTACTTCTTTACGATTATTCTTCTAGCGCCTCAATCTGCATATATAAGAGTTGTGAGTGGGGATGAGTGTGACACTAAAAGTTACTGCTGCAGCACAACAGATTGTGGAGCGCATATTCCGATTTTACGCATTCTTTACGGCCGGCCTTTAATTCTAGTTTTATAAATTTTAAACTTGTAACTAAAAAATGATCTTAATCAATAGTTTTGTAGTACAATTTCTATGCTTACATGCCCAAAAAAGAGGGTTTTTAAAATTCTAGATTTGAGAACACTGCACATATTCCAAATTTTCAATTTAAAACTAACGAACAATTTTTTATGCATCAGCAAAGCTCTGATCACTGATGATGCATCACATTTGGCACTGATATCATAGTGCCAAATGTGATCTTCTCTTACTGCGTTCATTTCTCTACTTGAAAATCGAACCTGTGGTAACTGCAGCACACCAGACAAGCATAACAGTTTACTCGATTAGAGCTTTCTTTCTTTTGTTTTAGTGGCAAACAGCCCACGGATGTCCTTTCGCATCCACTCATGTTACGCGTGATATATTCATACATCGAAGGGGGAAGCTACAGTTTTATACCGAATCCGAACTGAGAAGTAAAAATATTTTCTTGGGAAATTTTCAGTCATGTAAGCTTACCCAGAGATGGTGCCGGATAGAAATTGACTTTTTCTACTGTTCAATTTGGCTTATACCATGATGGCCACTTAGAATAACCGATAACTGAATATCTTTTTACTTCACCATACTTTCCCTGTAAGGGAATTGAACCTGAGGCTACTCAGACTCAAGTTTAGCACTCTTTCTTCTCTTCGCTGTCTCTTATCATCTTTAGGAATAAACCTCTATTTCTTTTTTTTCTTTTCCTTCCTTTTCCTCTAATTTCCCTCTTTTATTCGCATTGTCACCTCCATATCTCTGTCCGCGCATTTTTCTCTATCTTACTCCCTCTTATTAGTTTTTCACTTTTTTTCCTTTACTTCTCTGTTGTTGTTTTTGGTGGCTGTTCAGAGACACACTTAAGCTACAACCGTCCATTGTGATACCAATATCGGTCTAACGCCGGTTCTGAATGGCAATTACGGTTGCAATTTCTTATCGCTTGGCGGCTTTTCCATTGCCTACAAAGAAGTGTAATTGTACCTACACTTTTTTATATTTCTCACTCATTTCATATCAGCAGAAGTTGAAGAAGTTTATGAGAGCTAACCAACAGACTAAGAGAGGAACCGAACTCCCGTACCCTCCCGTGAAAGTCTAGTGCTCTCTACCCATCACACAGGTCGTCATTTTACTTCCACTCTATTTCTGATATTGCTCTTTATCGCTCTTCCTCACCACTTTCCTACCACATCTTTTCCCTCTGTTAAATTTTATTCACCCTTTTGCTTTTTGTATATCTTGTATCTTGTATATCACCGATAGTTTTAGACCAAAGACCAAAGTTAGTTTTGGTACAAAATATTCAATTCGATAATTTGCACTTAAATCTTTTCCATACAAATATAATGTGTTACCTTCCACGAAACATACATGAATATTAATAAAGTAAAGGGTGATTTTTTAAGAGTTCGGTTTTTGAAAATTCAATAAAATACAGAAATATTAGAAAAGTGAATGCAATTTTTATTTCGCGCGATAAATCCATTCCTGCCATTTACTTTTAAAGATAATTTCATTTAAATGTTGCCCGCGGCTACGCTTCAAGTGGTCCATTCTGATGGTCCAATTTTGACACACTTTCTCATACATTTCGACCGGAATCTCTCCAAAGAAGCGTTCAAAGCAGCAATCGTGTTAAGCTTGTCCCTATAGACAAGAGACTTAACATAGCCCCACAAAAAATAGTCTAACGGGGTCAAATCACACGATTTCGGTGGCCAATTGACTGCACCAAAACGTGAGATTAACTGCTCACTAAATTTGCCTCTCAATTAATGCATGGTTTCGCATACAGTGTGGCATGTGCCACCGTCCTGTTGGAACCACATGTCGGCCGAGTGCTATTCTTGCATTTTCTTAAAAAAAAAATCTGTTATCATCAAACGGTACCTTTCTCCATTGACCGTAATGTTGCGGCCTTCATTGTCTTTAAAGAAGTACGGCCCTGACCACAAACTCCAACAAGCAGTGCATTTTTCGGGATGCATTGGTAGCTGCTGAATTGCCTCTGGCTGGTTTTCAATCCAAATACGGTAATTCTGCTTATTCACGTATCCATTGAGCCGAAAATTAGACCCTTCGCTGAAGACAATTGTGCGATTAAACACACTTTTCACAGAGCACGAATTTTGATAATTCATGATGAAATGGTAAACCAAACTGAGCATGTTTCACTTTGACACATGTCAAGAATCACGCGTAAACTGTCAGAAATATAAACGTCAAAAACCAAGTACCAAAAAAATCACCCTTTATAAGAAATCAGTGATGACTAATTCTCGGCGGCAATTTGTCTAACTTATTCCAAGGTTATTGCAATTAACTTCAATAAAATTTACTTCAATGATCTTTGCAAAATTAAAAAATAAAAAAGTTATTTAAAATCTCAGGAATCCCTTTTCCAATTTCCAAAATGATACGCATACTTAAATTTACGTTACTATTTTCCCGTAGACTTATCTGTTTATTTTTGTTAGCCTTTATGTATAGAAAATGTAGACGAGTATTACCTGCAAAGAGAAGAAAAGAAAAGAAATGTACATAAATACTTAGAAAGTACATTCATATTTCTAGTTCGATTTTTTTGAGTAAAATAGTTCATTACCGTAATAGTTCGCGTATATTCATTATGTGGTACATAGTTAGAGCTAATGTTCGTAATTTATGTGTGAGTGTATGCCTCATACTTTTTACTTTTAATGGCACAACAGCCCATGGAGGGTCTAGGTCGAGCTTTTTGCATCCACTCATGTTGTGCGAGTTATATTTGTACATGAATGGAAGGGACCTACAGTTTAATGCCGAATCCGTACGGAGAAGTGAAAAGCTTTTCATAGCAATTTTTACTCTTGTAGGTTTGCCATTGCCTGCCAAGAGGTGGTGCCGTGTAAAAAAATTTTTTTTTCTACATTTTGATTTTGCCTGTGCCGAGATTCGAACCCCGGGCACTCTGCGTAGCAGTCCAACGCACTACCACTACGCCACAGCGACCACCTCATAGCCTGACTTAAATGTCAAAGAAACAATTTTTTTTAATGTAACTCCAATTAAAAGCGAAATAAAAAAAAAGGGAAATGGAAATTTTTATTTTTGATTTCATTGCAGTAGAAAAACAAAAATCAGCAACAACAAAAAATGCCAAAGAATTTTTTGTACACCACACATAATTTTTGACTGGTCTTTAGTTAATTGAAAGAATGAAAAAGCAAATGAAGAAAAAAAAAAAAATTTTATTTAAAATAGCCGCAAGAAAAGTGGTCGTTGCTTCTTTCCATGATTTTATTTAATTTCAATGCTTTTTCGTCATGCCTTTTCGTTTATATTTTAAGAGAAACTTAAGGCTCGGATGATACTTTCAGCTTGGTAATTTCAAATGTATTGAATTGATTGGATTCCGGATAATGATGCTGGCGCACTCATGCCGATATGTGTTAAGGGAAATATAAATCTATTCAAATTAAGAGTGAGATGAACGTCAGCTGAAGCTGATTTCATTTGTATTAAATGCTTCTGCTTCTTCCTTTGCCTGCCGATGACAATAACTTGGCAACATTCCAATTTATGTCATAAATATTGAAAATACAGTGAGCAAATTGTAAGAGAAAAAGAAGAAGAAGAAGCAAATCTAATAACGAATCGACGACGATGACAAAAAATATACGATGAAATAACAAGCGCAAGGAATCATCGAAAAGTGTAAGCAAAACAAAAAACTTAAGTCTTCAATACTGTTGAAAATCATTAAAGTGAGAATTTTAGCGATAAACTTTGTCTGATGTGCAAAAACACAAACAAAATATGGATAAAAATTGTTTGCGAAAGGAAATATGTGGCAACATAACATACGTAACTAACACTAAAAACCAAATAAAAAAATAAAAATGGCGTCTTTAGTTTGGCATGACAATGTGTATGTGCGCGTGTATTTGTGTGTGTGTGTTTGTGTGTGTGTGTGTTTGTGTGTGTGTGTGTTTGTGTGTGTGTGTGTTTGTGTGTGCATGGGTAACAAATAAATTATGATACTTCAAGTTAAAACAATTTGCTCTTTCGATATGGAATTTTGTGTTGGCTTTTCTTTTTTGCGAGATTGTACTTACATATTTACATACATATATGTATGTATATGTACATATGTATGTTTGTGTGTAACATTACTGGTGTATCAGTATGTGTTAAACTTTGTTTTATGTGACACATAAGTAAGTGATAAAACTGTTTTGAATAAATAGAAAAAACAAAAAAAGAAAAACGACAACGGCAACGACAACGACTACGACAACAACGTCGCCCAAGACGACAACGAAAATTTTAAAGAACATTTGCTGATATTATTGAAAATGAATTGTCAATGAATATTGTGAATATATGTAAGTACTTACAATGAACGTATCTATGTGTATGTGTGTGAGTGTGTGTGAGTGTGTGTGAGTGTGTGTGAGTGTGTGTGAGTGTGAGTGTGAGTTTGTCAGTGTCTACAGAAACTAACACAAAAGAACTCCAGCAATGTTTATTACAGCTTTAAGCGGAAATTTATTTGATAGTTTCTAGTAAAAGCTGAAAAAAAAAAATTACGAAAGTAATGAAACAATACACGAAACATGTGATGTGATCTGATGTGACGTGACTTCTTACAGAATCGATTTTCATATGTACTTGCATTGAAATTTATTTTCAATTTAAATACAGAAATTTGTCACATGAATTTCTATGGTGTACAATGAGAAGTAGAAAAACAAATGTTTGGAATTATTTCCCATTTGAGTTAAACATAAACAATTCAAGTCAGTAACGCCATTCAGTTAGGATTGCTTCCGAGAAAAATTATATGTAGTAGTAGGAATAAGAGATCACATCATCATTCTTTCTAAGTGGGTACAGTATTTTTGGCATGCTTAAATTTCAGTAGGAGGCAGTCAATTAGCAAAGTAACAACTTAATTCCCATGTATTCCCTGTTGTTAGACTCGCCAAAAATTACAAATTTCTTTTTCCATTAAGTGGGCAATTGGAGAAAAGTAAAATTTCTAATTTCTATTAACCGGGGATTACTGTACCACATAGCTATATACAATTTTTCTTTACATAAACCAAAATCATAAAAAGTACAACTTATTTTTATGACCTTATCGGAAAAAATTATATGTGCAGTAATTTTCGCTTAATTGAGTCTCTGGCAATGTGTAATTTCTGCTTCAGCTTTAAGGGGAATTTGATCTAACTAAAAACGAAGTGTTTCTGACGCATTTATATGAAAAACTGAAATTAATGTGGGTCAAGTTATCAGGAGTTACTGTACGCACATAACTATTTAAAATTGTTCATGTACATGAGTGTATACGAAAAGCTTGGCCTTTGGCGCTACATGCGGTTATAGTCGACACTGATAAACTGAAGTTCATTGTCCTTGTAAAGGCTTGCACAATGGCTGCCTATCTCTTTATCGGTATCCTGTGCGATTGCATTCCCCTCTTCTTCTCCCTCCATTCAACACAATGCTCTGCATATTTATAGGGGTACACCCTGTGTGTTGAATGTATTTATAAATAATAAAAAAAAAAAAAAATTTTGCAAAATCACTTAAAAAAACAAACAACTTTGAAAAAAAAAATGTAATTTAATATTTATATAAGTACTTACAGAAAAACAGGAAATTATACACCAATACAAATTGATTGATATGCACCATGACTATTTCCTCAATTATAATAATGTAACGTTAATTAAAAGCGGAAATATCACACGAATGCACGCATAAATATTTACAAACGCACACAGCCACACACAAATGCACACACATACAAAAACCTACATACTCGAACCTGCAATCACGAGGAATTTTATGCAACAGGAAATTTTGATAATCCACACAACATACATGTACCAATAAATCGAATTCAATTTTGAAATTACAGTATTCCCCGATTAATCGCATCTATGAAAATGTATGATTTAGGCAATAATTTCAAACGGAAAAGCATTTTTCCATTGAAATATGATTAAAATTCAGGGTTCTGTTGAAATTGGGAAACGCAATTAAACGGAAAATACTATTACACGGAGGGTTCAATTAACCGGGGGCTACTTTACCAATTGCAAAATAAATATAGGCCAGGCGAAACCAAAAATAACAACAAAAAAATAAAAATTTAAGTGAAATAGTAAAATAATATTATGCGCGCAATAAAGTGGCAACACATGCACACACACACATACACACACACAACAACACATACACTTTATCAGTGTGCTCCAGCATATTCATGCCATAAATTGAACAATCAGAAGTAATTGCATATTTCACCAATTGTTGTTTGTAATTGAAACAAAAACTGGCAATAACAAAAAAAAAAAAAAAAAAAAAAAAAACAGTAGCAACAGCTATATTGTTGCAGTAATATTTCTGTTTTGTTGCATTCAACAATTTGTTGTATGCGGTTTAATTAAAAATTTTTTTTTTGGCTGATTAATTGCCTGCAGCAGAAAAATTAAGAAAACGAGCTATATTTATTTATGTATCACTGCGATGTAGTTGCTGTTCTTTTCTGTTATACTCATTATGTCAATTGTTGCAATTATTTGTGCCGTCGCAAGTAAGCAGCAACATATTATTATGGCATTTTGTTAAGTGTTTCCCCTTAAATTATTTTGCATATTGTATGCACGATCTGTTATCTGCTGTTTTTTAAATAGGAGGCACACACAAGTTTTAATTAATATTTTCATTAATATTATACTTACATAAATGCATACACTTTGTTATGATTAATATGAGAGTTGTATGTATTCATGCTAATTGCAATGTTGTAGGATTTCTTATATAAGTATACTCATATGTATGTATCTGAATTTTGAATTCTGAAATTCATAGCTCCTGTTATAAAATATTATTGAAAAAATTCAGTTTTCGTGCTACAATTGTACAAACAGTTGAAATAGTGGATACTTATGTTGCTTCCCTGGTAAAATGTTAACTAGTTGGGCTAGTGAATCTCGGCTCTCAATGTTTGCGAATGAACGGGGCAACTAAGAATTCTATGAATCACTGCGATTAACTTTTCGCCTCCACTCATTGAAAATGGTAAATCATTGCAATACGCTACTCTCCTAAACAAATATGTATGTAAATCATATTTCAAGGTATTAAACATGAAACATATTTTCCAAAATTTGCACATAAAAGTAATTCAGAGGATATAAAACCCAAATTTCTAATCTAAGTAATAACAATTCAATAATATACTTATACATATATAGTTTATATTCAACTATATTTTATACATTTGCTGTGTTGGTTACTTTCTATCACATATTCATATTGGTTATAATAAATTCACATTTATGTATAAGATTTCAAACAAAGATGTCTTATTATACTTACTACTTAACATTTAATTATGATTTCGGAAATCAACAAATAACTAGAAAATAATTTTAAGGATCAGGAACAGTAGTTTCCGCTTGCTTGAACTTAACCATAGAAATCATTTATGCGGCAGTGGGTTAATTGCTCAAGTAATGCCTTTGAAATAAATCTGCTTGAATTCAAAAAGAGCATTTAAAACAAATTCTTTCATCGAGTTAGGTGAGTAAAAAAAATTTAAGCATACAGGCAACAATTTTCGTTTAACTGCGTCGATGAAAATACTCAATTTCTGGTTAACTTAATGAGAAATAATATGTTTATAATATTTCTTCACATTACTCAGTTAAACGGACGCTCAGTTAAACGGAGAAAAGGAAGTTTATATAGAAGTTTTTCTTAGCACAAATTTTTGCTCAATAAATCGAGAAAATTAATTATACAGAATCTACTGTAAATGTAAATAGAAGGAAAAGGTAAATTATATCAAAATATTTAATTTAATTTTCGAATCTAAATTATTAAATTAAATAGTACAGGTAATTGTAAGACAGGCATATCTTCATTGAGAAACCCAGTGTTAAAAGAAGCAGACACATTTATTTTCTTATTTCATGACACATGGAGCTGGTTTATAAGCCGACCGGAATGTGAGTGTTGAAATTAAAAATTATATACAAAACAAGAAGAGCTAAGTGATGCATGGTTTAACTCTTGCCTGTTTAACCAGTGTGCATCAATAGTTTCAGCTCCCAGTATTTTTTTATTATTCAAGTACTGCAGTCGTAAGATGCCATAGATATATTTTGGACCTTTACTCTCACATTCCATTACAACTCTTACAATTTTCATGTTTGTTCCTTAAATTTGAAAATGCGGTAAAGTGAAAACAAAAATTTAATTTTTAAAGAAAAATTGTGTTTATTTACATTTCATATTTCTTTCGCGTATTACGAATAAATTGAGTTAGTGCCTCGTGCGACACTTCACATCATCATATCTTTTCCGCTGGGAATAAACACAATTCTAAATTATATATCAAGTTACCAAGAAACATGAGATTAGACTTTATTATCGTAGAGTATTTTCTTGCTACCTAAGTATGCAAATTGTTTTTCATAAAATAAAGTAAGTAAATGTTATTCTTATATTCTGTCATATCTTATGCATGTAGGTTCTACATACTCGTATAGATTTGTTTGAATATTTGTATGCAGCAACATGAAGTGAAGCAGTGCATTCGTTCCTTGTCATTTATCCATATGAGCTTTAACCATATGTCAGTGTGTGTGTGTATGTCTATTAAAACTCACGTATACGTGTGCATGTGTAGAAATCTGTATGCGTGTATGAACAGCTGCTTTAGTAATTGCTATGTAGAGGAAATATTTAACAATGTCTGGTTGTTTGTCGTGTTATCAATTTTACGATACACACGCACGCATATGCTCATATTCCAGCAATAGCAGCAGCAAACAAACAACACAGATGAGAAACATGATGTTGAAATTGTTGATGGCGCCATATTTGCTGATGACGATGAATATGAAGTTGATGCTGGCGATGACGACAGATGCTATTCACGTGTGATTTGATATACATATGTAGATGTATGTAGTATGTATGCTTAATTATGTACATACAAATACTGACTAAAACATGTCATTTATGCATGTTGGATTTATTCAATGTTTACTTGTTATATTAATAATAATATTCTGCTACACATGTGTGAACTACCTGAGCAGTTATTGCTACTTTTACACATGCATAAGGGCTATTGTAATTTTCATTAATTTCAGCTAAATTATGCACTCAACTATGTTTGTATGAATATGGAATGTTGAAAATGTTAGCAATGTTAGGCATGATTTTGAGTAAGTTGGTTTGTGTTACCCTCTGGCGTATGAGTGATAATTAATTAAAGTCAAATGGTTCGTTTATTCATTCGTTCATTGAAAGTAATAGACTGTTGAAATTTGTCAAAAGAAATATTACATACTATTAATTGAATGGAAATACTTATTAAATCGAAAAATACTTATTAATTAGAAAAATATTGAATTAATTGGAATTAATTATAATTATTAATGTTTGCACATTTTAATTTTTTCAAAGACTTGAACAGGTTTTTCTTTAAATGTATACAATATTTCACTTTTAAGCATATAATTGTAATAGCTACAAAATTGCATAAAATCTTAATTTGGTAGGAATTTTCATTTGTTAATTATGTTGAATATGGTATTCAATTAACTGCCAATAAAATCATATATAAAATCTTGTTACCTTCTTGTCTTTTAATTGGTAAGTATAAGTAGTGCATTGGTAAATTAAATATGAATAGCAATTTCCTATAATTTCAAGCACATACTTTTGATTTTATCCTTTCTCTGCATAATTATATAGGTTTCAATCCATTAGGTTTCCAAGTGTTTCTTGGTTAATATGCCAAGTACAGACAAGCCGAAACTAATGAAAATTTAGGAATTAAATTAAGAATCAGATTTTTATCCGACCTTTTAAGAATAATATTTAGTTTTTAACAAAAGAAAATCCTAACTTAAATGATTGTTACCCATAAATTTTGTTCTTACTTTTCAAACTTTTTAATCGGAGTGAGTTTGATAGCTTTGAATACTATAAAAACTATAGTAATATATATTTTGGAACATTATATTGTCGAGTAAAAGACCATTCCTGGAATAATATGTAATTCCAATTATTTAAAAATTAAGTAGCACCAGTTTGCTGCGTATCGTCACAAATATGTGATAATCTAATTAAAAGTCGAAATCGAATGTTTTTCGTTTTTGCCATAGATTGATTGGGGGTCACAACCATATGAAGCCACAACCTTAATAAGATAAATGGGCAGATCACTCAAAATTTCTGATCACACTACCTAGTCAACTCTGCTGTCTTCTCATATAGAGAAAAATGTATGGGATTCCTCATATATTTCTAATATTTTTATTTCTTCTCTCATTTAATCAGTAGTGCAAAGTTTCCCTAACATCACATTATCAGCCTTGTCACATTTCCACAAGGAAGAAAAGGAAAATAAGCTACTCTAAAGTCACTTTAACTCGTTACCCGGTTCTGTTTAGTTTCAGAAGATTTTCACATACTTTTCCTGGATACTGTGAAATCCTAGTGTCTTTAATTCACAACATTTATTGCTCGAATATTTTAAAAAATCTTGCAACTCAAGAAGAACAATCTTAATTGTTGGGATATGTAAAGTTAAAACTCCTCCGTTTAAACCTACTCCCGTTTTCCACTAAATTTAATCTCATGAGATTAATTTACAATTCTTAATTTGAATAACATAAATAAAATATCCTTCACGTAATAAAAATTTTCTTCTCTTGTGAAATTACAATAACATTTTAGCATTGACTGTAAACTCATAATCTAAGGAAAATAAGCATATCTACATATTATGTAAGTGTAAATGGAAAAGTATATGGGTATATTTAAATATATAATACTTTTATGTACACATTAATTTAAATCCAAATTCAAAGATTAGAATCATTACACTTCCGTTCTACTTACAAATAAAACTCATTTATCAGCTTATCAGTAAAAGTAGCATACATAAATAAACTTATACAATCACAAAAACGCAAATGTAATATGTGTAAATTTTGGTTGGCATTTATACTCATGCATAAACAATTGAATACTTAGATTATATGATGTATTTGTATTGAATATGGCATGTCATCCTCTTTTGTATTTCCTTTCTATATACTCGTATATTCGTACACTGTACGGAGAAATGAAATGTGCAGCAAGAAGAAAAAGATATTAAAGAACAACAACAAAAGGTAAGATAATATGTAAATAAAGATTTATGATTATTACTAAATATCAAGGTACATAGTATCTTTTAAATTTGTATTTGTTCATATCTGGAGCTAAGTATAACATACACAGGCAGGAAACAAATATTTTCTTGTTATTGTCTTGCCTACACAAATATTATTAAATAACTTATGAGTATGTGGAAGGACATGAAAAGGGGTGGAAGAAGAGAATTTGAGATATAGTTTGTGAATTGTAGGTATGCTTTAGCAAGAAGCAAAGTTGTTGCTAGCAGAACATAACAAACAATTATGCAGTTGCTTTGATCTTTGCATTTTTTTCTTAGAACATGTTGGAGAAAAATTTAAGCTCAAGGCGGAAAATGGTGGAAAACTAAAATAAATGAGTAGATATTATTAAAAATTAATTGTTTTCCTTTGTTTTCTAAAATAAAGTTTATGACTTCGTGTTTTCTGGTTTTACATCATTTAAGACATGTTGATCCAATACTTATAGTGCAACTAAGTGGAGTTTTGTTATGTAATTGTTTAATTACAAAATATTTATCCTACAGAAAACCAAATTTTGTTTTAACAATACCTTCTAAACTTTAATCATTACATAGTTATATAATATGTAATTAAAAATAAAATCAAATTCCGGTTCAAATCCGCAGAATGACTAGAATTGTGTAGTATCAATGTATGTATTCCACATACCAATATTGGCATCACATTATGTACTTTAGGGTTTAGCTTTAAATAATAGAGCACATATTTTCATGTCCAAACAAAAATATAGTTTCTGAATTGTAGGTATGCCTAGAAGTATGCTTTATATTGCAGTGAATGCTTTATCAGAGTTCATTCAAAATGTAGCACGCTGGTCAAATTCCACAGAGAAAAATGTTTCGGTTTTCATATAAAAAAAAAATTACCTATAACTGCAGGAAGCTTCGGTGAACTGAAATCGTTTATATTTATTTCGAATTTTTCACTTTTTTTTTCTATATTTCAGCAAAATTTTTATTTCATAAATTAAAATTGTATGTTGGAAGGATTTTATATTTGGGCTTCGTTAAACAGAAAGTAAAAATGGTTTCCAATTATTGTTATTACACTGGGCTAATATTAAGCTCACAACTGTATATACGAGTTACAAGCAAATACAGTTATAAACATACGAGAAAATAATACTTATACAAAAGAAGAGAAAATAAAAAATTATTGTGATACCATTTTATTTTATTACCTGTATTTAGTCTCACAAACACACATGCAGCAAAAAAAAATTGGTAAATGTAGGCAGTTCAAACCAAAATAAATCCGCAAAAAAAATATACTATACATAAAAACAGAGTATATTTGATTTTATGTGCATTTGAATTTCAATGCTGAGCTCATATTTACATACATCTACATTTAAGTAGACACAAACACACATGCACATTTGTATGTTTATGTCCAAGTATAGTTGAAATGGGTTCCTACCTTATAATTTTTTGGATACACTACAGAGGCGGACTAACAATTCGATGGGCTCTGGTGAAAAATTTTAATCTTTTCAACGTTTATTTTTTTAAAATTTATTTGAAAATTTCCAGATCCATTTTTGTTTCAACTGATCTGATATTTGAACGTATTCCATTGCTACATTCACTAAACGAGCTCCTCAAATTGTTGACAGTTCTTTGTTATTCTCTCATATAATTCAGTATTTTAATACAAATCTGTACTAATATTTTTTCACAATTTTATATATATTTTTTTTCTTGAAGTAACGAACTAGTCAAGTTTACGCTGACAGAGAATTTTTAAAATTTTAAATTTTAGTTTAAGTGAACTTCTTTTATGCAGAATGTACGCTTTAAGCAACCACTACTGTGTGGAAATATTTTATATTTCATATTGCAACTACTTCTTTTATTGACACAGACTTATTTTCTCTTATTGCTTATTCATTATTTTTTGTTTCTGTTTTCTATTTCTATTTACTTACTCCAATTTTTTCGGATAATAGTTATTTTAGGTAGAAAGGTTTGCTTATTTGTTTGTTTATTATAGGTGAGTTTGCTGAAATATATACATATAAACATACCTTTAGGTACGAGAATATGTAATTTGCCCGGCATGTACGTATACAATTCCATTTTTATTGTGTAGGAAGTTGTTACACGTAACGACTCTTTTTACGGATTAGGTATTACATTTTTTCCACATCCTAATCTCTTTTCCTACCTCACACATACACAAGTACACTCAACTACTTCTCAGTCATTCACATATTGTGTTCGTATACCCAATGGTGGAAGTGTATGGAATTCGGATCATTATTGATACTGAAAATGTACAATTTATTCTCGTGTGCTTAAGAAACTTTCTGCCGAACTGACAAAATAAAAATACCTAATATTTTTGTTAAATATATTATTGACAAGCAACGAATGGAAACTTACTTACTTCTATGTCTGGTCGATAAAACTTGTTTGAGTTTTACTTTTAAAAATAATAAATACATCATAATGAGCTAAGTTAAAGCTAGATGGGTGAGAGCACATGACTTAACAATATTCAAATTTTTTTATTCGTTATTTCTAAAATGCCTAAAACGATTCAAATTCACTTCAAATCACTTACATATTCATGTCCACACAAATATTTGTTAAAAATTTATTTGCTCGCTTAGTGCTTGAGCTCACACTGTATGCAATGATGCTATAAATTAAATAGTTTAAAATTTTGCATATCTTAAGGGCATACTGTTATTATTTCGTAACTCTACATAAAATACTTATATGGCTAAAAGAATGTTTTTTCTATACTTAAGTAAAACTCATGTAATAATAATATGTTTTTATGCCTTTAGAAAACAATCATTGGGTTAAGGGTAGGTGAAGAGATTTGCGAGAGGGAAGAAAATAAACGAATGCAAGTGGGAGGTGGGTTATGTTACAGTATTCAGCGAGGACATTACACATAAAGATTTGACTTCTAAGTAAGTCTCGTTGGCTTTACTTATGAAATTGATAATTTTGCTGAAGTTAACTGCACTAAATTATTTTCGATTGCCAAAAGTATAAACACTATATTTAGATTGCATTTAAAACCATGGGCACCTATTGACCAGTGACCTAAATAGTTCCGTTCGTGATGAGTGGGACCGTTGGTACTTTCAGGGTATCTATAATAAGGTCAGAATTTCTCGGTTTCCTGTTACGCCTGTAACAAACACAATGAAGGAATTAATCTTGGGCATTCCTCTGACACTTTTTTAGAGGATGGCGCAATACGATTTTCCCTTATAAAATGAGGAAAGGAAAGTGACAATATTTCTTTTTAATAATCTCATTATTTAAATATTATTATACTTTTTAATGAAATGATCAATATCAATCAAGTTTTTATATGTAACTTCACTTCATAGCACTATTTCTTTTCAAGAGATAACAATGAACATGTATTTCACTTGAATTAAAAACCACAATTGGAAATGCTACATAATTGAATTTTATATTTAAAAAAAAAAAAAATAAATAAAATCACTTCAGGTACTTTTATGGCGTACGTGCTTCACATATTCTTCAAGTGGTTTAATATTGACTTAAAATATCATTACGTTTAATGAAAGCTGCTCGGCTTTTTGTGTAAATTATGCAATCATCACGCACAAAATAATATGCACAGATATGGAGACAGACACACTCTTACACACATTTAAATACTTGTTTCCATAAGTAATGACGTAAGCATGTATGTATTTTAAGTAAACGCTTGAAGATAGAGTAAAAACGAAGTTAATGATTGCATTAATTGTATACTTACATTTAATACGTTGCATATTTTTAGGCATAAAGTGTAATGCAATTTTATATGCATACGTTATCCGCATCCAAGTTTTTGAGTATATTATGCATGTATGCAGATTAGATCCTACTTAATTGCGAAAGGTTTTTTGTACAGAAAATAATTTATCATACATCCTATCAAATTCACAATTTTAAAACAAACAAAAAAAATTTGTAAATTTTACATAGAATCTTTCCTTATCCGAAATTTTAGCTTTCTTAAAAAGCTAATGTCTTAAATGATATGCAATTAAGCGAAAACTACTGTGTATAGATTAAACTTTTTAGCACAAAATTGTACCATTCTTTCTTATGCAACGGAAAAAATCGGGGTTTTCGTCAAACTTTTTTATGTACACTTTAAGAAATTTTATGCTCTTACGAGTTGTTTATGTTAGTGAAGAGTTACCATATTCCTATTTTTCCCATAAATATGTGTGTGCCATGTACTTCCATTTGTGTATTTGTTGCTGGGTGCATTTAAAATATAACACTTTTTATACCTGCGAGTAGCGACATACGAGCAGCTGAAAAAGCTTAAATAGGATGCGTAATTTCTTTTTACAAAAGTATGAAACTTTGAATTAAAAAAACTGTCTACACTGTCAACTCTGGTACAAACATGCGCACACACATAAACTTGTGCGTACACTGGCAACAAGAACTACATATGCAATTTTTACTAATTGCAGTTAGTTGCACTGCATACGTAGCAAAGAAGTTGAAAACTTTTAATTGATGCTACTTGGAAATTGGTACAAGTTTATTTTCATAATTTCTTAAACAACTTAAGAAACTTTTACATAGTATGTGTGAGTATGTACGTATGTACGTAGATGTATATGCTTCTATGTATATAACTACATTTCTGTGAATGTAAGTATGAATATAAGTATGTAGACTGCATCTTTGAAAGCTTAACAAAATACACTTTAGGGCGTAGCAATTGGTTGGAATAATTTTTTTGAGACAACTAACGGAGACAGAGGCAAATTTGTTGTCGAGATCTGTCTAACTTTACCGAATAAATTATGGCACAAAGTAGACTTTCTCTTAAACATTTTCCCAATAATAAGCACGTCAAATTATTGAACTGTAAATACACAAAGATAAAATAATTTTATTGGTGTTGATGGCAATTGCAACAGAAAACCAACAAATTATGCAAACAATTTCACAAACGCAAGCAGCAACCAACTACAGTAACAGCCGGGAAGACTAAAAATTACTTACATTTCAAAAATTGTGAAATGTAAACGTAATTTAACGCTTGATTGCTACTTAATCATGCTTCAAATGCACACAACACTTCAATAGCAAACCAGCAGAGCAGCAGCAGCAGCAGTATTTGTTGCAACTAATAGCAACAATAACATCAGCCACATTGATGTCAAAAGTCTTTTAGCATAGAACAGCGAACAGCATTTAATAAACGTTTAGCTACAGACTTTAATTTTGCTTGATATTATGCAATACACAAATACCACTAATAATGGTGACTGACACTCATGAATCCCCCAAAAAAAGAGTACAACGACACCATGAGAACGGTGACAAGTAACGATGCCAATCTGCCAGGACACAATTAAGTTATATGTACTTCGTAACAATCGAGTAGTCGAGTGATGCTTTTTTGCCTTCTTTCAGTATTTTTTAGTAGTGTATACCTTAGGAATCATTATGCTAAGCCAAAAGCCAAAAATAAGTAACACTGTTATTATTGCCACTACCACTGGTGCTGTTGCTGATCCACTGATACTGAATTGCACCTAGTGGTACGTGGGCACCCTATACTATTTGTATTTTGCCACTTGAAGCTTTTCAATTTCACACACACAAACATACAAACGTAGCTGCACAGCTAGTGCCAAAGTGCCATTAAAAGTTTGGAAAAACTTTTGCAAATATTTTAGTCAATGATTCATCGAAGTCGTTGAACATACGAGCACATGGTATATACTTGCAGTAAAGGTAGTACCAGCAACATAGAACAACGAGCAGTTCCTGCAGACTTAATAGGGACAACCGAAAGCAGCAGCAAGTGTTGAGAACGACGACTTCAACGGCAACGGCAACGACAACGACAACAACGTGCTCTACCTAAAAATGACCTGTTCTACTTGATGAGTTATCAAAGTGTTCAAATTATAAAAAAAAAGAAAATCTGTTCAGGTGCTGCTACCTTAACTTGTCAGGTGTTTGCATTCCATATATGGTACATTCACTGTACCTCATCCAACTTGGAGGTTGTTGTTGTTGCTGCTGCTGCTCATGATACCATGTCGCCGAGTTGTTGTTGTTTGCTTTATTTGCTAAAATGGTAGTATGTCAGCAACCTCATCATTCCTTGCTATTTTTCTTTTCCTTACTGTTGCTGCTGCTGCTGCTGAGAGTGCTTCTGCTACTTCTGCTATTGTTGCTTGCTTCTTTTAATATATATTGCTTGAGTGTTTTCCAATGTCCTTTTTTTTAAATATATATATAAACTATGCAGGATGAATGTTTTACCATGATGACATACCATGCAAGTTAAGTTTATTCAATGAAACTTTTAGCAAAATGATGAGGAAAGTTTTTGATTTTGTTTTGGGTTAAGGTTTTTCATTTTTATTTTATGTTTGTTTACTATTTTCTGTGTATTTTTTTTTTTTTCATTGCTGCTTACAAATATGTTATGTTAATACACTTTAAGTAAATTAAATTTAAGCATTCCAAAGTGTCAAGTTGACATCCCCGAAATATATACAACTTTCAGTAGCTGTAAAGAAAGTGTACTATACATGTTAAAACAATAATTTCGAATCATGGTATTTCTTTGGACATTACCTAAGAGGTTATTACTTAAGCGAGCTATAAATTACTTAAATGAAATAGTTATATGTTTTGAAAAGTAAAAATTTATTGTATAATAAAGATTTTTTTGGGAATTTAAATTTAGGGAATTTTTTAATGTTCGTGAACTCTGATTATCGAATTCGTTCCCCGGTGTCGTACACATGGAAAGTATACATCGAGTTACATATCCAGAAAATTGAATTCATAGTAAGTAATATTGCATATTTACAAGCTTATGTCAACTTTAGCTACTAAGTATGTATCCAGCACCCGAATTGCAAAACTGTTTTATATAAAAAATCCGACAATCAATTATTTAAAATTTTTTTTGTCAATATTTCAAATACGAGATTAAAGTAAAGTTTATATATTAACAAAAAAAAAATCTAGTATAAGAGCTATGTCTGAAACAATATTAATCTGAAACAATTGCAACCAGAAATAAAAATCCGAAAAATAACTTGAAAAAAATACAATGGAAACATAGAACTTATTAGTGATAGTCTAGAGCAGGCAAGATCAGACTGAAAGCTAACTTGTAAACCAGACAATAAGCCAAACAAAGTTCCAAATCACCCAATACTTAATCAGATTAATCCTATGTTTAAACATAAGTACATTTCTAGAAGAATGAATCCTATTTTGCTGCCTTTTCATCTTCCCTTTTTTCTACTTTCCTACCTTCATACCTTCCATCTTCCTATCGTCCACATTACTATTGTTTTTCTTTTTTCCTTCCATCCTTTCTGCCTTCAATCTTTAATTCATTCCTTCCTTCCTTCTTTCTTCCTTTCGTCCTTTCTTCCTTTCTTCCTTTTTTCCTTTCTTCCTTTCTTCTTTTCTTCTTTTCTTCTTTTCTTCCTTTCTTCCTTTCTTCCTTTCTTCCTTTCTAATGCTGAAGATTTGCAAACTTTCAGGCGAATTTTTTGCTTTTGTTGCGACGATTTTCAGGCGCCATTTAGAGCACAATCGTTTCTTTTGCGAATGCATCCCTATACTAGCGATAAAAAGGTGGATAAGACGGTTAGGCTGTTCCTGTGTTCCTGAATCAAACAAATAATGAACCAATGTTTGACTTTTAGCTAAAAACTTTTAAAACTTCAATACAAACTAGTAATCCGAAAAGAATTAAAGCATCTTCAAAAATGATTTGAAAATAAAATTAAATAAAGCAAATATTTTACATTGAATAGATCAGAGTCGAAATAATTAATTATGCACCTATTTGCTAAGTGTAAACTTTCTTTACTGCATTGTAATTAAATAAACATATTTCCGTTTATGTAGTAGATGTTTTTTGCTTTGCCTGTGTGTGTGTGTGTTTGTGTGAATATTGTGTCAACATATTTGAATACTGACATTAATTACATTGATTTATGTAAAATCTACAAAAAAACAAGTTGCAAATAAATTAAAAAAAAAACAGAATAAAGGGGGAAAAACAAACAATAGAAACTTACAGAAGTAGAAAATTTAGATAAAAAACAAAAGATAAACTCAAACCAAGAAACGCATGTCATTTGTAATGAAGACATGACTTTTTCACACATGCACAAAATAGCATACTTCCACACCCATATACAAAACACACACACCTCTTCATGTTCCAAGCACATACCCACACGTACATTAACACATTAGTCACTTGCAGCGGCAGACAATCAAACATTTATAAATATTCCTTCTAGATTTTTTAGCTTAATACTTTCTATTTCTAGGTTTTTTGCTTGTAGTTGTTGTTGTTTTTCCTTCTACTATATACTTATAATATATCTCAATTCAATCTATATAACACTTTTCTTTACTATTGTTTTCTGTGCTCTGCCAAAATGTGTTTTGTTTTTTCAGTGTTTTTATTGTAGTAGTAATCAATCAACTTTTTATATTAATATATCATTTGCTTGAATATAATTTATCAAAAAAAAAATAAAATTATATAAAATCGGAAAAAGAAACCACAAGTCAAGTGGTACGACTACAACAATTCGCATATTTAAGCTTTTAACTATTGGATATACATACATACATACTTTACTACTTTGTCCCCCCTCGTGACTTGTGAAATTCAGCAGTGTATACTTGTAACTTTATGCTACTAGGATAAAGAAATGTCTCAAAAAAGTTTTTCTATGAGCATGTGTGTCCATAAATCTTTTCCTTTTACTTGATTGATGTTTTGCTGTTGTTGCACTTTGCAGCCAAGCAATAAAAGCATACTCGTACATGGGTATGGACATCAATGTATATATGTAGTATATAATTGCATACTCTGTGGCGTTTAAAAGTAACTACTTTTTTGCGTTGCTCTGGTGGATGTACTAGTTGGACTGTGTCACGTGTTGCTTTTAAATGGGAATGTGTTATTGTTTAACTTTGTTGTAAATGCTTTTCTGTTGCATTCTATTCTTTTTTCCTTGGTATACATAAGTATATCGAGGTTGTATAGCTTGCAAATATTTGCCAAAATTACGTTTCACATTAAATTAATTAAATATTAAATTAATATTTCTAATACTCTCTTTTTAATTATTGTAATAATTTAGGTACTGCAACTTATTTTATGTGAAAATTAAAAGTGTTTGTTTCGAATAACAATCAAATCAATCAATCAAACAAATTCATAAAAATTCATAGAGCAGCCGAAATCGAATAACAAACCCATCGAAAAACCTATTAATTAACTAAAATTCAATTAACACCAAAAATTAACTAAGCTAAAGTTCAAACAAAAATTCAGAACAAAACTCAGATAATTAATACAGCGAAATTAGCTAAACTCAGGTCACAACTCTGTCTAAAACTAAGATGAAAATTCAGTTCAAATTCAAACTAATCGGACCAAACTCATCTCAAAAATGAAATTCAGAAGATCAAAATGCACGTAATAATTCAGACCAAAGAACAGGCGCAAATATAAACCAAATTGACCGAAAATTAAAAAAAACTTTCAAAACCTTTGAATATTTAGGTCGAAAGTTAGTCCATTGACTAAAATTTGAAAATATCTGAGTGAAATACAAAATTAATACCAAAAGTCAACCAGAAATTAGGTTGAAATCTAAAACCCAATTCAGTCCCAAGTAGAACCCCAACTCAAATCAAAACTCAGACAGTAAATCAGACTCGGATCAAAACTCAGCCCAAAATAAAAATTTTAATTCAGATTAACATAGATCAGAATTCTGGATCAAGCTCATCTCACAATTCATTTCAGCTCTGATCTTTTCTTTCAGCCCAATAACACAAAAATTTATACTCAACATTAGACCGAAATTCAACTAATCTGACAAAAATTATGAACCTAAATCAGACCTAAACTAAATTTAAAAATTCTACCAAAATTCACAAATTGTTTTAGCCGAAATTCAGACCTGAAATGACAAATTTTTTATCACAAAATTCAGGACGGAATTCAGGACACAAGATCAGCCAAAATACAACAATAAAAACATGACGGTTTTGAAAACCAAATCTGATATACCAAAATATGTTTTCGGGCAAATTCCAGCTTGCAAAGGTAGGGCGGCATGTATAAACTGGCATTGGAATTAAAATTTACGGCAGTTCAGATATGAAATAAATAATTGCGCTGTAGATAGATTTTAAGAATTATAAAGGATATAAGCATTCACATTTTGAGATAGAGGGTACTGCTGCCTATTAAGTTTTTTGATATTTTTTTAGTATTACGTTATAAAATTCAGTGAAAGGAAAAAGTTAGGATAAAAGATTAAAAGATTTAAAAATCATCATCATCTCCACTGATGCTTAATTGGCATGTATTGGTGCACCTATGTAATCATAGATTTACACCGCTTGCACAATCAATGAATAAAAGTTTATTTAAAAATATGCAGTGAAACAAATGAAATGTATACTTAATATTCACTTTACGTAAAAACAATATGTAGTTCAACATTCTCTTGAATGAAATCTGACCATTACAGTCTGTATGCAAAAGCAAAATCAAATTCCACATGCACAAAAATATAGTTACTTACTTGCCACAAAAGGACATAGAAAAGAAATTGTGGTGATATACACGTTTACCCTTTTTCATGTATTTTGTGTGGAGTAGTTACTTGTGTGTATATGTGTGTGTGTTTTTTCCACATTTTTTTTGAATTCCAAAAGAATAGTGTACACACACATATACGCACACATACATGTACAGAGAAATCATGTAAAACATGACTATGATAAGAATTTTTGTACGTGTTGTCTGCACTTGTATATCGGTGTGTGTGTGAGTGCGTGATTTCATTTCCTATTTTTGCTGTCGTTTTTCTCACTCTCTCTCACACTCACCCTCTCACTCTCTCTCTCTATCTCTCTCTCTCTCTCTCGCTCTCTGTTACTTTGTACATGTATGGAAAACCTATGAGGTAGTGTGAATGTTATGTTAGTTGTTTAAGGATTTGTGATTTAAATATTTCATGTTATTCAACATTTTTGTAAAGTTTTTATTTTTGTTCGTTTGAGTTGAAAACAGAAAATGTAACACGGTTGTATATTTTCCACATACATATATACGAACATATTCCTAGATATATACACATGTGTATGGTATGTGTGCATATGCATGATATTCTAATCTGATTTCAATTTTGATTTCAGTTTTTTCTTTGTTTTAGTTTTTTAATATTGCTTGTTAGCTTTTAACTTATTAATATCCAACTTTTAAATAACGCCTTTATATTTCATTATAATTAAGATATATTATATTTTAAAGCAGAATTATTTATTTAATATTTAATATTTATGTGTGTGGATGGAATTTGTGAATTTCGAATTTAAAAAAGTGTTAAAATGTTTGCGGTGCAATAGCGCAAGGTTGAAGGGATGCCACAAGATAAAAAGTAAGTCACTAATTAAAATGAGGTAAAGCATTTGAGCGTAATATAGCTATTCTGAATAAAAAGTGAAAAGTGAAAAGTGAAAAGTTAATTTTTAATGAGAAATTCATTACAAAAAATAATAAACTGAAATGGCACACAAATATTCATGATAATGTGGGAGAAAGTTGATCTGGGATCTGAATGAAATAATCCTTCTACATGATTATTTTTGAAATTTGCATAACAATATATATATATAAAAGGAGAGGTCTGTACTGGAACAGCTGATTGCATTATAATGTGGATAATCTCAAAATAAATTGATTGCTGACCTGTAATAGCAGTTCTATAATGACATTTAAAATTTGAAAAAAATGGTTCTTCCTGTTTCATGATAATGCAGAAAATTTTGGAGAAAACGTGATTTTAAAAACGAGGACAGGTGGAGAATTGGAAACGTAGTAGTACTTAGATGTTGTAGAAAATTCGGGTGAGAAATTGATCGCAAGAAAGTAGAGTTCTGAATAGAAACAGCGTGTTTCAAGACAATGTGAAAATTTTACAATGTTAAAAAAATAGAAAATAGTGGATGTCTAAATTGGAATGACAATTACAAAATTTGGGAGATAAATTGATCGAAAAAAAAATTGGCTGAATTGTAAAATCCTGCTTCATGATAATGTGGAAATTTGAGAGAGTAACTGATCTAAAAAAGTAAAGATCTGAATTAAAACAGCCTGTTTGAGATGAAACTTAATTAGAAAAAAACGAAAGGAATTACAAATTTGTGTGAAAAATAGAATGAAATTAAAATGTTTACAATTAAAATTAATTACTTGTATGCTCATAGAGATAGACAGAGAACATGCACACATACACTAGTAAACCTCATTAATTTCTCATTAATAAATTGTATTAGGTAAAAGCAACTGTTGGCTGTTGGCAGAAAAGAAAGTAGCAGTAAATTAAAAATGCTTCAAAAAAATACAAAAGTAAATAGTTGCCATACTGATGGCTAATAGAGAAACAGACGAGTGAAGGAAAAACATGTGTAGAAAGAAGACAGAACAACAGATCGTAGAATGACATACAGGACGTTAGACAGAGCAAATTAGGCAGGCAGGTATCAGGCAGGCAGGCAGCAGGCAGGCACACAAGTGCTTTAACATGGCTTCTGTATGATTTCTGGGATTTACGGGACATTACCGTGAAAAGCACAAATACATACATGTATGAACAATCGAATAGAAATAGATGGAAAGAAAAGGAAAGAGATGAGCAAAAACTCATGTGATTTTAATTAAAGAGATTCGAGCGCACACACTTCATATGTACACACGAACATATACAAAAATATAACTTATACACACAAACATACACAGAACACACAAATATCCTACCTAATGCTTTAGGAAAAAAACCCTGTAAACAAAAAGGTTGCAACAAACGAAATTAGTAGTGTGGCTTCAAGCAAAAAGTACAAAAAGAAAAAAAGATCAACTGCAGTTTTGACAACAAAATCGTATACTGTATTCAAGAAACAAAAAAGAAAAAATGTGAAAAATCAAAGCATACTCTTAGGCGTTACTAACTACACAGCACGCTGGGTGCGTACTTTTCTGGCGCAATCAAAAGAATTTGGTGGATATGATATGTATACACGAATAACTTGACTAGTAGCTGTTTGTACTAAAATTGAATATTTGCTATACATACATGCTCGTATAAAGCATAAAAAAATAGCAAAATTCATTAAAGTTTAATGAAAAAAAAAGGAAAGAATTAGAACAACAAACGATAAGAAATATTGTGCTAAAGTTAACTAAAAGTATATTTGCAATAAACCACATTCATACATATGTACCCAAAAACATACACATATGTTTACATGTGCAGAGAAGTAAAAGAGAACATGGTTACCCACACATACACAGCGCTTAGAAAGGTTTGCACACAGAGTACTTGTAACTATACTTATACATACATATAAATACTGCATGCTACTCCGTCATCTATTTAAGAAGTTTTAGATATAGGATTAACTTGAGCTTTACTTATTTGTTTTCCTCGTTTGCGTAGACAAATGATTGAGAGAAGAAAAAACATAAACATGTGTGGTTAAAAGTATAAAGGTAACTTTGTAGCCAAATACTAAAGCCAGAGAAGATTTCAATAAAAAGCAACATATCATACCGAAGTCAAATTTTATCAGCCTCAGCAAATAAAATCAGCAAGCAATAGTTGCCAAGAAGTCAGGCACTAGGCAGGCAATGCCAAGATAACGTAGCCGGGCAGGCAGGCAGGCAGGCAGGCAGGCAGGCAGGCAGGCAGGCAGGCAGGCAGGCAGGCAGGCAGGGTGGCAGGCAGGGTGGCAGGCAGGCAGGCAGGGTGGCAGGCAGGGTGGCAGGCAGGCAGGCAGGCAGGCAGGCAGGCAGGCAGGCAGGCAGGCAGGCAGGCAGGCAGGCAGGCAGGCAGGCAGGCAGGCAGGCAGGCAGGCAGGCAGGCAGGCAGGCAGGCAGGCAGGCAGGCAGGCAGGCAGGCAGGCAGGCAGGCAGGCAGGCAGGCAGGCAGGCAGGCAGGCAGGCAGGCAGGCAGGCAGGCAGGCAGGCAGGCAGGCAGGCAGGCAGGCAGGCAGGCAGGCAGGCAGGCAGGCAGGCAGGCAGGCAGGCAGGCAGGCAGGCAGGCAGGCAGGCAGGCAGGCAGGCAGGCAGGCAGGCAGGCAGGCAGGCAGGCAGGCAGGCAGGCAGGCAGGCAGGCAGGCAGGCAGGCAGGCAGGCAGGCAGGCAGGCAGGCAGGCAGGCAGGCAGGCAGGCAGGCAGGCAGGCAGGCAGGCAGGCAGGCAGGCAGGCAGGCAGGCAGGCAGGCAGGCAGGCAGGCAGGCAGGCAGGCAGGCAGGCAGGCAGGCAGGCAGGTAGGCAGGCAGGCAGGCAAGCAGGCAGGCAGGCAGGTAGGCAGGCAGGCAGGCAGGTAGGCAGGCAGGCAGGCAGGCAGGCAGGCAGGCAGGCAGGCAGGCAGGCAGGCAGGCAGGCAGGCAGGCAGGCAGGAAGGCAGGCAGGCAGGCAGGCAGGCAGGCAGGCAGGCAGGCAGGCAGGCAGGCAGGCAGGCAGGCAGGCAGGCAGGCAGGCAGTCAGGCAGTCAGGCAGTCAGGCAGTCAGGCAGTCAGGCAGTCAGGCAGTCAGGCAGTCAGGCAGTCAGTCAGTCAGTCAGTTAACCAAATAGCAAGCAAGAAGTCAATTGAGAATTTCTAGGTTAAGTTGACAAACAAAAGTAAATACTAATAACTTGTTGTTGAACATTGAAAGGCTTTAAGTAAAACCACCGTGAATGATGGAAAAAGGAGGGCGCAGAACGAAGATAGGATGAAGGAAGATAGGGGCAAGAAAAAACAAATAGCAATATGCTGGTCGGTATCACTTTACTGAGTTCACTTTATTTGGTTAATTTCTGTTTGTGCGTATTTGTATAAGTATATTCAGATATGTTGCAAAATGTTGGAGTCTGTGTGCTCTGTATATTTATAGTATATACAATATGTCGATAGATTTCTGTTTTTATGGTAGTAAATATTAGTTAATAATTTAATCAAAGTTACACAAAGTTTGTTTTCTTTCTTTTTCAGCTAGTGCTAGTTAAATATGCTTGTGCATGAAATATGAAGTGTCAAAAATTATTTAAGAGAAGTAACGTCACACTCGAGGAATATCGAAAACTTTTATGGTCCTATAGTCTGGTACACCTATCCCCATACAGGTAGGCAAAAAATATTTACAACGTTTACAGCCTTTCAATTTCACATATACATTTTCAACAAAAACAGTATTGATTTTTGTGCTTTCTTCAAGGTTCTATTTATTAATTCAAATTCAGAATCTGGCATCCTAAGTACGTCAAAGTCAAAATTTAAGTCAATGTCCTAAGCATCATCTTAGTCAAAATCTTACTTAATCACTTAGTCAAAATCTTGCCAAAAGTCTTATCAAACTTTTGTTTAATGTCTGTCAAAATCTTGGTCACAATCATTATCAAAGTTTTAGTCGAAATCAAGCCTTAGTAAAAGTCTTCAAGACGTAGTCTATACATGTATCAATGCCTTAGTCAAAGCCTTAGTCAAAGTCTTAGTCAAAGTCTTAGTCTAAATTTTGGTCAAAATCATAGTTATAGTCTTAGTCAAGCTTATTAGTCAAAATATTTGTCAAAATTGTAATCAGTATCAGTCAGATGCTATCATAGTCTTACCCATAATCTCAGTCAGATTCTAAAAGCTTGGATGGATGGATGGATGTGAAGAAAGCCGAGAACCTGACCTACGAGTGCAGGACAGTTCCTCAAGCACTCAGGCTATGTAGCTTATTGTACTTAAGGCCTAGGAAAAGAAGAAGGGGTGACAAGTAAGTAAGGGGTTAGCGAAAAAGAGGGAAAAGTCGAAAAAGGGGTTATAGGGGGACTACGTTCTCTCCCGCAAATTTTCCGGATTCTCTCACAAATCTCAGAAGATCGTAGAAGGGGAAGGAGTGAACTTTGTCTATTCCTGTGACATCGAAGCCCAAAATGCGCCATCTCATTCTGACAAAGGCAGAATATGTGGAGGGAAAATGATCTGTGCTGTCCACCTCCTCCAGACAAAATGTGCAGGTCGGGGTCTAAAAGCTTAATCAGAGTGGTGTTTCCCATTCAGAACGAAAATCTTAGGTTGCTGTAGGTTGCTTCAAGGTCCCCTTGAATGCTTGTGGAATAAATGTGGGAGTATAAATGTGTGGAATAAATGTGGGAGAATGATTTGACTGTGGGTGAACGATTTAGCTGTTAAACTAATATAATTTGCTATCAATAAAGATTTACATAAGTGTGACTTCCAACCAGTAAGATGAATCAATATGTATTTTCTATTCTTGTACAACACAAAAGGATAAAAAAAGCTAAAGGAATAAGAATGCTTCTTTTACAGAACAAATGTATTTACGTTTAAAGATAAAGTGCTCAGTTATCAGTAAATACTTTCAATATTATATTAATTCATGTATTCATGTCCTTTTTCTTATTTCATATACATACATATATTTTTTTTATTAATATTTTGCAATCGTTTCAATGTAAATTACACTTGTAGAAAGAACCACAAATATAGAAAGTGACAAACCTAAAATTCAAGAATACTTACTAGAATATACAAGTACCTATAAAGCGTGTGTGTGTCTGTGTGAGGGAAAATCATACATGTGGAGAATTGTATTTCAAAATAAAGCAAATACAAATCTATGAAATTGCATTTTTCTCAGAGCTTCTTTTTCTACTCTTCCTACTTACTTTTCTTACTTCTTACTTCTTACTACTTGATACTTGATTTTTATTTCCTTTCTTTTATTGTAAATTGTATTTATTTTCATTTCTTTCCTGTTTTATCGTTTGCGCTCTTTCTTACAATTTGATTTATTTTTGCTAGTAACTTTTTGCTTCTATGGTGTGCATATGTACAAGTATGTTCCATACAGTGAGCCAGTCAGTGTTGCCTATGTACACTGTAATCAAGTCATGCAGAAAACTGAGCATTAAATGCAGTTACTTCAAATGCTTTCAGTTCTTCTTTTGGTTCTTTTTTCTTTATTTTTCCTAGAGCTTATTGTAACAACACACATACACATGTACCTGTATTAACTTTATTCACACATACATACATATCCATGAGTGTATGTAGGTGTATATTTGTCTGCGTGTGTGTTTAAGATTCGTTACAAGTTAAGTTGAGCGTGTATTGAAGTCATGCTGAATTTCGTTCAGGCAACGCTTTTTAACATTTAAGTTTTTTCATATTTTTTACATATATTTGTTTATGCAGAAATTTGTATGATTGGCTTACTATATACTATTTACGAGTATATAATTTCCTGAAAGTAAAGAAAATATTAAATACTTAAGCCAGATTTAATAAAAATTTAATTTATTCTTAAGCCATTTGGTGTGCTTAAGTTTGCATACTATGCGTGAGTGTTTTAAAGGGCAATTCTTAAATTGCTGGAATTTAAAATAAAATTATTGCACACTTGAAACTTATTTTATGAAACTTCGCAAACACTTGCAACACTTGTTAGCAGCAGCAAATTATTAAATTTTATTTTTTGTGAATAACCACAATTCACCAGCTTTACAAAAATCGAGACTAGAGCACGTTTTTATATATACTTATATATTTTTTTTTTCCATTTTGTGGCAACACTTTTTCTACGATTTTTATATACGAGTAGTAACGAATTTTTTGTAAATATTTTTATGCACATTATTTTTTCTTTTGTTGTTTTATTTATTATTAACAAGCACTTCTATAAATTTTATAATACGCTTGAAAATGTACACGAAGTAATTAATTAAGAATGTTGTTAAGTAAAGCGAAAAAATGTGGATGAAAGAGAAATACAGCAAAGAAACGTAAAGCACAATAAATGCATCAAGAGATTTATGTATTTTAAAAATAAGCTCTTATTGCGCACTCGCCTATAAGTATGCAACATTTGTGGTGGCTTCTCACGGAAATTTAAAGTGATTTACATAAGTACTTAAACATATTGCATTTCAAGTTTTCCAGAAGAGAAACTTCATATAGTAATTTAAATTTGGTCATCTTTGGGCAAGGAGAAGAAGAATTTTACATCTCAAAATAAAGTCTTTCAGGGATTCTGTGGAGATTGGCGAAAGAGTTTTAAACTGGAACTCATCAACTCACAGCTAGAACGCAGATCTTATGGAAGGGATGTATTGAAATAAATTTATAACAGCTATAATTGAAAAATACAAAGACAAATTAGGAAGACAAAGTAGTTTGAAAGGGAATAGAAAGACAAAAGGAAGCTGAATGACGAAAGAAGAATGGAAGGGAAGTGAGGAAAAGGATAGGAAGAAGGGAGAAGACGAGGGAGAAGATAGAGAGAATAGCAGAGAGGAGGAAGAGAGAAAAGCAGAAAAGGACGAGAGAGAAAGAAATGTATGAAGAGAGAAGTAGAACAGGAGCACCGGAAAGAATAGGAACAGAAGGGTGGGAAGATAATGGGAGCGGGAGAAGAAGAGAGAGAAGTGTGGAAACAAGAGAGAGAGAATGAGATGTGGATGGGAGATATTGGTATAAGTAGTCCAAAAGGCGAAAAGGAAAAGGAAAAGGCGAATAAAGGAGAGGAGAAAATGGAAATTATTTACGAAAATAGAGATAAAGAAGGAGCAGGGAAAGAGTTGAGAGAGAACAGTCAAAGGAAACTTAAGGGAGAAAAAGGAAAAATACCGATCGGAGAGTAGAGTAAGGTTAAAGGAAATTTAATAAAGAAACTAGAAGGTAAAAGTGGTCGCTATGGCGTAGTGGTAGTGCGTTGGGCTGCTACGCAGAGTGTCCGGGGTTCGGATCTCGGCACAGGCAAAATCAAAACAAAAAAGTAGAAAAAATAATTTTTCTACACGGCTACACCTCTTGGCAGGCAATGGCAAAACTACAAGAGTAAAATTTGCTATGTAAAGCTTTTCACTTCGCCATTCGGATTCGGCATTAAACTGTAGGTCCCTTCCATTCATGTACAAATATAACACGCACAACATGAGTGGATGCGAAAAGTTCGGCCTAGGCCCTCCATGGGCTGTTGTGCCATCAAAAGTAAAAGTAAAGTAAAGAAGGTAAAAGGAAATGAGGAATAGACTACCAGACATAGAGAACACGATAGATCTTCTGGATGAGCAAAACGGTCCGAAGCCAAAAAAAAAAAAGGAAGTGAGTAGTAAAGAGGCATGAGAGGTGGAAGCGGGGGAGGGGGGGGGGAACAGAAAGAAAGGGGGACAATCAGAGGAAAGGCTGAGTTGTTTAAGATAGTAAGCGAGAGAGAGTGGGAAGTTAATTAAAGAAAAAAAGAGTAAGAAAGAAAAAATAATAGAAAAAGAGAAAAAGGGTGTGGGTAGGAGCTATGACAATGTAAAGAAGGTAGAAAAGCTTTTTGTGGAGAGTGGAACAAATGTCTGAATACAAAGAAAATTCAAAGCAAATAATATAGTAATAATTTCTATTTGAAAACTGTTTAAAAGCAAAGTCGCTCCTACAGCAGAAACTTTTTTATTATGTACTGCAGGCAGAAGTAGATAAGTAGAAAGTACTAGGAAACCAAAAGTTATATTCCATGTAGACTACAGGGTATTCATTCATAATCAAGTGATTTTTGGAAATTTTATTTGGATTCACATATTGTATATAGTTAGATATCATACTTGTAAATGATCTTAAGCAAAGTCCAAAACTATGTACCACAAAGTAATGAAACGGATAGGCTTAGTAGTTTTAAATTATACTTTTAGGCTCATGTTTAATTTGTTCTCAATGGAGAACATATGAAAGTATTCCAATTACCGCGGATTTTTAGCGTAGTTTAGATACAAAAGCCATTTAAAGCCATATGTACAACAAAAACATTTTAATTTGATTTTTTCCATTAGCTGATGTCGAAATGTGAAACAAAATCAATTATCATCTTCACAGGTACTCGTACATACAATTACTAAGCAATAGCCAGAGTTCACTCAAACAATATAAATTTAATTGGTACAGAGTTTTCCATTTCAAAATTTCCACTTGTCTGTAATATATTTTATATTTTCTGGTTTATGGTAATATTATAAACTATTATTTAATTTTTAATCATGCCAACGTAACGTGCACAACAAAAGATATAAATATTTTACATATTTTGCCAGCCATGGAAAATTCAATGAGTGCAATTTTCCAGCACTTGAACTAAGTAGAATTAAAAAAAAAAAAATGATGTTGGCAAGAAAATTGTTGGCTTTGGCAATGAAATTTTTTGCTTTTTAACATTTCAATAATGTATGTATGATGCATATAGTATACACACACATGTATACACAGTCCACAAGTAGATTTAAGATAAAATTTTGGCAGTTGGCTTTTAAAATATGTGCAAATACATTTTTTTTATAAAGTCACAGTTTTTTAACGCACATAAACATGTGTGCATGTGCTAGTGCAAAGAATTTTTTTTTGTAAAAAAATAGTATGCCGGAAAATTTGCTTGCAGATTAATTATGCTGTGTTGGCAGATTGTTTTGGTTTTATTTCGTGGCATTAATATATCAGGCAATTGGCAGGTTATCAAAACAAAAGCAAAAAAAATTCAAAAAAATAGGGGATAAAGAAAATATGTATGAAAGCGGATAAATTGTAAAAAAATATAATACTTATATAATAAAGATATCTAACTAAATAGTTTTGTTGTATGAGTATTGGAGCATGATCTGTGACTCCTGGCTACAACTTCAAAGCCGAGAAATTTCATTCATGTCTGAGCAAACTTCAGCAACTTAAATGAAATTACTCAATGAAGACTACTACAAGTTTCGAGTTCATTTAAATTTCATTTAAATTTGTATTTCTTTAATTTACGTATTTGAATACGTACCACATACACCAAGGAAAGTTTTCTTCTTTAGCTAAAAGATCAGTGCCAAAGTTGCTCCCTGTTTTTATTTTCCACGAATACTCGTACACCAAAGAATTTAAAAAACTTTAATTAAATACTACAATTGACCTAAAATGCTGAGAAATTCTATTCTATTAGTTAAAACTTTCAGTTGCTTGGGGGAACAAGCATGTACATAAAAGAACTAACCACAACTTCTACATATTGTGCAAAACTAAATTAAAAATTAAAATTTAAGAGAGCATATTAAAATTATGCACCAACATGTAAAAATAAAATAAATAGTTAAAGCTTTTAATTCTCGTTGTAAAGTGGCAGATTTGTTCTAAGCGTTTGCGACAAGTATTACATTACGTACTTTACTTTTATTTTGATGGCACAACAGCCCATGGAGGGCCTAGGCCGAGCTTTTCTCATTCACTCATGTTGTTCGTGTTATATTTTTTTTCTACTTTTTTTTATTTTTTTTTATTTTGCCTGTGCCGAGATTCGAACCCCGGACACTCTGCGTAGCAGTCCAACGCATTACCACTACGCCACAGCGACCACTTTACTTACTTACTTTTGATGGCACAACAGCCCATGAAGGGCCTAGGTCGAGCTTTTCGCATCCACTCATTTTGTGCGTGTTATATTTGTACATGTGTGGAAGCGATATTACATACTGAGTATGAATTTATATGTATGTATATGTATTTTATTTTAATATTTCAAATTATTTATTAATAACTTTTAATTCAATTTTGTGTGAAAAGCAGGAAGAAGATGTGAGAGAAAAACGTGGTAGAAAACACTTGAATATTAATTTAATCTAAACTTAGCTGAAATATTCTGCACATATAAATTCAAGCTAATTGTTTGGATAAACAAATTTGTAAAACAAGTTGATGTACACAGTTTATGTAAGTACATATTCGGGTGCACGTGCACTTGAAAGCACATCTTCCTTCATCTATTGCTATTTGGTGGTTCTTTGTTGATTTTTATATTTTAATATATATATACATGTGTGTGTGTGTGTGTGTGTGTGTATGTGTGCGTGTGTGTATGTGTACCATAAAATAATAAAGGTAAAGCAATTTGGCGAATAGCTTATTCGTGGGATGATATGTGAGCCGGGGGAGAACACGTGGTATTTTTCCATGCACCTGTAATAATTTATAGTAAATTTGTCACCAATATCAACAACATTGAAACCATCATCGCCCAACATTGAAACCATCATCCATTGTAACCACCACAAATGCATAAATGCTTAAGCTGATTAAAAAGTTTTTTTTTTTTTTTTTGTTCTTTGTGTTCATGACAGAACAAACAGTCAGCCAGCCACCAACAATGACAGCAACAATCCAGCAATAACCAACAGCAGCAACAACAACACATCCAAGAACGTATCTCAAATTCCACACAACAACATCAATGTCCACATCATGGGCAACAGCATTAGGGCAATGTGACAGACAGTGACAACAACAGCAACGGAAATTGCTGAATTTTAAGCTCATTGTGTTTTTCCTTTCATTTGACAATTTTATTCGTAATTTATTTTGGAAAATTATTAAACATATTCTTGTTGCCGCGTGAATATTAATAAGGCAAGGGTATGATTTTAAACATATGCACATAGGGGGAAAGCGCCAATACTTACAGGATCGCAACTACAATTGGCCAGAATTTACAAGCCTTAACAATATTCGGTTCTATCGGTTCTATTACAAAAATTGCTCATAATAATATAATAATATATTTTAGGATTTCAATTAAAATATTCTTAATCGATAATAATTGTAACAGTGTAAAAAAAAACAAACTGTCAATGCAAAATCACTACCCTAAAATTACTAACAAAATCACTGGCAATTTGAAATGACTACAGAAAACCACTAACAACTTTCGTTTAACAAAGTATGCAAATTACCGCAATAGGGATTGAAATAACAGCTTTTGTAATATAACTCCAACAAATTACTAAAATATTTTTCACAACCTCTTCCTCTCTATTAAAAAGTTTAATAACACATAATTGCATAATTCAACGTTAATTATTTTAACCAACAATAACTGAATATTATTTATGTTTTCTGTATTTTTAAGTATGTACTTAAAACTTTTCGTAGTATTTAAATGTGCTGCTTTTATAAATTTATATATTTGACAAAATGAACTAACATATTTCTTTACTACCTTCTCTACAACTTTAAGTTTAAAATATTTTCCATGGTTTGATTTATATTTTCTAAATCAATATGTAATAACTGGAAAAGTACAAGAGCTCCATGTTTTGTTGACCAACTTTTCTACTTTTTGGAAAGAAAACAAAAATTCGACTGACGTTATCTTGGAAACTAAAACCAATCTGCCTAAACAGTTGGTGCTAGCTATTGAATCGCTTTGCAACAAAAATAAAGTGCAGAAAATCTGAGCACAGTGCAATCAATAATACTAAATAATTAACAGAAAGTGCGGATCAGCTCTTACGTAATTACGTAAAAGGCTTTTTTTTTTGTAATTAGTTTAAAACTTTAATTGTTAATTCAAAAACATTAGCATACCTACGTGAAAATCCTGGAAAATTTTTTTAAAATACCATTTTATACAATTCTGTTTAATTGTATAAAATTGTATTTCTTCTTGTTCCATAAAAAACAAAAAACGACGTAATATTTAGCAAGAAAACTAAGTGGTGTAAATGCCACAGTTCTCACTTCGAAATGCTGTGAAATTTATTCGGTATACCTTTAGTAATTTGATTTGACCCGTATTCCACCATGCTGCTACTGTCGTTACCATTTTCCAGCATGATTTCGTGTACAATTTGCCAGAGTTGTTGTTGTTACCAATTGGAGCATGTCATACTGCAGTAGCAGCATCAGCAGCAGCACCAGCAACAACAATAAAAGCATCAACATTGAGCTAATTTTACTATCATGAGCATTTGTGCATTTAAACAAGAATATGCAGCAGAATAAGTAGTAGTAGTGACTATTTAGTGTCAAGGGCGGATCTAGGGGGAGGATCAGGGGAGGCCAGAAATTCAAAAAAAAAAAAAAAAAGGCAAATATGATTGAGGTATAGACGATTTAGTAAATCGTTATTGACGATTTCACTCCGGTGAAAATCGTATCGATATTTTTTTTTACTCATTTTTATGGGTTTGGTATGAAACAAAACCATTGGCAGAGTTTGAACCAGAATCGAATTGATCGGATCGAAATCAAAATTTGTTGCTACGTTCAATCGTGAGTGGCCGATATGTATCATTTGTTTATATTAAATCAAATCGTTATTTTTAAAAATTCCGATTTTAATGGTTAACCTTTTGAAATTGGAACATTTTCAATTGTAGGTACTTCAAAAATTTTTGGGCCCCATTCCATTCGGAAATCTTGGATTCTCCCTTCATAGGTGTAGTCATTGCAGTTTGTTAGCTATAACAGCATACAATACTACACATGCACACTTTACATAATACAAAAACTGAGCAACATTCTGTATAAATTTACTCATCTCCTGTGGGGTTTGTCTGCCCTACCAGCAGCACATGTCTCTCTGGTTTACTTGCCTGCTCAGTAGATAGTAATTGTGCACTTCTCGCTAATATTCTACCTACTGTTCTACATACATACATACTTCAGTTGTATGTGTAAGTGTGTAAGTGTGTAAGATGTGCCTAGTATGTTTTTTGGACGATTGTCTGCGACAGTTGCTGTTGGCTGACTACAATGTTTCTTTTCATTTAATTTCATTTACAACGAGTAATATTATTTTATTTAACAGGTGCTTTTGTTCGATTTTCTTATTTAATAAATAGAATATTAGTTCTCTTCTCTTATTTTGTGTGTGCATTTGACATTTTACGCCAAAGTAACTGTATTTGACGCCATTATAATTTTACGCAGATTTTTCATTCAGTTGGGAAAATTGTAAATGATCAAAGGATTATTGTTAGATGGAGGTAATTATAACGTCATAGGGTTTGTTGAAATGTAGCGTTTAAATTGTTTTATTTTAAATACTTAGAGCAATGAAGATGACGATATTTGAAATGATTGAATCGCACTTTTTAATGCCGAAATACCCTTCGATATTTAGTTATTGCAGTATAAAAGGATTAAGCCTTGAAAACCAGACTCATTTGAACTGTAAGTTTATCCTTAAGATAGACCTAAACCAAGAGCATCTCACTGGTACCTGCGGGTAACTGTGGACTTTTAATGTTAATAGGGGATATGTGAAGGCAGACTCATTGATTAATATGAGCAAGAGAGTAAATCATATCATATCATTTTACATAAGTAGTTGATCCAGAGAAATATAGATTCAATTATACTTATCGCAAGATTCTAACAACAATAAGCATCGAAAGGGCATGGCATACGGAGGGTGAAGGTAACAAGAAAGCTCTCGGACTCACACTGACTGCCCGGAGAGAAATTCTCCTGCACTTAGTCAGACTCAGAGAAGGCATCTGGGTGATCGAAAAGAAAAATTTTTAAAATATATAAGTATGACAAAAAAATTGCATTTACAGCAATATATAAGGTTATTTGTACGGTTGTTTGTATGTATGTATTTTGATTAGATTGAAAAGTTATTCCTGTGTGTTCTTTTCTTTTATGGGTAGCAGTGTTCTCAATGTATTTATATTTTTTTTCACTCTTTTGCTACACCTTTTGCATCAACTAGGAAACCATAGAATAATAATAAGTGAAACGAAAACAAAAATCAGTAAAAAGTTGGTTCAGCCATAGAGCAGAAATTTCGATTAAATTTGCATAAAAAAATGACTTTGCCACAACTAAAAAAAAAAAAAAGTACAAAAATCAAACACTTTGATGTGTGTTTGTGACTCTTGGCATAATAATTTTTGGATTTTCTATTAAAACAACAACTAAAAAATGATCCAACCTCCGTCATAGAAAAAAAAACAAAAATGAAAAAAATTCACTGAAAACAACGAGCTGAATTTTTTATACTGTCATTTCATAATCACAACCATAAAAGCGTTTTTGTAAATAATGAAGTAAAAACATTGTAAAAGAAAGCAAAAACAGAAACAAAAACAATACTTTTATTTAGTTTTTTAATCGAAAAATAATTTAAAATAACGAGTTTCACATAGAAATACATAGTATCTGATGTGATGGATTCGCCTTTCACTGCCAGCTTAAATATGTTTAGAAATGTCACTGTATTTTCCGCTTAACTGAACAAAAATCTCCTATGAACCAAATATTTAAATTATGAATATCTAAAAATTTTAATTTGTTAAAATTAAACTTTATTCTCGGGTGATCTAATACATTGCATTTACCTGAAATCGAGAGTTGATCACGTTGCGATACTACATCTTTGGTGAAGACAAAAAGTCAATATTTTTCAAAGTGAAATACTTATGTACTTGCGATGACTCATGATTTAGTTATATTATCCCTGTGACTATCTAAATCAGTGAAAGAATACTATAGATGTACTTGCAAAAAGTTTTCAGTTGGCTCTGTTCTCCCCATATATTTCAGTGTTAAAACTTTCTTGAATGTAAAAGCTTTCAGATCCTTTTCCAAGTAATAGCACCGTCACTGATTTAAATCAGTGCAGTGCTGGCCAAAGGGTAGCCCGTGTGCACAAGTTTATACAGACAACAGAAGATCATCCCTCACGCTAGCAATGTGCATAAAAATGCATCACATCAAATAGGAATTAAATTTTTGTTAGTAGAAAATTTTGTTGATGAATCCGAATGCTTTATATGCCAACGGAGGACAGATATTAAATTGAGAATATTTGGATGTTTGCGGGGTTAAGATAAAGCAGGTGTAGAGAAACTGTAGAGAGAAGATGTAAAGAAATTTCGCTTTTTTAGTATCCAGCGACTACACCTTTTAGTTTTTAACTGTCACACAATGTCGTTGCAGACTAAGGTGCTGGCACATAGAATGCGTTTTGTAGTTCTTGAGAGCGAAGTATACAACGGACATGAAGGAAATGAAAGAGAGTGGCGAAACAATGCCTACGTTACCAACGGATGCTGTTGCAAGTAAATTAATCAGTTGATATATTCACTCACTCTCCCTCACACTCTCTCAACGTGCAGTAATCGTTGAAAGCTGGCCAACTTCTTACGTTACTTCTAACTATACGTGCAACTCCACGATTTCATTTAAGTTGCACACTTCGCTCTCAAGTACACAACGGATTCTAAGTGGCAGAACTTTTAAGCTCAGAGCGTTGACTTTTTTTTACTTACTTTTAATGGCACAACAGCCCATGGAGGGCCTAGGCCGAGCTTTTCGCATCCACTCATATTGTGCGTGTTATATTTGTACATGAATGGAAGGGACCTACAGTTTAATGTCGAATCCGAACGGCTAAGAGAAAAGCTTTTCATAGCTATTTTTACTCTTGTAGGTTTGCCATTGCCTGCCAAGAGGTGGTGCCGTGTAGAAAAATTATTTTTTTTACTTTTTTTTTGTTTTTTTGGTTTTGCCTGTGCCGAGATTTGAATCCCGGACACTCTGCGTTGCAGTCCAACGCACTACCACTACACCACAGCGACTACTCAGTGCGTTGACTTGCTCTCCAATAACAAAAAAAGAAACGAAAAAGAGCCACGTTGCTGTAATACAATAGTAATAATAGTAAAAACAACAAATGGTTTAAACTTAAGCTTGTAGCAATAACAACAACGACAGCAGCAGCAACCACAGTAATAACACAAACAACTACAACTGTGTACATTTCAAGTGCGCCCTACAACTACAATGTCACAATGTTGTTCCTCACTACATTTTACATTCAAAACAATAACAACAAATCCATACCTATAACTCCCTACTCTCCTCGCCGACGCTGTCGTCGCTATGTTACTTCCGTAGTATTGAGGAAGTTATCTCTGAGAGAAGTTGTGTCCAAGCGGTTTTCCTTGCGGATAAAAAAAAAAAAAAATGTATTCTTTATAAGTTTCTTAAAAAAAGTTTTATATTGTTTCTCTTGTTATTATTGTTAAATTATTTATTGTTTTATTGTTGCTGTGTGCTGTGCTGTATTCAGTGCTCAATTCAGTTCAGTGTAGTTGGGATTTCAGAGGCTAAAACGTTTTTGTTATTACTTTTTGCCATTGCAAGTGGGTTGTGAAGGGGAGGCGCTGTATGAATATCGCTCGAATATTTTAAAAGTTATAAGCGCACGCCGAAAATCGGTGAGCGACAACCGGAGTTGGAGTTGGAGTAGGAAGGAAGAAGCAGCAGCAAAGCGCCAGAAATATAAGTAGTGTATTGTTGTATTTGCTTTTGTAAATAACTTTCGCTTTAGCCTTCTCAATTGAGCGGTTTTTGTTTGGTTATTTTGCTTCTGGTCTTGTTTCTGATTCTTATTCACTATTGTCCACCGGATGAATCCAGCTGTTGCCGGACAAAATATGATAACATTTTTTTTTTCTCCAAGAAACCTTAAAATAATTGATAAAATCGTATTGCATTTTATTAAAAAATAAAATAATAATAATACAAAAATATAGAGAGAACTGGTTTTATTGAAAGAGAATGTTTTTGTTTCGTAAAGTTTTTAAATTAATTCGAAAATGATAATGTTTTTAGCGCCGTGGGACAAATTTGTTAAGTTTATGTATATCGAGAGTATTGTTTCAAAGATTGAACCTATTTTTAGTAAGTAGATTGAATCACTGGTTAAGTTAGTAGTACTCACATTATTAGGCACACAGAAGAGCACTGCACAATAATATCTTGCGATAGCCAATTATAGGAAGACAAATGACCTGCATAATGGGCAACCGTTTCGACCAAATTACAATTGGAAGAAATCGGAGAGGATACCTCAAGGCTAACATCGGTCATTACTGGTTTCTAACCCAGCGATAAACAAGCGCATTAAACCAGGATAGTAGTTAAATTAGTGGTCGCTGTGGCGTAGTGGTAGTGCGTTGGACTGCTACGCAGAGTGTCCGAGGTTCGGATCTCGGCACAGGCAAAATCAAAACAAAAAAGGAGAAAAAATAATTTTTTTACACGGCACCACCTCTTGGCGGGCAATAGCAAACCTACGAGAGTAAGAATTGCTATGAAAAGCTTTTCACTTCGCCGTTCGGATTCGGCATTAAACTGTAGGTCCTTCCATTCATGTAGAAATATAACACGCACAATATGCGTGGATGCGAAAGGCTCGGCCTAGGCCCTCCATGGGCTGTTGTGCCATTAAAAGTAAAGTAAAGTAAGTTAAATCAGGATAGTAGTAGTATAATTTCGGCAAAAGTTTATTATTCAAAATACCTAATATGGTGTGGCGGTTTGTCCATGCATATGATGCACTGAGCCCTGTACAGAAATCACCTGGCCACCAACATATGTCGAAGGGGTATAAAAAGATGTTTTGTTTGACATCTGAAACTTCCTGTTTTAAAAACTAAAACACCACTTTGTTCAGCGGCACACCGCATATGTGCGTGGCTGAGGTGTGGCACACCAGCGGGTTTCACATGAAAAGTTTAAAATTCAAAATTGAATTTTCCCTTATTCAAAAAAATTACAAGTTTTATTTATTCAACAATTGACCTTAGTCCGACCTTGTTCCGTGCACGTCTTTGGGCAAGGAGACACACCACATATTGCAGAAGCAAACCATTACAAAGTGCTTACGTAAATTACAACAACAAAGTAGTTCGTCTCTTATGAGAAAGGAAGAAAGAAATGGAATGAAAAATGTTACGGTTACGCACGCATGAAATCCAATTTTGGTCCTACGAAAGCTAAATTTGGACACATAGTTTCTTATGTCTTACCAATGCATATTTAAAAGCATTTAAAACGCTCACAAAATGTTCATTCTTCTTAGACTTCAACTAAGTGCACACACTTTAAAAAAGGCATATGTTTTATGCAGAACAAAGGAAACGAAGCGCAGCAATAAAGCCCCACCACATTTATTTTCTATCTATTCCTTTTCTCTACGATGATTTATTTCCGGCATACATATTTATTATAAATTTGAGAATTCAACATTTGTCGCTGTTGCTGCTGCTACTGCTGCTGTTGGTGCCAGCTACTTCTGCCAACAATTTCCTACTATGTTCAAGATATCTCTGCAGCATATCTTTCAGCGATGTCAAACACATTTTTTATGTTGCACTTCTTTGACTTAAGCCATTCTTCTTAATGATAGCATATATTACCCCAGCATTTTTATATTTTGGGACTTGGTCTTTTTCAATTAAAAAATAGAAACTTAAATTGTTTCTCGTAGAAAAATGGCAATTTTGCCGTAGTTGCCACTCAAACAAAAGAGGAGCGAGCAGCAAATAGAGAAAACCGAGAGACAAATGCTTCAAACAAAAAAACTCATTTGCACTTTTCCTCTGACATGCGGAAGTGCAAGTAGTTATTCTCCTGTTCCAATCCACGGGGGGTAAACTTGAAAATACAACAACAACAACAACAAATCTGCAATAGGGTAAAAAATATTTGTATGTTTTCTTCTACTTCTTGTTCTGTTTCTATAGCTACTTCAACGTCTCTTTAAGCTATAAGAGTGGCAGGTTTAGGAGCACCAGCACCAGCACCAGCAACAGCAGTAGTGGCAGTAGCAGTAATGGGTATCGGCAACAAAAACAACAGCAAGCACGGCAGCAGCAATAGTTATTGCAACAGCATGTTGTCGCCAGCATTTTGTCAACGGAAGTGAATTTATGCGCATTCAACGAACATTTTTACAATGTTTTTCTTTTCCTTTACTCTTTTTTTTTTCGCTCCATTTTTCAGCAACTTTTACTCTTGCAAATTAATTGTAAAAAATGAAAGAAAAACGACCTGACTTTTTCAGCTTCTACTCATTGTTGTTTTTATTATCGTTTGTTCCATTGTTGTCGTCGTCGTTGCTGCAACTGTTATTGGTTGCAGCTCTTTTGTTTTTGCATAATTGAAAATTAAGAAATTATATCGAGAACAGCAACAGCAGCAGCAGTATCAGCATCAGGAGCATCAGCAGCAGATATGAAAGCTAAAGATAAAAACTTAAATTCAGCAATTTTAATTGCATTGCATAAATTTATGAAATTTTAACGCTGATGACAGTACCAACGACGATAACGACGACGACACGCATTCATGTCGTATTAAAAACTTGCTGCACAATTGCTGCACAGCTCTCCCTGATTGCTGTTGCTGCTGCTACTGCTGTTGCTCAATGATGAAAAGGAACAATTTATTTGTGTTGGGAAATTTTATGAAATTTCCGTTGACATTTCCACTTGCGACTTAATGTCTGTACTTTTGTTTTTGAAAAGACTTGGAAAAAAAAAGATTTTTGCAACACCTGCAATGGCACTAGCTGGGAGAAAGTTGCATGAAAAAGTTGAAGACTTGCACACGCTATTTTTCAACGCAACTTTTATTTCAACATAATAGTTACATTGTGATTTCTTCGATCCCAACCAATTACAATTGGATCGATATTCTTTAATATTTATGTAAGTAAAATTGGATGAAATTCGGTTGAACTCCATCTTGGTGTCTTAGAGAATGATTGATTTACCAGTGTTGGTTTGATGCATAAATGGTTGACTAGTGTTCCAGTTAACGAACGAAAACGCAAAAAAATTTGGACGAATACGTCGAGTGAAGCATTGGGGTGAATAATATAGATGAAGAAATACATAGAATGAAGACGCCGGTTAAAAAAGTTAGATGACGTTGTCAGGCCAAGAGATGGATGAGAATTCAGGTGAAGAAGTGGTGTTGAAAACTCATAGAAGAAGTTGGATAAAAAGCCCCTAAAGTAATAGTTAGGAAAAACAGTTAGTAAGACATCGGGTGAAAAATATCAAGTCTAAAAGTAGGCAAAATAAGTTTAACAAGAAAAATCCGGTCGAGTTGGGAGAAAAAAGATGAAATTTAGGAAGAAATCGGAATTGAGCGGTAAAGTGATTGCGGGAAAAATATATTGAGCGACGACTGAAGTGTTATTGCATTGATTGCGTGAAAAAGATGAGGGGTAATTGAGAAAATATGCAGCAAATTTAGTACAACAATTTGGTAAAGAAGAAAAATTTATGGAAAGTTTCGGGTGAATAACTTGAGAGAAGTCGGCAGCAACACACATGGACGAAATAGAGCTTCCATTGAAAACTAATTTCACTTTTTCTTTTTTAAGGTATCTTTTGAAGCGTTATCCATAATTTTGTGAAAATACATGTCTTTGTAGTTTTTCTCGAAATTAAATGCGAAATTGAGATAAACAAAAATGGAGACATTTAAAAATTTCACATCGTTGTTTTGCGAAACACGTTAATTCACTTCCATTAGTGATGTTAACTCGTTTTCTTCAACACCGCCTTCCTTCAAGCCTCATCCTCTTAGTAATTCGGATTGTTATTTTACTTTTCGTAACATTGTTGGCTATGAAATTTTTTACATTTGTCATAATTTCGCAGAGAGCAAATTGAAGGGAATTGACAGCTTGAAATGTTAGTGGTGAATGCTGCAAGCGCAGTATATTTAAGAGAAGGGTAAAAAAAAACCAAAAAAAGCGAGGAGCATGGGACAATCTTGTTTGGAAAAGGAAAAGTTTTTCTGCAGCAAATGGAATATAATTTTTCAAAATGGTTTTTTCGTTGTTGTTTTTTTTTTTGGTCTTTTCTGTTGTTCGGTAGCTGGTGGCAGCAAGTGGAACTTTTTGACTCAAAAATAAATCATATTAAACTGAACTCTTTTTTTTTTTTTGTTACTTATACAGAAACAAAGAAAGAAGAGAAATTTCCGAGTGTTTTTAATGCTATTATGTACAAATAAGTTTGAAAACACAATTTGAAATTCGAGTAAATAAGCTAAGAAGGAGTAGAAGCAGAACACGGGAAATTTTTCTAACTTGTTGTGCTTCAAAAATAATACAAATAACCTGCAAACTGAAAATAAGTAGCAATTTAAAATTATACGAATGAAAACAAACAAAAATACATAGAAAGGTACACGGCAAGAGATCGTGAAACGGAAGAAAAAAAACAACAAATATTTAAAGTTTTTACTTAATGTTGTATTACACTTTTCATCTGTAAAATCCTTGGAGGGTACTCGTATTTCAGTGGCAACGTTGCCCTTTACAGCAGAACTGATGCACTACCATAACTCGGAATCTAAAAACAATACAAAATCAATATCATCACAACACACACTCATACATAAGCGCTTAAAGTCGTTTAGGGAATATCTTGTTTTCATACGAGTATTGTTTTTTTATTTCACTAAACTAAGTATTTCTACATAGCATACGTTTTCTTCTTTATCTGAGTGAGGGAAAATGAAAAGATGTTCTTCTTTCATTCTTTTAACATCGATTAACTTCGAGATGCCATATAACTAATGCCGATGTTATTGTAAAGTTGTCTGCTTGTATGCACATAAAAATAAGAGAAGTATATTTTCTTCTTACCTATCATCAGACAAACGATACTTTTATTGTTTGTTATGGGGAAAAAATGAAAAAAGTTATTAAAAGGATCAAATATTGTTTATCTTATTGATTTACGAGAATGAATTTTATGAAGGCGAATAGTTGATTCAAATATTTGCAGAAAATTTTAAAATCTGAAATGTCGTAAGTTATTGGAAGCTGTAGGAGGAACGTTGAAGGAAGTGTTCTAAAAGTTGTGAAATACTTATGTAGAATGAACAAACAATGTGCATTTGAGCTTCGGCCCACTGCAGGTTGCTAATTCTGAAATAGAAGCATTCGCTCGGAAGTTATTAGCTATTTCAGAATGCCTTTGTTGTTATACTTATTACAAGGGAATAAGAAGAGAGTGGTGATTTGAAAGTCCATAGTTCAGAAACAGCAGAAGTAAAACTCAGCCTAAGGTTCTTTGCACCCTGCACCTGCTTACCTCCAATCTCTCAGTGAAATTGTTCTGAAATATTCAGAGAAATTAGAAAAATAATAAAAAAGTTTGAAATGTTTCAAAATTAAATTGAAAAAATTCGTATTTCGAACACTTTTGAAAACTGAGAATTATCTCATTAGTTCATGTACAACAATAACACACACAAAATAAATGAATGCGAAAACATCGGCCTGAATCCTCCATGGGCTTTTATGCCATTAAAACAAACAAGAAGACGAAGATAAACAACTACCACTAAGATCACCACCGATGAGTAACCGTCGCGGAATCCGAAACGATCGTCTGATCTGTCTGTTCTATGTACCGAAAAAGTTAAGTAACAAGTACAATTCAATAATGTAATAATTTTTGAAGATTTCTCTTTAGTATTTATTTTATTATTTCATGCATATTTTTGGTCCCTTGAAATATCCAAGAACTGAGATAAAAAATATCGTAAATTGATTTGAAGTTGCTACAACAATCTTTAAATGGGGTGACTTTAGAACTTTAAAATATATAAAAATTTGTTTAATATCTATGATGCTGTCAAGAGTACAGAAGTTTCATTTCGATAAAGCCTCAAGGAAAAATCCCATTCTTGATTACTCTTAAATTTGAAAAAAAAAACATATTTCGGGCAAGTATTGAAAGCAAAATACACGAGTAGCAACTACTTGTACATAATTTAATTACACTTACATTTCAACATAATTAATTAAGAAACACAGAAACAACAAAGTAGGAAAAGCCTTAAGGCGTGTGAAAATTACGCATAATTGCAGGAAAAGCGGAAAGTAAAAAGAAATAATGCAATGCAGCTTGAAATGGTTTAAAGAAGATAAAAGATTTTTGTGTGGTTATTTGAAGCGAGCGAGAAAGAGACAGACTGGGTAGAGTTGTGCGGAAATTGAAACAGCTAGAGCAGTAATGCAAAGTGCGAACTATTAGCAATAACAGCAAAAGCAGGAAAAAGACTACAAGAAAAAAAAAAAAAAAATACAGCAAGCAAAAAGAAACTGTTTTAACCCATAAAACACAAAGTTGCTTAATTAAAGTTTTACACTGAATAAATATTTAATACAAAAGTTAAAGTGAAAACTAGTTAAATCGTGTTTAAGTTCATTTTCGCATTTGCGGCAGATTACTCGTAAGTTTGCACTGCCGTTTACTTTAGTGGTTCCTGGTACTGGTCTTGCATATTGAGATTTCAATGAAACACCTCAGCAAAAAAAAATGACTGCAAGTGAAGTGAAAGAGTAAAAGAATATTGAAAAAAAAGTAAAAATAAAGTTTAAATTACTTAAGAGAAAGTTTTTGCATAGATAAAATAACTAAAGGTGGATTACGAAGAATAGGTAATGTCAGTACGACTAGTTGCAGTCTTTTCCTAACGACATTGTAGGATCGTAGAAATAAAACAAACAATGAGAGGATGTTGAATTGCAGACAGACTTCAAAACCGCATACAATAACACGCAAAAGTTTATTAAAAGCTTAAGTGGATTTGAATTGATGATGTATATTAATTGAAATTATGTAAAAATAAGTATGCCGATTATACTTTCAGGCGCTAAAAGATTGTGTTACAATAACTTTAAATTAATTAAAATTTTCCTTTATTTGAATCTATGAATGAGCAACCCAAATATTATCAATGGTATATCTCTGGAACCATTTACTATATAATACCGAACTGAGATTCGACACAACGAAGTTGGTTGACCATAAAAAACACTTAGTTTATTTAAAATATCAAGGTTCAGTAAATAAATGAACATAACAGTAATAACCCAACCTAAAAGTATGCTGAAATATAAGCCAAAAATTAAGCCAAAGCCTTGAAGTCTGTGTACCAATGATTAAAAAATCAGTGACCTATCAAAATCAAAAACTTAATTAACAAAATGAATCACTTAGCACTTTTAATTCAATTTATTTAAGACTATGCGAGTATACTTTTTGGCCTTGCTTATAATAACTTTTTTTAAGTGAAGAAAATTTGTTAAAATTTATTTACTTTCTGGCATGGAGCAGCTGCCGAAAGAATTAAACTGTAGTTCTAAAAGTCTGCTCTAAAATTATAATGTTAAGTAAATTCAAAGACCTTCGATGTGCAAAAAAGAAAAAATTTATTAAGCTAATAATGAATTGATTTATATTTTAGAGGAATTAAAATTTCGATTTAGAAATTCCATTTTTGTTTTTCAGCAAACTTGTAGGCGCACTTGACAAAAAACAGTTTAAAGGTATTTAAGCAAGTCTAAACAATTACATTCGAAAAACACTTCAACCTACAAATAAATGAAATATTTAAATTAACTACAAAGCCTAAAAGCATGCTGCTAAAATAGCAACAGCAACACATGTTCATATTGTAAATACAAATACGCCTACATTTTCTTTTTAAAATTCCTAGTTAAATGCCATTAGGAAAGAAAGCAATACTGAGAAAATAAAAACCTAGGAAAGCCTGAGGTTTATCTTAAACATAAATCAAGCGTAATTAACATCGCAAACACTAGGCACAAAGGCATTGTATAAAGTAATTCAGGTTTTTTTTTTTTCTAAAACTACACACAAATAAATAAGCTCAACAGCAGGTAGAATGAAAAGGCAAACAGGTTTAATAGTAAACAGCCCAAGAAAAGTAGCAGCATTTGTTTGCTGCCATTTGCTAGAGCGCTAAATTCAAAATCCTGCTAATGTAGCCATTAAGGAGCAATTATCACTGCTGGGAGGAGTTGAGGTGGATGGGTGGGTAGAAAGCAGACGGCTAGGTAGAGCAAGCTAGCGGGGAGTTCAGTCTAACGTGTGCTCTATGGAATACTACATAACAGAAACTCAAGCCTATGAAAATTTTACAAACTTAGCGTGCTTTTAAAATTTTCAAGGTAGTGAAAAGTTTTAACCACTTAACTTCTTTCTATACTTTTTTCTGGCTCATAAAGAAAACTTAAAAGCACGAAGGTGTTGCGTAAGATAAGCAAACAAAACACAAAGAAAAGAAAGAAATAAAAGAGGAAACAATAAAGGTTCACTTTAGCGCAAACACAGGTTTCTGTTTTTATGCGCTGCATTTATTTTGACACTTTTCACAAGTTGGAGCTTTAAACTTTTAACTGATTTTCGATTTCTTGACTTTTTCAGTCAGCATTTGTGGCATATGCATGGTGTGTTGAAATGTATTAAGGGAATTTAAATGCGACATTTATTCAGTTAGTGAAAGAGAGAATGGGTGAGTGAGAATCTAAATAGAATTTTGTTTATATTTCCAAGTACTTCGGTATAAGTTTAGTTTACAGTTTGGTAAATTATTGTGACAGTGTACATTACAATTATAAATCAGCTCCTAATTCAATGAGTGTATTTTTTCCTTTAGTTTGCACTTAGTACAGTGTACTGAAGCTAATCGTGCTTAAAATACTGTAAATTTAAAGAGCTATTAAAAGTAGAAGAGGACTAACTTTCATTCTAAATATTCAGATGGGAGCTTCTCAGAAAAAACCAACAAATATTCCAAACTAATCTAAACAGATAAATAATTGAACAATTTGATAAAGAAAATATTTTTCCAAATTAAAAATATAATAAATAATTTACTTTTACAGTATACTTTTAGGGATTAAAGTAAATTAAAACTGAATTATGTATAAAAAGTGCTTTCATGTTTCGATAATATTGATGATATTTATACAAGTTTTATATGTGATTATTATTTAATATGCATATAAAAGTATTTTCTCAAAATTAGTTTTTGATGTAAAAAATTAAAAACATTTAAATATTTAAGCTGAAGCGAACCAAGTTTCTGAATTTCAATCAAAAGATTTAACTCGAAGGGGAAAATGAGGCTTTGGAAAATAGCGGATATTTCCTCTTCCCCCTTACTTAAGAATATCCCAGCCATTATGAGCGCAATGAGATCTTACCTCAGAATCCTAGTTAACAATTTGGGGTTCATGATAAGCAGCCACTGAAAGTTGAACATCTAAAGAAATTTTTGAGGGAGAAGAGTTTTCAAATGTCAGAATGTTATCATAATGGCTGGAGTTAAATTTTAACGGTTATCGACATAACAGCTTTAAAAATTCTTTATGTTTATATAAGCAGATTGGGTAAATTTGATAAAATTGCTTCATATTTAAAATACGAGTATTCTGATATGAATGAACGCCCACCACTATGCCAATTGAATAAAATTTTATATGGAAACCAGACAACTTCACTATCCCGGCCAATAAAAATTAACCCTTTTTGATAAACCCCCACAATCGTGCTGTCTTCCAATTTCAAGAAAGAGTATTTTCTATTTTGTTACCCACGTTAATTTTCCATAAATTCTTTATATACCTACCAAATTTCTAAATTCCTAATTTTAAATTCTTTTCATTTCGTTAAATTTGCCATTAAATAATATTGATTGAAATTAAGTCCTAAAAGTATGCTGACTTGTTTATTTTTCCCTTCAGATTTTTAATTAATCGTTGCATTACTCTCTAATACTTACTTATTATCTAAATTAAATAAAGTAAAATGTTGTCAACCTAATTCTTTTATTGCTTTGCATAAAGAGCCAAGAAAAAAAAATTTCCTGAGTTTTTTTTGTAAATGTTATTGGTGCTTGAATTCTCACATTTAATGTGAAGTGATTAAATACCAAAAATTAGTTGGGTGAGTCAAAAAGAATCTTGATACTACATATAATGAATAAAAATCAATTAAGTCTGAAATATTTTTGAAGTTTAAACAATTTATTGCTTTTTGGAGTTCTTTGAAATCTATAAGGATGCCTCATTGAATTTGCTAAAATAGTTTTACTTCTAAAATAGTTTTAAACATTTTAACGAATATTTTAATATAATACCGAGTAAAGGAGGCGACATAAGCTTTTGAGCTTTAAATTTAGACACACACACACACACACACACACACACACACACGCACACACACACACACACACACACACACCCACACTAATCAAATTATCACACATACATAGAAATGTTCATACTCATTAGGCTATCAATTATTATGCCTCTCCTAGAAGCATTAATATTTCATTACATAAATTAGTGAAATATTGTCGGTTGACCGGTCGGTCAATGTGACATTTCGTAAAGTACTTATATATATAATATATAAAGTACATACGATTACGTATGTACTTTAAGTACATACGTAAGTTTACGATTGTATGCACGTAGGCGCTCAGGCGCTTAGTTACTTAGTAAAGGGTGATTTTTGAAGAGCTTGGTTTTTCAACATTCAAAAAAATACAGAAATTTTACAAAAGTGAATGAAATTTGTATTTGCATCAATAAATCAATTCCTGCCATTTACTTTTTAAAGATAATTTCATTTAAATGTTGAACACGGCTACGATTCAAGTGGTCCATTCTGAAGGTCCAATTTTGGTACACATTTTCACACATTTCGGCTGGAATCTCATCAATGACGAGTTCAATGTTGGCTTCCAAATCAGCAATCGTGTTCGGCTTGTCCCTATAGACAAGAGACTTAACATAGCCGCACAAAAAATAGTCTAACGGGGAACAATCACACGATCATGGTGGCCAATTGACTGCACCAAAACGTGAGATTAACTGCTCATCAAGTTCGCCTCTTAATTGATTCATGGTTTCGCGGCATGTGGTAGCGTCTTGTTGTAACCACATGTTGTCCAAATCCAATTCTTGCATTTCCGGCAAAAAACGTCTGTTATCATCGAACGGTACCTTTTCCCATTGATCGTAACGTTGCGGCCATCAGCGTCTCTGAAGAAGTACGGCCCAATGATGCCGCCTGCCCATAAACCGCACTAAACGGTGCATTTTTCGGGATGCATTGGTAGCTGCTGAATTGCCTCTGGCTGGTCTTCACTCCAAATACGCCAATTCTGCTTATTCACGTATCCATTGAGCCAAAATTGAGCCCCGTCGCTAAATGGACGTAGCTTGCGAAACACTTTTTCCACAGAGCACGAAACAAACGTTGTTTAGGCGTGGCAAACCAAACTAAGCATTTTTTACTTTGGCACATGTCAAGAATCATGCGTGAACTATCAGAAATATAAACATCAAAAACTTAACAAGTAAAAAATCACCATTTATAATTGTCATTGGTTTTAATAACCTAACCAGCAATGCCCTGACCAAAATCTTAGCTATGAAATTGCTATCGTATTTACAAATATCAAATCACACATACAAATACAACCTGACAGTAGTAAACGAACAAGTGCGAAGAGTGGAGTAAATTAAGTGATTATAATTGCAGATTTTATTTGATTGATGATCAGAATATTTGAATTCCTATTTGACTGTTGATATGTACGAGAATATATACTAAATATTTGTACATACTTACATATGAGTAAGTATGTATATGCATGAATAGATGTGGTGTTGGAATTGAAAATTTAATTTAGTTGAAGCTTTATGGCTGTGAAGAGTAAATGGGTAAATATTTTAATACCTGAGCCCTTTTTCTGTAATTTACATTGTAAACCAATATTTTTGAGTGGTACCGCACTCTTCACAAGTAACTGTAGCAAAAATGTACCATTTTAATTTTTTATTAGCACAGCTTAAGTTAGAATTATTTTTCACTTCTATTTAAGAAATTAAAATCATAAATAATAAGAATGTCCTTGAAAATCATATCATTCAAGGAAATTGCTTTTCATTGCAATTCACGAATTACAACTTGAAAACTGTGAGGGACAGTAATAAAAACTTCCAAGCAAAATAAGTTAAAAATCACTGTAATTTGAGACTCAGTGACTTTCCACTGCGACTTAATAGTTAAAATCACAGTTAATGATAGTGACACAGAATAAAATATCATAAATTTCTTTTAACTAATTTAGCTTGAGTTTCCAGCTAAATGTGCAATTAATCATTATATTTTAAGTCCCAGTTGTAAATCGTTGTCTCAGCGATTTAGAAATAAAAGGGAGAGGCAACAGAGGAATTACGTGAATTACTTGAAAGGGATATATGTATGTACTAGTAAACGTTCGTTCAGGAGCATACCAACTGAGTGCTTCTTCTACCAACACAAAATATCTTTCGTTAACAATTCAAGTAGCGAACGTAAGTTCAATTAAGCCTGCTGAATTTCTGGTTTTCTCGACTATAATCGGCTATAGATCAAAATGCACATAAGCCACAGCATTATCAGGATTAATCAGATAATTTTGAAAATCTCAGAAAGCAACAAAATTTAACACAATAAGTTGGTAACAAGAATTCAAGTAGAGAAGCTTTATTACTAGAATTGTATGTATCATTAAAGGTTGTACATATAGGCAGCAATACCTGAGTTAAGCAGCTCTGAAATTAGTGAAGCAGACACGTAACATCGAAAATGCTTTAAACAATTATGTGCTAAAACGCTTAAATAACTTTGAGATTATATAATATTTCCAAAACACAAGATAATAATTCAGACACAAAGTCCTAAATCAAAAAATACGTTATGTACTATTATCTTCGCCCTGCACAACACACACTAGTATTAAATTCATCACTTTCAGTGTAAATCATTTTTTCCGCCGATGTGATTTGCCACATGAGGAGTAGTTGGAGCTCATGTTAAAACTGTGTAATAAATCACAAGGATTAAAGGGACACATTGCAGGAGCAGCAACACACGAGTACATACAAGGAGCTTAAAGAAAAATCGAGCGGGTAAAACATAGGACAAAATTTGGTTGAATTGATTTTCAGTAAAGGCAGAAAGCAGGAAAAATTATTGAGTGAAATAAAAGAATTACAATTCACAAAGGGCATTATATTTATATACTAATAGTCCATAAAAAATAAAAAAAAAGTGTGTGTCGCATTATGTATTTAAGTTTTGTTAAAATAAAACCTATACTAAAGAAAAATCTATGAAAGCAATTGAATTTACTCATTAGTGTTAAAGTGCATTCGAGAGCTCGTCAAAGGCAAAGTATGTACATAGTTGAAACTTTTTAAGCAAACAAAATGCTTTGCTTTCAAGCTATTCATTCTTTTTAATAATGCATGCAATGGTGTGTGACGTAAAAAAAACAAGTGGAGAAGAAAAATTGTTAAAGAATGAACAAAAAAAAAAAAAAACAAAAAAAAGAACTGTGGGGACAAAAAAAGGATACTTGCAAAAAAAAAACTAACATACACATACCTACATTGACTCATACACACACACACACATGAAGTTTGTTTTTTGCACTATTTTCTATACCTTTTTTGCGTTATTTTTTCCTTCTACTTTTTTTTAATAACCTCAATTTCGAAGCTGAAAATGTCATTTGCTGTCATTTTCTACTGCTGGTTTTTTTTTTATACTTGCTTGTTTCTGCATCTTGTCACATTGACATGCTTTCATAGCACTTCAGCATATCTCGACATGTTTTTCCTATGAAAACCATCTTGTTCTATTTTTTTTTATATTTTTTCCTGAATACAAAATTTTATATTCATTTAGTTGTGACGACCTTGCCTTCAAACAAATAAGTATGTATACATATAATATAAAATTAACTTAAGTTATATGAGTATACACGCTGCATACTTTTATTGGGATGTCATTCCTATATATACATATATCGGTGTGTGTGTGTTTTTGGGAGCCTCTGTGATGTCTTACAATTAATAAGTAATGCAATGGCTTGGCTGCCGCAACAAGCATTGCCTACACTGATTGTCCGTTAATATGTTTGCTTGCTTAATGAGAACTTTAGCCTTCACCTTAAACGAATGCACCATTAAGATGAAATCAAAATTATCAGGTAACTAGTTAATAAAAAAAAAAAAGAGAAATATTATGGCAAATAAAATGTCAGAAAATCTTGGAATAAAGAGAATGAGTGGGCAAAAGAGAGAAAAAAGTGCTAGTTGGACTTTCAATTTTTAAAAGTTAATGTAAGCTTTTAATAAGAAAAAAGCTTTAGCATTTCACATGTTAACATATTCTTCACGAAAGCTTTCTGTTAAAAGAAAGGTTCCATAAGCATTACTGTTATATTTTGTGAGAACACAATATTGGAACAATTTCCACATAACTTCCGTAGTTAACTTACAAATTGAAAGGAGCTTTTAAACAGTTATTCCATAAGCTTTAATATTAAAATGCCAAGCTTGAAGCTGTAGAAGTGAAACTGACATGTGCCGCCACGTACTTTCATTCAATCTTAAAAGCATGCACAAGATTTCCATTGTAATTTCATACATTTGCTCATCGCTTTGTTTTTGGGGTACATGTTTTTTGCTATCATTACAAGGACAAATAAAGTTAATCTGTTGTCCATGTACATATGTTGTTCGAGTATGTTGTTCATCTGCGATTTCCATTCTGGCCCGTGATAAATTTCACTTCACCCGCGAGTTCTTAAACTATCACTATAATAATTTTTATAATTAAAATAGTATGCTGCGAAGTCCAGAGCTTTTATCATTCTAGGGGCAACTATAATATGGTTGGTAGGAATAATTTGTAAGTATGCTTTGAGGTTTTAGAGAAAGTTCTGAAATCAAATTTGCTAGTTTAAAGCTTTCGCCATAAAAAAGCTCCAATATTATTTACGCATTCAAGATAAAAGGGAACAGAATCGATTTAGTTTAGGTAAATAATTTTCCGCAATAAAGAGATTTAATTTTTTGTATCAAAATTTAAATCAATATTATGAATAATAATTGTTTGGAAAGGATTAGTAAAATGCTAAATAAAATGCGTACAACTATGGAAAACCAACTATAAAAGTTTTGCTTCAAGTTCTTATGTTATTGAAACGACAGAAAAGGATAAAGCTACTTGGACTAAATCTTTAGGAAAAAAGTGCTCGTCTCAAGAAAACAATCAAGCTCAAAACCACAAGAAATTTATGGTTGGCCATTTATAAAAAGGAAATTAAGATAATTTTGAACGAACGGCCATAATATGACTATGAATGAATACATTTTAATCTGATTTTATAGAAGTTACGGAAAGTTTTACGGTTTGTGAACTTGCTAAATTTGAACGAAACTGTAGTCATACTTGTTTTAGAAGAAAATGTAGAGATTTGATAAAAGACTTATACAACAATTAACCATAACAATGTAAAGTAAAAAAATATACCTACAAGAAGGCATCGTCGAATGCAGGATAGAATAACACACATGTTTTCTACTTTAAACTAAAAAATAATTTAAAAATTTGTATGTTAATTTAACAAAAAAAAAAAAAAAAAAAATTATACAAGGTAGTAGTTACTGGCATTGACTATAGGCATGTCAATGTAACAAAGTGTGTCCTTAAAGTATACAACAAAACTGAAAACGTAAGCGTTTTGAAAAGTGTGTAAAAAATCGTTTAAACAAAGTTCAGAAATACATAAATGAAACATTTCTGTATTTAAGTACATATTTAACTAAAAATAGAGAAACATTTTTAGATAAGTAGCTACCCAAAGTTTTCTTAGCAACTTCTTTCTTATTGCATTTAATGATATAATGTGTTTCATTCTCTTCTCCTTTTTAACACTATTTTTTTAGGATTGAAAGATTATATTTATGATATTTATGTGTAAATTATATATTTTCTTTTTTTTCTATTTGGTGTGGGTTATTTTTTATATGCACTTAAAAAGCATTATAAAATTTGCAAAATTAAAAAATGAAACAAAATGACGGAAGCAAAATATTTACTGATTTCAGTTGAATAATGATAAATTATGCAAATATATGAATGCACACGCACACACACACACACACATGAATTAATTAATACAAGTACGCATGGGTGTGTGGTGGAGGTGTGTGAGTGTGGAGCAAAAAATTAACTTAAGTCATTTATTTGCATTATCAAATATTTATTATTTATGAGTAAGTGTGCAGGTAGAGTGTGTGTGTGTGTGTGTGTGTGTATGTGTGTGTTGAGTGTGTAGAACCAAACGTAAATGACACTTTTGGTATTAGCTGTCAAAATCAGTTGTCTATTATGTTTTTATGTCCGTTCGCACATACTCTATCACATACACGCAAACCCATTAAATTTTACATCAGTTGTTATATAATTCATGAGTCATACATATATAATACATAGATATAGGTAGATATACATATGTATAAGGTTTTCTGAATACACCTACATTTCTGTAAAAAGCAAACTCACACGCACTCATTTGCCCATAAAATTAAAGAAATATGAACATTTAATGTATTGAAATTTCTGTGCGCTGATAGCAAATAAATTAGGAAGCAATAGTGGCACGCCCACCTATTTACCTATTCGTGTGTTTTTTTGTTTTGCATATTTTACTTAATGTCAAACCAGTTAACAATGTATTCATACAATAAACTTCTTATGTGTGGGTGTTTGTGCATTAAGAACACACTTCTAACCAAGAGGACGGATTGTGTGTATGTGTGTGTGTGTGTGTGTTAAAGATTAATGGCGCGTCAGAAATGCTTCACGTAAAAGCGTTTAAAAATGGCGCGCATAAAATTCAAGACTATTTTACTCATATGCAATTTTAACTAAGAGTGTGTATGTGTGAGTGGCGATGCACACACTCACTGTAAAGTATCGAAAAAGTTGCGCAGCAAAGACTGTAAACGTTTTTGACACTAACAACTACTACATGCAATGCATACTCGTACATGCTTGTATGCACGCGTCTTTGTCTATCTCTCTCTCTCTCTCTCTCTGTCTCTCTCGCTGATGTGTACGTGTCTCGCCTCCTTATTTTATTGCTCATCGTTGTACACACTTGTAAGTGTCTGTAGAGTGAAAGTAGTTACAGTTGTATGGTTGCATGATATTGTGCTGTGTTGATGGGGGTTTTGTTAATGTTATTGTTGTTGCTGCTTTTTGTCACCTGCATTCAATGGTTATGAGTCGACTTTACTTCTACCTCTACCCCTTCTCACCCATCTCCGCGTTAATGCAGCACATTTTAAGTGCACAACTAAAAACCATAAATATGATATGCTCGATTGAATTTTGTGATTTGCGATTTTACTTGATTTATCTTATTTTTTGGTTTAATATTTTCTCAATTTTTTTTTGTCTGTGTTCTTATTGCTAATAAAATAGCTGGTGTTTGCTCTTGGCATCAGAAGTCTTGTTCCCATTATTTCCAATTTATTGTTTTCATTTTTAAGATTGTGAATATTTGAATATCTAATCTACCACTTCAGTTTATTATGGAAAAAATTGATTACTCTAGCATTGAAATTATCTTCACTCTACATAATGAAGATATTATAAAAATCAGAAATCACAGGCTGATGATTACAGGTGAAAGATGGGGGAAAAATACCAAAAGCGTGGAATTGATTTGCTCTCGATTTGCAAAGTTTCGCTGTAAACACAGAAAGGATGCAGTACAATTTTAACTCAATAAACAGAAAACTTCGATTTCGTATGCCATTTGAATGAAATCAGTTTTATTTTAAAGCGAATATAAAGTAAGTACCTGAGGTTAACAACCGAAAAGTTCTGGTGCTTTGAATAAAAGCTTCCATTACAAAGCTGATCAAGAGATTTCGACCGTTTCTTTTATGAACCTCAACCCTGTTAACAACAACTAAATACTATTGGGCAACTATCAGACTAACATTTGTTCCCAACTATTGAATAAGAAGCTAAACGAGTAGCTGCGTATTGTAATTGACTTCATATGTCGTTATAGTCAATTTTGAAATTTATTTTAGAATTGCAAAGTAAAAGTGACGAGCTGCGTTGTATGTAAGCGGCCTATGAAGTCTCCATTGTATTGGCGCGTTGTCTAACTTTAGTGAGACAATAAAAACCAATACTACAATAGAACAGTGACAAATGAAAATCTTTAATTAAACCATTACAGTTTTGTCAATTTCAACAATACGAACTGAACAGTGTTGTTAATGCATTTCTGGGCAATGCAGTATTAGCCTTAGTAAAAAAAGATTTTAGAGAGAGAGATAGATTGAGAGGAAGAGAGAGGGGAAAAAGAGAGCCAGTGTGGCAATTGAATTTAAGTGACTCATTTGAATGTTGTACCAATGAAGTAATTGCAAAAACGTGCCGCGTCTGCAATTGAATTGTACAATTTATTTCTTTCCCTCTTTGTGTGTGTCACTTGAATGCTGTGGTGACAACAAGAATGAGCAGTTAATACACACAGCCACCTACTATCTTCGTAAAATCTCTTTCATACTTTTTCACTTATACTCCTCGCAAGTGATTGTTTTTCAATAGCCTATATCCTTGCATACAATTTTACATACATACATACATACATACATACATACATACATACATACATACATACATACATACATACATACATACATACATACATACATACATACATACATACGTGCATGCATACATACACATGTACGTAAATAACAAGCAATTTCCTTACAACTCCATTTTCATTTTGAATTTTTGTCGTTTTTGTACGTTTTGTCATTTTGTACATACCTGCAATGAAAAGAACAGAGAAACAAAGAGTTAGAAATGATCATAGTAGTAGCAAAGTGAGTGAATGAGTAAGTGTGAATACATAAAAGCAGGTGGAAATTCTTGAAATATATTGAATGCTTTTCAAAAAATTTCAATTTTAAATATGTAGAAATGTGTGTTGCATATGTAAGTATGTATGTAAAGCATTTCCAATGGTTGCTTATTAAGTTTGTGTTAGACATGCACAAGCCTAAATGTCTAACAAGAACATTTTCAGGCACATACTATGGCATGAATGAATGAACGAGTGAATTGGATAAAAGCGAAGCAGAAATAGAAGAAGTGCAAGGTGTGGCTGTAATCAAAGTTTTTCATTTTTTCTGCCATTTTTCTCAAACAGGGAAAACTTTTAGTAACTTTCAGTGTTGTTGTTCTTGTTGTTGTTTATCTGTAGCTTTCATTCTCACTTTTTCGGCATTTTCAGCAGAAATTTTCGAGATTCGACGGAAAACAGCAACAGCAATAACCACAACAATATCGACGTTGGCGACGTGTGTTCAAATTTCAATGGATTTTTTAAAGTGTATGTGTGAGTGTACTCGTATGTGCAAATTGCTTAAATAACTCAATGCAAATGAATGCCATTTGAAGCATACTTTTGAGTGTCTCATCAGCCAAGTGCTGTTAACTTCATGGATTAGTAATTGCAATTGTAGTGCTCATGTCGTTGTTGTCAGCTGTTGTGCCCGTTCTCTTCTTCTTCACTTACTGAGCCTTAATCACACGTGTAAGTACATATTTGAGAGAAAAAAATCGTGCTTTACATTTGATAATCTCTTCTTTCTTCTCAGTGTTTATTGGATTGAGAAGATTGAAACCATTTGAAATTTTGTACTTTGTACTTTATTCTTTTGAAGAGCAAGAAAAGAAAACGTGCAACTTAAGGTTTGTAGAACTTATAAAAAGTCTTCTAACTTTTTTAAACGTTTTTAAATTGTTAAGAGCCTTTTAGTGAATAATTCAAGTTTTATTAGGTTATGTTATTTGCAACATTTTAAATTGAAATGATGCCATTGAAGTGAACAATTCGAATAGCAGAATGCTAACATTCTAGGAATCTAGTAACATTCAATAATAAGTGCTGGGATACCGGATAGAAAATAGGTGGTTCTGATAGGTGGTGGCTTCGCAGGATGTCAGACTACGCATACTTGATTTTTATATATACTTAATATATATTTGTAATAAATATGAAATTTTATATCATACCATGTATATTTTTATACCCTATACTCTCTACTACGCAGAGTGTCCGAGTTTCGAATCTCGGCACAGGACAAATCAAAAAGTAGAAAAAATAATTTTTCTACACGGCACCACCTCTTGGCCGGCAATGGCAAACCTACAAGAGTAAAAATAGCTATGAAATGCTTTTCACTTCGCCGTTCGGATTCGGCATTAAACTGTAGGTCCCTTCCATTCATGTACAAATATAACACGCACAACATGAGTGGATGAGAAAAAGTTCGGCCTAGGCCCTCCATGGGCTGTTGTGCCATTAAAAGTAAAAGTAAAGTAAATACCCTCTTTGTACAGGGTATATGGGTTTTGATCAAGTAACGGTAGTTTGTAACCTACTGTAACGTAGCGGTAGCCCACTGTCCATCCGTCCATCTGCCCATCAATAACTTAAAAAGTTACTGATGCGAATATCATCGTCATGCTAAATTGTATTTATATAGTGAGTCAGTGATACAAAAAAACTGAACGCAAAAAACATTAAAATTGAATCCACCGTTGAATACAAGGTGATTTATTTCTTAGTAAGGGCGCGCTCGAACTTGCCTTCAGGATTTTTATTTTTACAAATTTGTAACAAATGTGACATTGCTTAACTTTTCTCGTTTTCTCTTATTACAATTTTATTAAAAAACATCGGGTGTAATTCAAATGAGCTGGGAATTTCATTTTAACAGCTATTTCTGTCCTGAATACATTATTTAGACTTCAACACTTCTAAAGAGCAGCCTCTACGGACTATAGAAAGGAAAAAATGCCGTTTAATTCTTTTAAACATTGACTGTAAAAGCGTAAGCATCTCTTGATACATTAATACAGATAATGCTGCTGAAAAGTATTTACAAAATTTGACTTCTTTTTCTTCTTTTGATGACACAACAGCCCAAGGAGGGCCTAGGCCGAGCTTTTCGCATCCACTCAGGTTTTTGATTGTTATATTTGTACATGAATGGAAGGAACGTACAGTTTTATGCTAAATCCGAATGGCGAAGTGAAAAGTTTATCACAGGAAATTTTTACTCTTTTAGGTTTTGTTAACTCACACAATAAAGTCCAGAAATGCCTGTTCTGGAAAATCACTTCCAGCTGCCAGCTGCTTTGAGTAGATTTATTGTGAATGACCACACAGCGAAAAGAGAATTTACAACCTGATCGTTTAATTCGCTCGTGTATGAGTTGGCGAATAAAAACCAGCTAATGTTAGAAATTAGACACTTTAGTTCTCATACATACATACATACTCGTATGTAACATTTCTTCATCAATGTAAGTGTGTTTGAATGTCTCTATATATGTACATATGTAGAAGAATGTTTGGAATTTATAATATCATTTCAAAGAATTCAACAATATTGCAAAATATTTTGCCATTTGTTAAGAGGCAACAAACGAACAAATAAAGAAACAAAACGGAAAAAAGAGTAGAACTAAATTCTAAAAAAATTTCATTTAAAAAGGCAACACAAATAAAAAAAAAAATAAATAAAAGATCTTATTTCAAATACTATAATAAACCCAAAGCAGTGGGCGAGAAAAAAATGTTTAGAATTCATCCGGACTACAGAAAAAAAACCAAATATTACATATTGTATTTAGTGTATATTATGTATATGAGAGAATAAATATGTCGCCGGTGGGGTGCATGTATGCTAGAGACATGCACACGCATACAAACACACAACACACACACAGACACAAAAAGGTATATACATAAACAACATAAAATTTTACTTATTTTTTTTCTCAACCAATTGTTTTTTTCGTTTGTATTTTGTATGTTTGTAAAAGTAAAATAAAAGTATGAATGAATGAAGTATGAAGTATAACTATAATGCCATTGTTAAAATATCCAACAAAAAAGTACAAAAAACAAGAGAAAAAAAATGAAAGAAGAAAGAATGTTTAAGAGGACGATCCCTACAACTAAAACAACAACAACAACATTACTAACATCAACGAGGCAAACGAAGAAGAGTAACCCATTTCGTAACGCATTTTTTGTGATTTTTTGTTGCTTGTTGCAAAGATTACATATAGTGGCAGGTAAGTGCTGAATAAACCAAGTTAAAAAGAAAAAGTCAGCCACAACAACATAGAAATTTCAGACAAAAGCCAAATTGAAACAAAAGCTTTAAGCGTCGTTCTGTACACACACACACAAACAAATAAGCAAATAAACCACACCAACTCTTACTGGTATACTATAGGTACATATACTAAAAGAGAGATTCCCACACCCCGACACAAAACGGAGAAGGATTTACAAATATAAATAACCATACCCAAAGAAGCATATTGCATATTCCCTTCAATTCAGCAGCTTTCCTCAACACAACAACAATGAAAACAACAAGTAAATGCTTGTAGTACAACAATTTAAAGTGCGATAATCGAATGTCATGCCTTATGGCATGTAATAGCAACGTGAAAGTTACACTCTAACACACAAGCACATAAACAGTTTCAACTTGAATTGGTATTGGTATTGGTATTGCTGTATGTGGGTGTCTCTCTCACATAATTTTAACGCTTGAAATGTTTGGTCTATTTCGTACATACTACATACCTACTATTTTACTACATAGTTACTCGTGAAGGCACATGTGGGCTGTATGTATGTAGGTTGCCTCGGTTATTTGATTTTGGTTTCTTGTTGTTGCTGTTCAAAAACAAACAAAAACCAGCTAGCAAGAGTAGCATTTGGTTGTGTAGGTATTATAAAACAATTTGTTGTCTTGACACCTGACCGCACTTATATGAAGAAATTCCATTTCAAGTGATTTCTGGCAGAGCATCCCTTTTTTTTTGGTTTTACCCTTTTTTACATTCTTTCTGTTTCCTATTTTCCTAACATATTTGTCTTACCCTTTTTTATTTATATTTATACTTATAAGTTAAGTTTGTAGTACATATGCTAGAAATTGTTTGCCGGTGCCTTTTCAAATGCCTAAAATATATGATATTCGACAGAGAAGTCTACCATAGTATATTAAATTGGAGTAGGAAAAACCAGAGTAGCTATGTGCATAAAGTAGAATCAGTTGTTACTCTAAGTTACCTGAGGTTATTTAGATTGTATATTACAATATAAGAATTACGAGTCTCTTAAGGCTAACGGACAAATAGGTTCACTTTTTGTCACAATAACTAAACGATTTGATTGTGAGTGGTGGGTGTTTTTCAATGATTGGTGTTCTTTATGATTTGTGTTAGTGATACACATATGGAAAATGCTGGTAAAAAAAAACAGTCAGGTAATTTTGATTTTAAGAAAATGTTATACATGTTAAACAACAGTCCTGGAATTTTAATTGCTAGATATCTTTAAACTTTCTTGCTTTTGAAGCATCTTGTTTGCACATATTGAGGGAACTTCACCTACGATTCAAAATTCAATTAACAACACCAACAATTACTATTAATTCAAGGGATATTTATCTGAAAATGAGCTACACATCGATAAATATGGTAATACGAATAAGATGTTAATAGGAACCGATTCAGCCTACTCCCTACTCCCTACTCCCTACTCCCTACTCCCTACTCCCTACTCCCTACTCCCTACTCCCTACTCCCTACTCCCTACTCCCTACTCCCTACTCCCTACTCCCTACTCCCTACTCCCTACTCCCTACTCCCTACTCCCTACTCCCTACTCCCTACTCCCTACTCCCTACTCCCTACTCCCTACTCCCTACTCCCTACTCCCTACTCCCTACTCCCTACTCCCTACTCCCTACTCCCTACTCCCTACTCCCTACTCCCTACTCCCTACTCCCTACTCCCTACTCCCTACTCCCTACTCCCTACTCCCTACTCCCTACTCCCTACTCCCTACTCCCTACTCCCTACTCCCTACTCCCTACTCCCTACTCCCTACTCCCTACTCCCTACTCCCTACTCCCTACTCCCTACTCCCTACTCCCTACTCCCTACTCCCTACTCCCTACTCCCTACTCCCTACTCCCTACTCCCTACTCCCTACTCCCTACTCCCTACTCCCTACTCCCTACTCCCTACTCCCTACTCCCTACTCCCTACTCCCTACTCCCTACTCCCTACTCCCTACTCCCTACTCCCTACTCCCTACTCCCTACTCCCTACTCCCTACTCCCTACTCCCTACTCCCTACTCCCTACTCCCTACTCCCTACTCCCTACTCGCTACTCGCTACTCCCTACTCGCTACTCCCTACTCGCTACTCCCTACTCGCTACTCGCTACTCGCTACTCGCTACTCGCTACTCGCTACTCCCTACTCCCTACTCCCTACTCCCTACTCCCTACTCCCTACTCCTGAGTTGACACTGAATTCACCAAACATGAATCAATCTTCTCTCTTGCTCATTTGATATAATAAATAAATATATTTTTCAAAAAGAGTTCCACTATATTTTACATTTTCATACGATAATCCTTAATTTTTTCATTTTAGAGAAATAAATTTTTATTAATCTTTTTTGTTAATTATAGAGAAACATCATGCGCATGTGATTTTAAGCACATTTGAAGCATATGTAACATTGAATTTTCAGTTAAATTGAACAAAAACTACAAAGACTAGGAGCAGGGGTAATCAAAAAGACGCAAATGAAAAGAAAATTGCAATTTTCATTGCAAAAGAAATTCTACGAACAATATTTGAAAAAAAATAACAAGGAACAATAAAAATGAGAAATATACACAAAGTAAGAAAAACACATTACAAAAGCTTCCAGCTGAAACTGAAGCTTTGTTTGCATTAGAAGTGAAGATGTTTGCATTGTATGTTGAACGCCTTTTTTGCAACTCCTACAAACGCTTTACATTTTTAGTTTTTCTTTTCGCTGAGACAATAAAAGGGTTATCTCTGGCGTACTGCATGGTTGCATTTTAGGGTATCTGCGTAACGAAAACAAAACAAAGAAACATAAAAAAAAATTGGGTTCACTTGGCAAAGTTACCTACTCTATACTCATGTGTTGGTGGTTTCATGATTTTATACAACTGCAGGCAAGAAAACACAAAGATATTAAAAAAAACCAAAAATGAAATTAATTTTGGAAAATATGTAGAAAAAATTCAATATCTGCAAATAATTTTTTTTTATTTATTGATTATTTATTGTGTGCGTGAATGTTATTCGAAGAAAATTTTATTTAAAATTCATAAATTTTGTTCACTTGGTACAAATAAAAACAAATAAAATATTCATGCAAGCACACAGAGTATATTTTAATAAATTTAATTTCCTACATGTTCCTGCAAATACGGGTACTTATAAAGGGTAATTTATAAGTACCCCTCTGTTATTATCGAACGGTACCTTTCCCCATTGACCGTAACGTTGGGGCCTTCATCGTATTTGAAGAAGTACGGCCCAATGATGCCGTCTGCCCATAAACCGCATCAAACAGTGTTGTTTTCGGGACGCATTGGTAGCTGCAGAATTGCCTCTGGCTGGTCTTCACTCCAAATACGGCAATTCTGCTTATTCACGTATCCATTGAGACAAAAATGAGCCTCGTCGCTAAATGGACGTAGCTTGCGAAACACTTTTTTCACAGCGCATGAATTTCAATAATTTGCAAACGTTGTTCAGGCGTAAGTCTATTCGTGATGAAATGGCAAACCAAACTAAGCATTTTTTACTTTGGCACATGTCAAGAATCACGCCTAAACTGTCAGAAATATAAACGTCAAAAACAAAGTAGCAAAAAATTACCCTATTATCTTTTACTATAACTTATAGTTATGTAAAAATTGAATAACAAAAAAACACAAGTTTTGACTTACATATGTACAAACATACTTATAAATATACCATGTGTAAGGTCCGGTCCCCGCAGGCTTTGAGAGAATAAAACCAGCTGTTTTATTTCCAACTTAAACCAATCCCACTTTTCAAAAGCCTTCCACATTAGCTAAAGAAGTTTTCTGATTTTTCTGATAAGCACTTTCTAGGCCAGTGAGTGTTAAGTGACACTTTTAACATCTACGCACCCAAATTATGCATAATATGTAGCTGGTATTGTTTTTAAAAGCTAATATTTCCCAATTAGTTTTGAGGGTTTCTGAAAAGCAATAAATTTTAAATTATGTTATACAACACACGCTCTGAGATTTATTAAAAGACTAAAATCTTCACCATTTCCAACAACAAAAACTATTAAAATTAAATCAAAATATGCCGAAATGTCCAGTTTTGAGTTAAAAATATATGCCAACATAATAGTAAAAACCTCGTTTAAAGATCAACATACGAAATCATACATACTAAAAAACTATTTACTACAAGTTGGCATGTCATACTTCTACACATACATAAATATGTATTCTACACCCTTCTCTCTCTACTTGCATGTGCTACATGCATGCATACATACAGTGCATTCAAGTAAACATGCCGCAAGACTTAAATACTTGTAGAGTACTATTTTTACAACTACAACTATTTAACATACTAAGTATTACACTTTTCGCAGCAAATGTTTCAACTGCAGTATTGCATTTCTTTCTCCTAACTCCTCGTACTGACTGCTTTTCTGCGCTGTTTCTATCATGATATGAATATTTGCTGACAACATGTCACATTGTTAACTTTTTTGTCTTTTCTGTTCTCGCTGTTCATATTTGCAAGCCAGCACCCACTTTTAAGAAATCTCTTTCTGAATTGTTGCTGCTCCTTTAAGTGTGCGAGTATGTAAGTAGTTGCTCTTCTCACTGCTACTACTGTTGCTTTTGTTGTTACACTCCAGCGCTATAATGCCTTTTCTTAAAACATATTCTCAAGTTGGATTTAGCTACTTTTGTAATATTTTCAACTACTACATTTTAATGAAATGACATCGTTCTTTTTTTTAAGTTCTTAAGTAACTTACTCTTATTCTTAAGCAATTGCTTAATTTGAATTTCAAACAAATATGGGGAAAGAAGAAAATATATAGAATGACAATAAAAAAAGGAAGAAAGAAAGCGCATGGTTTTACGAGTATATTCATATGCACGTGTATGTGTGTGTGAATTTGTTAAAAAATGCAAATTTTGTTCCACTTTTTATTTTCTTTTTCTTTTTTTTTTTTGTGCATACATACTACATACTCTTTGTGGTATATAAATGAATGTGGTTTTTCTTGTTGGTATTTTACTTGGATTTTTTCTAGTTATAGTAAAATATAACACTTTTACATATATGTATGTGAATGTATGAACGAATGTTTGTATGTGTTAGACTGCAGTGTATTAAAGATACATGAAATATCAAAAAGTATGCAAATCAGGAAGAAAAACTTTTTTGCTTCCCAAGCACACTGAAAGAATCGTAGGAGAAAAGTATATACATAGGTTATTAACTTTATAATGGAATTGCTAATTTTACTGTTTGTTCAAAAGTCAAAACTTTGAATACCATAATTCAGGCGAAAATAAAAAAATAGACACTCTTAAAGTATTGGACACTTAGTTTACTCTACTACATCATTTGGTTTACTCAACAACTAAAAATAAAATTAAATTTGTTTCTTCTAGGTTGGATCCTGGATCTATAAAAAATAAAAGGGATTTCTAAGGAATTTAAGGTCGTTAAATTTTATGCTTACTCCGAAAGATTGTTACGATTTTTTTACTTATGCAAATACAAATTTAATACATTTTTACTCTAAGAATCAATTTTTAATATTAGAAAAAAATATATATGTAGGCACATATTTGTGTAGTTATTTCCGAATAAAAACTTCGATTATTTCTACCTAATTACGAGTAAAATCCAATTCAAATAAAAATATATTTAGTATTCCAATGTAAGAAAAATATTAAATAAAAACAGCCAAAAGTTGAGTAGTTAGTAGATATTAAAAGAGAGGCAGCACCGCAATTTCGATGTCACTACTCAATTTCGGTCAATTTCGGTTGGTTGTGAGAGGGGAGAGAAATTTTTACCATAAGCTCTAAGGAGGCTAAACAGGATTGAATTGAGCCAGCACCACAATTTCGATATAACTACTCAAATTCAGTGAATCCCGGTTAATTGAACATCGCCTAATTGCATCTCCTGTTTAAGTGAACCAAAAAGTTTTACGTTTTTAGTTCAAAACCTATTGCAAAATCTCGATCAATTGCATTCGCTGTTGACTTGAAGCAGATATTAGCTTTTAACGCATAATAACTATTACAGATACAAAAAAAAAAAAAAAAACGCTCAACCCTGCTTAACTAATTTGTGAACAACATTTTACAGTATTATCAAATTGATAGATAGATAAATAAATTGAAAATAAGTCTACAGAGAGTTGATGGAGGGTTTGAATTAAAGAAAAAAAAAAGAGTTTTTTCAATAATCCATTTTATTTCAGAAGGGAAAGATGAATAATTTTTAAAAATTAAAATTTATTTTATTTGTATAATAAAATTATGATAGAGCAGCTTTAATTAGACCCCGTATTAAATGAATCCCTTCCACAGAATCATCGTATAAATGAAAAAGATGTAACTAGTGAAAGGTTTATAAAAACTATGTTGCTCAAAAGCATTGCAATGCTTACTTCTATGCAAATGGCAATCTTTAAATTTATTTTTTAAGAATTCTAAAAATCAAATTCTTCTTTTTCTTTCGTTTAATTGAAAATTCCAATATTCTATTGAATTATGTGCTGAGCTCATGATTCAACTTAAAATCTGCCACAAATTGTAAATGTCTCCTTAAATCAACTTAAATCAACACTAGCTTACAAATATATTTTCAACTCTTTCTCCTTGCCTAGCTCTCATCTGCATCTTTAAATATTCAGTTACAAGTACCTACAACTAACTATAAAGATGAAGAATATTTTTAAAATAACTTAGTAGTGAACTTTAAATAATACAGTGTAATATTTAAAGAACACGTTTCATTCTTGAAATCACAATTTTACGTACGTGCGCTCATCACCTTACCCACCCTCCTATCATTGAACTTATGCTTGCGCCGCCATGCTCTGCCGATGTGTTCCTGTTCCTTCTTAGCGCACTATCACAAAAGCTTACAAATCTGATTAAGAGCACATTTTCACACTATATACATACAGACACACTTCGTACATACGCAGTATAATAATATTATTTAAAGGTAAAATATGCGCACAGATTACTAAAGAATATTCGCAAGGAATGAATGAATGAATGAACGAGTGAGTGAATGAGTGAGTGAATGAGTGAGTAGCGAAAAGTTTGAAACTCTGTATATTTAATCCTTTTTCATGGTAAGTTGTATGGTGTTCATATTCTAATAGGGGGGAGGTAAACATTTTATGTTGTTGTCGTTGCTGTTGTTGTAGACAACAAAAAATAACACAATTTTTGTCAACATAAGTTTGATATGCTTAAGGGGTATAAAATTTTGTTTTTATTAAAATTAAGTCATTTGCTTCTTTTTTTTTTATCCAAAAAGGAAAAGCGAAAAATTTGAGTAACACTGAAACGAGCAAACAACGAAAGTGCAATTATCCTTTCTTAATTAATTAAAAACTAACAATCAAACAATAGAATTGTCAGATAAAAAATAAAGAGAAAGAAATTAGAGAGAGAAGTGGCAAGCGGGAAATTTGAAATGAAAATGAGGGTAACACGTTTTCAATTAGTTTTCGGTTTTTTTTTAATTTTCTTTTTTGGAATAACAATAACGCAATTAGATACTCATAAAGAAAAAGTTGTCTTTATTCAAAGGCTTTGCTTTAACCTAAATACCAAATAAAAAAAAAAAAAATTTACACAAAAAGGTTACTTCCAATATAAAGCAAAAATTGTTTCCATTTTTAATTTGTTTCAGTTTTTTATTTTCTGTAGGGCTAATCTTTTACTTTTGTGTTGGTGCAGCAAACTTGAGGTTATTTGCAAATTAAGCACACACGCGCATACTCGTTTACATACACATTTACATACAACAACAAAAAACGTGACTCAAATTTTAAATATAACAATTGAAATGTTAAAAGCACATGCTCAAATGGACACACAAATACAAATTTTGAACTTTGTCTATGGAGTTTGTCGGGATAGGTTTTAAATGTCAATATTTTTCATATATACAAAATAAAAATAAATAGTTTCTGAAACATTTAAGTTGGTAGATATGCAAATAAATGTTTGGAAATTCAATACTATTTACATAAAATTTAGAATTAGAAAATGGCTTAAAATAAAATTAGTTTTTTTTTCTATAAAATTAGTGAATGGTTTTCGTTGTATAAACTAAATTGATTTAGTTTAGAATATCAGCTTTCAAAGTTAACAAAAACTTTTATTTATACAAATTCAATTGGTAGAATAATTGGTGGTCACTTTGGTGTAGTGGTAGTGCATTGGCCTGCTACTCAGAGTGTCGGGTGTTCAAAGCTCGGCACAGGCAAAATCAAAAAGTAGAAAAACAACTTTTTCTACACGGCACCACCTCTTGGCAGGCAATGGCAAACGTACAACAGTTAAAATTGCCTCTGAGAAGCTTTTCATTCAGTTCAGAAGCAGTTCGATTCGGCATTAAACTGTAGGTCCCTTCCATTCATGTACAAATATAACACGCACAATATGGGTGGATGCGAAAAGCTCGGCCTAGGCCCTCCATGGGCTGTTGTGCGATTAAATGAAGAATAGAAGAATGTTAATTGGAGCAATTACGAGCAAAAGTACTCAAATGAATGTTCTTCCTTGAAATATCTTTGGAATGACAGCTTTAGGGTAGTTTACGTTGTCTATGGAAAGCTAACCACATATTTCTAAGAGTTTTTCAATAAAAAAGACACATTTAAACTACTACACTTAGTTTGAGACAGTTACGGCTATTAATTACGAAATACAGACCTAAATAAGCAGCTCAGTGCAACTTGTAAAAATGCCATGGATTTTCTCTCAGGAAACATTGCTTGTTTTTTTTGCTCAGAGTGTTCTCTGACACTCCAGCGCTCCAGAACAGCACCTCCCGTTTTCTTTACATTGAATAAAAACCTGTAAGAGTTTCATAGTGCATATTCAAAATCTGTGCAATTTTTTGATTGCTCATCTTACTTATGTAATTCGGGCTCAAGGAATTCTGTCGCACCAAACATTTTGTCAGATTGGCTCGGGCTTTCGAAATAACGGTATTTTGAATGTTTCATTTGAAGGTCTTTAGGGTTCATTCATGTATAGAACAGTGACGTAGGTAGGGAGGAGGTAAAGAGGAGATGTATCCCCAACCTAATGAAAACTTTTTATATTATGTAATCGACGTCGACTTTGTGTATGGAACCAGAGAAAGATATTTAAAGCGATAGAAATTCATTCTTTAAGAGCTAACTAAAAATGCTTGAGGCCACCTACTGGGTTCAGAGTCCTAAAATACTATTTAAAATATCTTAAGCTGCATATAAGGGTTATAAAGGCAACTTACTACGCTCAGGCTTCTACTAAAATGGCTGATAAGGGAATGACATGGAGAGAGTGGCAATAAGAAGGATGGGCAGAGATCACGATTATAATTGTTGAGATTGATTTTGAGCAATGGCTCTCCATGGCATCCTTACTAATTAAAGGCGAAGACAAATATTAGAATTTGCAACTATAAAAAGAAGTTCAAAATTTCTACGATTAAAATTTGTTCTTGCGCCATTAATTCTCTTTGAGTTACTTCATTTGAAGCACAAAAGCTCATGCTTCCTTGTAGCTTCTTGACATAGTAGTGAGGCCTAATTTACCTTTACCTAATTTACCGAGGAATACTACCGCACACCTGCAGTTGCTTTTAAGTCAGTCCATTTTCTAGAAAGTATAGATCTTTGTCTCATTTTACGTGCTTTCAAATATTTTTCCATTTATTTTAAAATTATACTGTAAAATAACGATAGAAAATATGAGTGCGAGAAAAATATAGAGAGGGAACGAAAGTGATGTTTAAGGAAATTGAATGATAAAATAAAAATTTCCATTTCATTCAATTTGTTTCTCTTTGTTTCTGGAAATAATCATAAACATTTTGTTTTCTTTTCTTTTTATTTTTTTTATTTTTATTTTTTGAAAGAGAACATTCCGAGAATAATTTTATAAGTAGTACGCATTCAAAATTTACAGAAAAGGGTGAAAAAAAATTAATTTAAAGAACGTAAATGTTGAAGCAACAAACACACACTTATGTATATACCCAAACACATGAAAGGACCCTCACTAAGTTACTACAGTACGCGCTGCTACTAACAATAAAAGCTAAAAAAAAAAAAAAAACAAAACACAACTTAGCAACAATACCAATACCAACAAGAGCAACAAGAGCAACAAGAATAGCAACAGCAAATGGTCGACCCATTCGACCAACCGACCAGCCAAACAACCAACCGAACAATCAACCGATTGTAATAATAAAAAAGTGAACTTTTCTCATTTCCGTTTCATGCAATAGGAAAAGGAAAGAGGGAGTGGGGGAAATAAGTTTAAAAAACCGAAAACAAGGTCATCATGTCTTTATGTATGTGATGGTCATGACGAGAATGAACAACACAACAACAACAACGAAAATATGGAAGTTTTGCTGGTGCTTGCTGCTGTTGCTGCTGTTGCTGCTGCTGCATATTTAAGTCGCATTGTATGCGTACGTGACATCAAAAGGATATTCAACTTTTAGGTTAATGCTATACTTTGTTGTGTTTGTTTCTTGTTGTTCTTGTTGTTGTATTTATTGTTATTGTTGTTGCATGCACACATACACAGGGAGACACAACCACATACACACATAAACGTCTGCTTGCTGTACATACATTTTACTTTTATAAGCGTAAATTTCTTGACAGCAGCAACTACCAACAAATTACATAATAGGGGAGTGTGGGCTGCATAAAAATAGATAAAGCTATCTTGTAACACACAGCGAAGTAAAACATTCTGCAACTTTCAAGGAATTATTATTGAATTAAAGAAATTAAAAATAAATTACTAACTGCAGAAGCAGAAAGCAAACAAATAAAATACCCAGAAATTTATGGCAGAAGTTAAAGCTGCACTCTGACGTCACATAAATCACAGCAATATTTTGAAGTAACAGAATAAACGCCAAAAATTTAATTGCAACAGTCGCGCTCAGCACAGCAAAAGAAGGAAAAATTAACAAAGCGCATTTTGCTTTCTGTTCGTTAGACTTTTAGTTTTAAATTTGTTCGTTGTTTACTTTTGTTTTCCTGTGTTGTGCGACATTTTTAATGTGCCTTTTGACCTGAATTAGTTTCTGGCCAAGTTTATTTACAGCCGCTCATAAGGCTGTAGAGCAAGCAGAGAACTTAACTTTAAGTATACCTAGTATATTTTAATTTTTTATTCTTTTGATAGCAGAGTTTCGTTGCTCTTTAACTTAATAACTGAGAGTGAAGAACGCATTCGAGTCTTTACTGTGATTACTTATGTATTTCAAAGGAAGAAGGAGAAAAACTAACAAAACACAAATTGAAAACCACAATATTGAATGCCACTCTACGTACTCGTATGTATGCAATTGTGAATTGTGGTTGGTTGTAAGTCCGAACGCAAGAGCCATGGTTGGGAAATAGTGTGTAAGGGAGTAGGGGCCCACACAAGTACTTGTACTTTCACAACTTCCTTGTGACGGCGACATTTAAGTGGTGTTTCGTTTTGCAGAGAGCGAAACAGTTTGTGGTAAGTGCTTATGGTCGACATAAAGTTGTTGTTGCTGCTTCGCTGGATTGATGCTGTTTACGATGAAAATAAGTGTACTTGAATATTTTAAAATAAAAACGTTTCTGAAATAGTTGTGGAATTGAAATAGCGAAAGTTATGCAAAATTTCAAATGACTATGAATTGAAAGGTGTAAAAGTTGAAAGCTTTAGCGCAGACAAAGAGTGGGAGAGAGATTAAGAGAGGGAGAGAGATAAAGAGAGAGATAGAAAGAGAGAGAGAGAGCGAGAGATAGAGGGAGAGTGAGAGAAATATAGAAAACTACTTACTAAAAATGTTTCAAATACAATTTTAGAAATATTTGGAAAATTGAATTTTAATCTTTGGTTTGATTTACAACACGCAGACATAAATACATATGTAAATGTGTAAGTATGTATGTACTTAACTACATGCAGAGAAATATTTGCAGGTAATTAAGTGTAAAATGTTGACACTGTCGCTTTAATCACAAATATGTATACAATATGTATACATCATCAATTACTTAAAATCCTGAATTTAACTAGAAACATCGCAGTAAAGAGAGGAAACGCTCTAGGGTTCATATTTTGGGGGCTGTGGAAACACTCTAGCTTCTAATCTCAAATATCGCATTCGAAATTAATTAAAACGCTCTTGATTTGACTGCATTTTCTTTTCGTAGAGTGTAATGTATAGGTACATAAAATAATATTTTGAGGTTTTCTTGGACATCGTAATTGATACATATGAGAAGGGGTGGCTACGGGGAGATTCTCCCGGGCACGTACTTCAGGGTCTCCGGAAGCAAAATTTTGTTATCTTTGAAATTTCCCTATTCGCTATATTTTTTTTTTTATTTCTCTACTCTCTGACAAATACATACATGGAGTCCTGTGAGGTTATAATTTATATACATATATATCAAGGTAATATTGATACTATATCTAGATGAACTTTAAAGCAAAATAGTCAATCTTATTGGTGTTTGTTGAATTTCAAAATAAGCTTCCAAACAAGCATATAACAATTTTAAATTATAACTTAATAGATAAATAATAATTATTTAACTACAGTTTGAAATCTAGAATATGTACATAGAATTTTTAAACAGTAGTTATTTCTGGGAAATGTTTACAAATAAATTTTGATGAATTTTCAAAATTGGTGACCGAAAAAAAACGAATGTCCAAAATGGGTTGAAATTATAAAGCTTAAAGTGAAATATGCACATTTCAAAAATATAGGGTCTGTGAGATGAACATCCACTTTTCACCCCATTTCCGTATTTTCTCTCCACTGTCTGTACATATGTACAAGCATGAAAGTATTTGTATTTGTTTCAAAGTTGAAACTGTTACTAATTGAAATGGTGCTAACGGTTATTTTATTTCCATTTAAAATTTTAATATCACAGCATGAAAGTTATTGTATATATTGGAGTGAATTTCGTTTATTTGAGGCTTAACCACAAACGTGTAGTTGAACGTTTTTTGCTAATAGAAACTCACTGCTACACATTATGAATATATAGGATAGATTTACGTATCTAGTTAGCTAGTTAGTTTAAAAGGCTTGTTAATAGCTGGCAAAAGAGCTGCACGTAAGTAGCAGTTACAGAAATACTCGTGAACACAAATAAAATTAGCAAGTAAGATATTCTTAGATTTATACAGTAATGACAATGAATCATGGTGTAATGAAGTAATAACCCAACTGGTGGTTTAGGTTAGGTTAAGTGGCTGTCCAGAGACACATGTCACAAATTCACATAAAATCTATGAAAAAATGTTAAATTTACCTGGGTTAGGTTAGGTTTAGTGTTAATACATTTTTAAGATCATATATTTAAAACTTTGATTTCAGACATGATTTTTTTTCCATTTTGACTTGTTCCTCTTTGATATATGTTAGGTTAACAAATTTAGATTGTAATATGGATTAGCATTTTGACGCCTAGATACTTTGATCTCGGAGAGTCTGGAACAAGAGAACTCCTTGATTATAGCTAATTCATCTATGAAATACCATAAGTCCAGAAAATCTCTCTGAAAGATTTTTCATCACGGCACTTTGTTTTTAGTTATCTAAGCAATGAAGTCTGGACCAAGTCAAACTATCGTACATGCATGGATGTGAAGAAGACCGAGAACCTGACCTACGAGTGCAGGACAGTTCCTCAAACACTCAGGCTAGGAGTGCTTACATAGTCTTCCTTAAGTCTAATGCTGTCTCATTTTAAAGAATATACAAATAGGCTACAGAAATTATTTCGAAATCAAAAACATCATTTTTTACCAATATAACATACGATTCATCTCTTAAAACATTTGAGAATAATAAATATAAGTAGAGACATTCAATAGATCAGAAAGTCTTTAGATAAATGTAAAAAAACAAGAACTCAAAGCAAATGTTTACGTTATTTAAATAATGACAATGATTTCCTTTTTATCAGTATGAAGATAATTTTGAAAAAGATTGTAAAAATATTCGCGATAGATTGTGTCAAATTCATAACTGTTTTTCATGTCAAACTTACTCAAAAGTATTATAGAAAGAATCAACATTAACTACCTGCAAATAAAAATAAAAAAATTATTTTAATAATAATTATATTTCATATTGATAATCAAGGGTACCCACACCCATTTTCACAACAAACAAGAAACAATTTCGATTTCATAGAAGAATTAACACTTCAACTTTTAAGATACTTATGAAATTCTATGCATGGGAAATCTATTATTTTATAAATCAAACTCAAACTCTCAAAAATATTAATTTGTTTTCCCACAAATTCCATACCCAAACCAATTACAAAAATATTTTAATAATTTCATAATTATTATCACTTTGTCGCTGGTGGAAGGGGGATTCTTACACTTCACATGGCAACAGCAACAGCATAATGAACAAGCTGAAGAAAATATATGAGACATAAACCACAAGGAGAAATCTAAAAATGCACCCACAACAACAAGCACTCAACAGAATTGCTTCAACAGAAAGAAAAGCCATGTAATAAGTAACGAAAACAACAACAAAATAAAATTAAGTATTAAGTAAAAAATAACAGTGGCAATCAAAATCTCTTAAAAAAAAAAAATAAATACGAAAGAAAATATTATCGTATCCTATCTGAAGTTGAAATCCCATCAGAACAAGATGCTGCAGCTCGAGAAACAAAACATCAGGAGAAAGATAAAGTAAAAGAGACAAAGTGAGAGAGAGAGAAGGAAGGCTAACAAAAACAAATTTTAAATCTTTAGAATGAAAACTTTTCTCATATTTTACCCATAATAAAGTAAATTTATTTACGCTTTAGTGCGGTTTTTGATGTTTTGGTTTAAATCAAGTGCGTTCGCTGTTTCAGAGTTTCAGAGGGGTTGGTGGGCAAAGAAAGCGAGAGAGGGGAAAGGAAGAGATACTAAAGCAGACATAAAAGTAGGTAGCAGGGGGTGCAATGGCAGGGAGAGAGTATCATCATCGTTTTTATAATTCCTGACAACTTTTTAAGTAAAAACAGACTTCGCAAAAAAAGTAATTCGAAGCAAATTAATCGGCATTATCGAATTAGAGATAGCAAGTTGCTTCTGTTTAAGTTAGTTAACAAAATAATAATGTGGATAGTTCAAAAACCTTAGAATTTTATAGATTTTTCCAGAAATAAAATAAAAAATTAATAAACCCAGATCTAAATGCTGAAGAAATCGGGTGAGTACATACCCACACGCATCAAAAAACAAAAGTTGCATTCGTTGAAGAATTAATTATACTTTTCACAGCGCACAAAACCAAGAATCTTCAACTGAACACAGCTGCCCTGGTCATAAAGAACTCCTGCAAAATCTTGATTAACTGCTTAATAATAGGTACGTAACTTTTGGGCGAAAACAATTTGAAACTTCTTTTTCTGGAATAGCGAACTTCAGTGGCATGTGAGAAGTTTTGGAAAAAAGGCATGAGATCAGAGATCAAAACAAAAAGAATACTGAAAAAACTGAAAAGTTTTGGGGGATGTAAATGTGTCTTTCCATTTGAAAACAAAAAAAAATTTTACATTACACCAACAACAAAAGCCTCTACACTCTGTTGTGATGTGAAAGGTATACTTATAACACCAATGTAAATTTTTGTAGCACGTTTGATTTGATTACATACAAATCACTAGACATTCTTCCGTTAGTTAATATTTTTGTTTACATAATTTATCTGTTGTTGTGCGAAAACAAAATTAAGGGGGAAAAAACAACTGAACAACTTAAATAACAATTACTATAACTATGGTAGTTTTGTGTGCACGAGTATAAAGGACAAGCATACTTTGGAAGTAAAAGAAGAAGAAAAAAAATAACAAAAAATAAATAGTGCCAAACTTATGTTTTTCTTCGAGCATACCAGTCAAAAATTATGAAAATATTTTACTGCTGACGGAATAACAAACTGTCTGTAAATGCGAGTGTTCGTTAGCATATTGCACCCCGCACACCCTCACTTTCTCTCGCACTGACAGCTTTATGTTTGCATTCTCTTGTTAAATTGGAGGAAAGAAAGAGAGAGAGAGCGAGAGAGCGAGAAAGAGAGGTAGAGGGAGAGTAATAACAAATATAATAATTGTGCATTGTTTTTGTTATTATTACTTGCAGCACAGCAAAGTAAATAGTTAGAAGCCACGCCCACTTCCTTATGCGTCATCATTTTATATTTTTGTCTTGATTTAAATTTAGCATACATTTTATTATAGTAATTTAGTTGAGTTGAGTTGCATCGAGTTTGGCAAGAAAAGCAACTTCAGCACTTGGTTTTTATTTCATACCAGAGAGATAGAGAGAGAGAGAGAGAGAGAGAGAGAGAGAGAGAAAGAGAGAGAGAGAGAGAGAGAGATATAGAGGGAATCCTGCTGCTTGTCAGAGTTTCAGCGCTGTGTGAATATGTGCACAGACACAAACATACATCGACACACACAAGCACACAAGCACACATTTACTTTTACATTGTAAGTCTCATCTCTTTGGTTTTTGTTCCATTTTTATTTTATATTTATTTTTGTTTTTGTCTTTTGGTGTGTTTGTTTATTTGAATTTTTATGTCTCTTTCTCCCAGCTATTGTTGCCTTATGAAATTAATTTCGTAATTATAAACTTGTTCTACATTTTTGTTTACCCTCTTCTCATCTTTTGTTTTTATCTCTCTTCCCTCCTCCTTGTTTTGTTCTTGGCATCTCTTTTTGTTGTCATTCTTGTAATTATAGTAATTAGAATTTGAATGAATTTAAATTGTTTCTAATTAACTTTTACGATTTTTGTTATTTTCTTTTTTGTTTGTACGCATGTACTTCTTTCTGTGCAATATGGCATGTAAGATCTAGTTATTTGAAATGACATATGTTTAATGTTGTTTTACATAAACAAGAACAACAATAACACGAGAAGTTAAATTAAATTAAAATGTGATATTATGAAATACTTTTTATAATTTACTTAAACGAACTTATATACTCATGGAAAAACGCTACATTTTGGGAGTTTCATTAAGGAGACAGCTTTTAACTTGATTATAATGAACAATTGTTCAACTGTTTTTCGGACTTTCCGCCTTAGTTTGGTTTGCATTTCATGAGAATGTTTTCTAACTTTTGATATGACTTCCTGTCTGAATATAGTACGGATTTTGGTATCAATTTTGCCTAGACTTTTGGTCTGGCTTTTATTGTGATTTTTGATTTGAATAAATACTGACTTGTAGTCCGAATTTGGCATGACTTTTAGTCAATACTTGTGGTCAATAGTTCTTTAACTCAAATACAATTATTATGAAAAATTTTTTTTAATCTACCCCCTACTTTTCATGAATATTCTTTAGATTAGAATATAGTGGTGGTGCGTTGTCTCACAGTGTTGAGAGTTAGCATCTTTCCTGTCATTATAAACTATGTACAACAAGAAGAGCTCGCTCCTGTGTAGTTTAGCAAACTGCTTTCCTTGACAAAAGCATGCATTCCGTCTAGTATTTAAACTATAAAATTATTGTCTCGTTTCATATTTCGTACATAATAAAAAAAACAAAACACACTTGCATTATACACATGAAATATAAAACTAAAAGAAAATAGTATTTTCTTTACTTTCTGTTGAACGAGAAAGGACGGAGCAGCGACAAAATGTATTCAAACAGAAAGATCAAAGAAACTTAAAATTGAGTAAAATCTACAACTCACTGAACAGAATGAAAAACTGCAAAGCACACGCACAATTTACTCAAATTTAAATGGATATAGTTATCCTGTCTGGTTTGGAATTGAATTCTAAGAATTTCTGCTGAATTCTGCAAATTTTAGAGATTTGAGAACAACCAGGATAAAAATGTTCCACGCATATTTTCTATGTCACTGCTTTGGTTTTCAGAGAAGATTACATTTCATTTAAAACTTGTCAGTATTCAAATAACTTATTTACGGGAAGCAGTAAAAAAAAAAATAGGCAAATGAAATGTTATGCGTAAGTTTTCTCATAGCAACAAAATCGTCAAATCTGATACAGCAACTCAATGTTTAGTTTTGGTTGCTGATCACGAATTAGTGAGAAGGCTTTTAGTAGTCGTCAACCTCAAATGTAGGAACTATTTCTTTTAAATAATACTTATCATGCAGATTGTTTTAATATTCTCAACCGTTGGTGTTTTAGGGTTAAAAATTGTAATTGAGAGAAGCTGCTTAACAAAGTACGAAGGACATCAAATATTCGTAAGCCACTTAGTTTGTGTGATACTCTTGATACTCTTAAAACAATTTTTAGGCAATTTCCTCACCGATTTTTTAAGTTATTTTATAGTATTGTTCTGTTCGGCATGTGTCCGGTTACTTGTACACACGTGAAATGTGGCAGAACGATTTGTATTTTATTTAATTTTTCTTCTTTGTTATTTAAGTATAAATTTTTAATTTATCGCTGATTGACGACTGAACTGCATTTTATTTTTAATGTTTTGCATTTTTGAAATTAGAGAAAACTTAATTTTATATCTCATTTTTCTTTTGAAATGTTTGAAAATATGGTGGCTTGATTTTAGCGCGAGAACGCACCAGATTAAATCGAACAAAGATCCCTGAAAATGCTGTCTGACCATCAGTTAAGGCCTCTACACATAATAAGTCCATGTAACCCTTTATTGCTATGAAAAGCTTTTTACTTCGCCGTTCGGATTCGGCATTAAACTGTAGGTCCCTTCCATTCATGTACAAATCTAACACGCACAACATGAGTAGTGGATGCGAAAAGCTCGGCCTAGGCCCTCCATGGGCTGTTGTGCCATTAAAAGTAAGTAACCCTTTAGAAATATAATTTTAGTATCTTAGAAAGATTTCTTCAGTCACAATCTTTCACTTTTCCCATTAATAAAAGAGTCGTAGATAATATTTGTCAATTAATAGGTTGTTGTTTCTAATAGCAGGCATATCACAAAAATCTACCGATTTAAAGACTGAAGTTCGTCAACACTCACTGAAATATTCGAATGCAATCTTGTATGTAAAACATTAAAAATGTATACAGTTTACACAATATTTAACGCTGGCATAGGTCAATAGGTTTTTGATGCCGCCTCTCCATGTATAAATTATTAATAAACGAACCAATTGAAAAAGTTATAAGTTTATTGAACCAAATATTTATTGAACGTTGCACTCAGAATTAAAAATAAAACACACTTCATTTGAAGTGGAAAAAAGAAATTATGTGGCAACACTGCAACCATATTTTTCGATACTATTGTTATGAGCGAGAAAAATGTTGCAATTGATTTTGGTCGCTCAATAGAGAACAATGGGGCAATATTAAAATTAATAATTTCCGCAATATTACAATATCAATTGGAAAATACTCGTAATGGCGTTTTTAATTTTCTAAAAACAAAATTTAGGAGAAGCAAATGTGAATCAAATTTTATTGGAATACGTATTTCGGTCGAGCATTAATTTTAATATTTTTGTTTTGAAAATCATTACCTTGAACTAACAACCAAAACGAGAAACGAAAAGTTCACAGATATAATAGTCAAAACCCACAACAACAATAACAAAAATATAAACAAAATCAAACATAAAAATATTAAAAACAGAGTAGCAAGAGGTTTTCAGTTTTCATGAACTAAAATGCGATAGTTAAATCCCCAGGCGGCATAAATTTTGACTTTATCGTGGAAGCACAGACAGACAAACACACATACTTACACGTGAGTGTATTCATATATGGCAGTCTAGTTGCATGTGTGGGTGTGTGTGAGTTGAGGCATACATATTTGTTTATATATAGCCACATAAGCAACACACTCTACTCACACACACATGCTTCACACTACTCACACACACACTGCACATACATACATAACAAACATATACAGGGTGCCCAATTTTTTATGTCGGTATGTAAACATTGAATAATTTTAACACTTACCAACCGATTGACTTGAGTAAACATGTTTTTGAAACATCAATTCACACCGAAACAATCGAAATCGTGGCCAACAAGCACCGTCTGACAACACTACTTGTCGTTTGGTGTTGAATTTTGTTGAGCACGGGACAGTGGGAGACCGTCGGCAAGCCGTTCATCAACGTTCATCAAAGACGTTGCAATGAACTGGTGGAAGTGGTAAGAGAGAGTGTTGCCGAAACCCTACATGTGTCGTATTGTCACCGCGATCAGCATTTTGGCTTCAGAGGAACTACTTACATAGTGGCGCATTTTGAAGGATGATTTGCATTTGTTACCGTTCAAAGAGCAATTGACTCAAGGAATATTGACAGACCGTCCATGTCAATTGGAATACGGCCAAACAGGCACTTGACGTGTGGTTGTGTAACTACTAATCTCCCTCCGGACTAGTTTTTGTGAGGTTATTTGAAAAAGAAAGCATGCGCCAGCAAGAATCCGATTGTTTTTTTTTCAGATATTCAATATTCACATCAAAAAACGACGGCGCACCCTGTCCATATACGCATATTTATGGAAACAGAAAAACGCTTTTTATCGAAAAAACCTTCACAGTGAGCCGAAACATAGCGAGAGAAATTGAGAAAGAACGTGAAAGAAAGGAGAGGCAAGAGAGTGAGGAAATAATGGAATTTTTAAACAATCCGTTGAATGGCTGTCGCAACATTGCAACCTTTTTTCTTCATTCCACTTTTCAGCTCTACCACTGCTACTGCTATTTTTATTTGTTTCTTCCTTGTTTTTTGCTCTGTTTGTTTGGTTTGTACTGTTATGAAACAGCAATTGCCGTAACAGCAGCAGCAGAAACTTGTTAACATGCTGCCAACAAGCAACAAACATAACGTGGAAAACAAGAAAAAAAAAACTATGATGCGAAATGCGAAAAAAACCCGAGCAAGAAAATATGTAATATAAAAAAAATTTAAATCATAAGCGTAATTTTGCAATTGCAAAAAAAAATAGGTTGACATGACAGCCGTAGTGACAAATGTAACCACGCGATATTTTAACTTTTTCTTGTTGTTAACAAATATGAAGTTGGTGGTTTGGTTGATAACAATAAATATCACTAGTTTGTCATTATTGCGAAGTAGTATATACACAGTGGAAAATGTAAAAAAGAAATGTTAAAGCAATTTAAATGTGATAAGAATATCTCCTAGTAAAAGTGTGGTCGCTGTGGAGTAGTAGTAGCGCGTTGGACTGTTACGCAGAGTGTCCGGGGTTCGAATCTCTGCACAGGCAAAATCAAAAAGTAGAAAAAATAATTTTTCTACACGGCACCCCACCTCTTGTCAGGCAATGGCAAACCTACAAGAGTAAAAATTGCTATGAAAAGCTTTTCACTTCGCCGTTCGGATTCGGCTTTAAACTGTAGGTCCCTTCCATTCATGTACAAATATAACACGCACAACATGCGAAAAGCTCGGCCTGGGCCCTCCATGGGCTGTTGTGCCATCAAAAGTAAGTAAAGTAAAGTAAAAGTGGTGGAGCACAGAGTCACGGCAGAGAAACTGGAGTATTGCTTTACTTGACTCTTAGATAATAAAATACAAATTTCTTACTAGTTTCTCTTTCAACATGATGCATATTTGTTTATCTAATAGCGATGAATGAGCGATAATATTTTCATCAAGATGACAACGCATTTATACTCACTTATAATTAATTAATCTAGTATTAAATACAATGAATTTATTCGTAATATTTATTAATGTATTACTGTTTCATTTATTTGAAATGTAGATCAATATTGATTGAAGTGTTCATAATATCGACTATCGAAGCATTGATTAAAGTGTTCACAAAAATGATTAATATATTACGAATAAGTATTTATACATTGATTAATGTATTCGTAGTATGGATAAATTTATTGGCAATGTTGTTAAATGTATGCATCATATTTATAAAAGTGTTTATTCCTACAATGAATTAAAGTTTGATAAAAGTTAAAATATTTATGAAAAAGTCATAAGAAACTCTTTGAGTACCTGCTAAAACTTACTAAATCTCACTCGAGCTGGTGCTCTCTAGTTAGCCAAAACATATTATGTACAGTAAAGCCCAGTTAAGTACCTCAATTGAAGATGTCGGAGAAGGCACTTACAAGCGGCAATTCCTATTGGTATTTAAAGAAGAAAGTAGCAAATTGCAGGCACTTAAGAGAGAGTAAGTACCGGGGTTTACAGGGAATAAACGGATAAAAATTAGATTCCGAACTGAAAAACAAGAGCTGTTCGTGAAAAAAATCTATAAATGCAGCTGTTACTGCATTACTTCATCATTACTTCTCAATGAACTCGAAAAAAAATCAACAATATTGTGTCAAAATGGAAAAACATAAATTAAAATCCTTTTGCGATTATTTTTCATTTTTTCGTTTGTTTCAAAATGCAACATTTGCTAACCTTTGCCACGAATAACAAAAGAGCGGTGAAAAATAATTTCATGACCCAATTCTGCACTAAACAACAGTTTGTATTCTAATTTTTCCATGTGTGTGAGAAATCGAAATCAAAGTTTTAATGCAATCGTGTAAAATAGCAGCAAAGTACAAAAAAAAAAAAAAATAACTGGAGCATGGAAAACAAATAAATATGTAAATTATGTAACCCTTTTAATTTTATTATACAAGAAATAAAAGAGCATAACACAAAATAAAAGAGGAATAATCAAACATGATTAGAGCCGGGAAAGCCCTGCCACACTCATTTAATTGAAACATTCTTACAAACAGGGGAAATGTTATAAAATGTTAGCTGGCGGTAGAGAACGGTGCAGGAAGGGCGGAAAGAGGCTGCAACAGTGTGCATGAAAAGAGAAAATGCAAAAGTGCAAAAAATAAATTTTTTCTCTTCTCAATCAAGCTATAAATTTAACATGTCAAATCAATTTGAACAAAATACCAAAATGAGGGAAAAAAGTTACTGTAAATTATTGGTCTGAATGTGTTTGTGTGTTCGTGGCTGAATACATTGCAGCGCACTCCCTCTGTGTTACACACCCCCTTATGCAAAATTATTGCGGTTTGAATTTGCATTCTACTGTGGTTAGTTTGGCTTTGCTTTCTAACTATTCCTGACTGTTGATTCTATGAGTTGCTGCTGCTCTCTGTGTGTGTATGCTATACATCTTTGGTATATTTTACGAGTTTGCACTTTTATTTACTACCAACCATTACTTCTACGCTTTTCTACACACTATTTCTAGTTAACCTTATTTTTTTCAAACTCAGCCTATCCACAAATATAAGTAGAAAGTCGACTTGGCACCTCTGTGTGTTTAACGTTTGTAGATATGTATACTTGTAACTGGAAATTGACGAGCAATGATTTCTGTTTTACGCTGATATGGATTGATACATATTTCCGTTTCGGAGCTGGGAAGTGACTCTATAAGAAATGAGGGTATTATATTTTAGAACTTTTTATGCTAGATCAGTGAGAGAGCTTGTAAATTTAAAGAAAGATTAAAGTAGTTAAGTTTAGGTTTAGAGAAATTACATAAGTTAATTCGCAGCTATGTTCTAGTGCTTTAATTTGGACTGTATTATTTTGTCACAGCTGTGAATATCGCTGTGATGGTCGCTGTGGCGTAGTGGTAGTGCGTTGGACTGCTACGCAGAGTGTCCGGGGTTCGAATCTCGGCACAGGCAAAATCAAAAAAAAAAGAAGAAAAAATAATTTTTCTACACGGCACCACCTCTTGTCAGGCAATGGCAAACCTACAAGAGTAAAAATTGCTATGAAAAGCTTTTCCTTCGCCGTTCGGATTCGGCTTTAAACTGTAGGTCCCTTCCATTCATGTACAAATATAACACGCACAACATGAGTGGATGCGAAAAGCTCGGCCTAGGCCCTCCATGGGCTGTTGTGCCATCAAAAGTAAGTAAGTGTGAATATAAGTATAAGTCACACATTCTATGAGCAAGACTCCGCTTGTCATTTTCCTTTCTTACCGTAAGAGAAACTTAACTAGTCTAAATAGGCTGAACAAACATTTATCTAGGGCTAGAAAATTAAAGTGATATATTTTTGAAGTGCATGTGTTCATGTGGTCGCTGTGGCGTAGTGGTAGTGTGTTGGGCTGCTACGCAGAATGTCCGGGGTTCGAATCTCGGCACAGGCAAAATCAAAAAAAAAAGTAGAAAAAATAATTTTTCTACACGGCACCACCTCTTGGCAGGCAATGGCAAACCTACAAGAGTATAAATTGCTATGAAAAGCTTTTCACTTCGCCGTTCGGATTCGGCCTTAAACTGTAGGTCCCTTCCATTCATGTACAAATATAACACGCACAACATGAGTGGATGCGAAAAAGCTCGGCCTAGGCCCTCCATGGGCTGTTGTGCCATTAAAAGTAAAGTAATGTGTTCATTCCCACATATTTTAATTTGTTTGTAGGTAGTTTTTTACAAAGCATCAACGTTTTTATCAAATAAAACTAATAAAAAGTTTCTCACTGTTAAAAAAATATGACATGAAATTTTTCTATACTGTAAATTTCCACAGCAAAAATAAATAAATCAATAAATTTTACTTGACATATAGGTTGAATCCTTCCGGAGTTTTTTTTTGTTTTTTTTTTTGCAAATATTTCATATGCATACATATACATATATGTACATATATATGTACATACTTTTAATGTGTAATATTGCCTACTTTATTTGGCTTTATTCTCTTTAACAAAGATTGAAATAGTTATTATATTTTTCTAAATGTCTGATTTAAAAACTGTTTTATGTGCAACTACCATATCAGCACTATAATAATATTGCACAAACTATTTACACAATAATATTGTACAATATCTTACAAGTTTTTTGTATTTATGTATGTGCAACGAAGTATTTACTTACTTACTTTTATTGGCACAACAGCCCATGGAGGGCCTAGGTTGAGCTTTTCGCATCCACTCATGTTGTGCGTGTTATATTTGTACATGAATGGAAGGGACCTACAGTTTAATGCCGAATCCAAACGGCGAAGTGAAAAGCTTTTCATAGGCAATCGCCTATTTTTACTCTTGTAGGTTTGCCATTGCCTGCCAAGAGGTGGTGCCGCGTAGAAAAATTATTTTTTCTACTTTTTGATTTTGCCTGTGCCGAGATTCGAACACCAGACACTCTGCGTAGCAGTCCAACGCACTACCACTACACCATAGCAACGAAATATTACGTGCACAATAATATTGCACAATATCATGCATGATTTTAATAGTTATGTATGTGTAACTTTTCTCAATTCCGTGCGTAATATTTAAAAAATTATTTGAACAATATTATTGTACAATAATCATGAGCAATCTATTTGCAAAATGATATTGCACAATATATTTATCTAATTTCAGTGTAACTTCTCACACAGCATATATGTATGTAGATTGATTTCAGAGAATTTCAATAAAAGTAATTGCACTACTGAAAAATATCTATAAAGACTGATTTGTTTGCATTGAAATATTACCCTACTTGATTTCCAACAACTTTTAATATGTGTTTATCAAAAAGCTCATCGTATCGAATCGTACAGCATATCGAAATCAGAATATTCTTCAAAAAATCAAAATGTTTCCCACTAATTATTACATAAGTATATAGGTACTCGGAAAATTATTTGTACATACTTTATTACACAGTGTGTGTAAAGAAGTTAATAAATTTTTGATGTTAAGTTGGTTTACATGAAGTATAAATTATACATTTATATAATTTAGTTAAAGAACTAACTGCTAATTCATTCTGTATACAGAGAAATTTGAATACTAAAGAGATAGCTACAAATATTTAAGAACGTACGAAAGAATAGAAGGTTTTTCTTTGTTTCAATTTATGAACTTAAGATCCATTAGAATTTGAAAAAACTTTTTCACTCAATACTTTCTTGCACTCATCAAAAGTTGAACCAATAAAATAAAAGATATATGTAGTCACAAGGATATTCTTTGAATATAAAAACAAACCCAAAAAACAATAAAGTAGTTTTACATATAGAAATATTCTAAGTTATAGGAAAAAACTATTCAAAGAGGGGAGAGAAAAGAATATCTAAACCAATGGTATAAAAATAAAGTAGTAGTTAATGTATTTGTTGAAAAAGACTTCAGAGACCAATCGTCTTTTGATGGGAATTTGCATTTGATTTTTGTTTGTTAATTTATCCCTTTCTGCCCCTACAAGGCGTAGGCCTACAAGGCGTAGGAGCAGAAAGGGATAAATCAACTGCAAACAGGTACTCTTTTTAAATTATTTGTGCAATTATATGTTTCTTGAACGAGGCTCAACTCCTTCAAAATCATGCACACTCTATTGTAGTTTGTTTGCAAGGTTCTTTTACTTTTTGGTGTTTTATTTCACACATATCTAATTGAATTACTTTTTTCCATTATGTGTTTTTATTTGGTATTCTTTATTTTTTATTGCATTGAATTCGTTGCCTTTTGTTTTTAGCTCTTTTACTATTTGTTAGTGTTGCTGTTGCTGTTGATGGTGATTTTGATTTCTCTTTTACTATTTTTCTATAATCAAATTATATTTTTTTCTCTCGCTTTTATTACAAATAAAGCTGCAAATTTATTTGCTTAACTAACCAAGCGTGTAATTCCGGAATAAATTTTCGTTGTTGTTGGGTGTTCTTCTTCACTTTCTTCTTTGATTTTTTTTTTCATAGGATATGTTCTTTTTCACACAAAATATTTTCTGTGATTTTTCTTTATATGTTGTTTCCGTGTTTTCAGGAAGTTTAACATACTCCGGAGGAAATTGCGTAATTTTCTTTCTACATTCTTTTTCTACATACAATTGAATTGATATTTGGTAAATGAATCGTAATAAATAAATTAACTTTCTAGTTAGGGTATTTTGTAAGGTTTTACATATATTAGCTTAAATAACATTAAATAATTGCTTTATACATATTCGAATACAAATTTATGTGATTCAAGTAAAGATGACAAGGAAAAGATCTTAAAAAAAAGTATTTAAATTAAATCAGAAAACATTCAAATTTAATACGAATGCAACTGGAAATCACTATAAAATATTTGCATAAAAGTATGCAACGTATTTTTAACTGTCCAACTCAGAGTTTACACTTTATTGGATGCATACCGACAATCCTTGATCCTTGATCCAATTTTGATGAAATTACATTTTTTAATTAAAGTACCGTGAACAAAGTAGCGACACGGAAATCGGTTTGATGCAAAATAAAATTATGGAAAAGCACCTAAAAAGTAATCAAATCGAATTATAAAATATTGAAAATATTGATATGAAAGCATTTTGATTGAAACACTAGCCTTGAATCCACAATGTAAAGTATTGCTTTAATTCTATTAAAGCACAACAAAACATACGGGCAATTGTTTGCCTCCATTTTAACTTGTTACCGAAATCAATTAAAAAACTGCAACAAATGCATTTTTCATTGTAAAGAGCTTCGGAATTATTTAAGCCTTTTCACTAACATTGATTTCTTTACAAATGAATTTGTAAACGTAAAATACGTTTAATTTGCATCGAACACACGCAAATACATTCAGCAACCCAGAACAAAAGTGTATGGGAAAGAATAAACAATTCGGCAGTTTATTTTTTCTCCGATTAGATGAGTTGAAAAATGCAAAATTCTAGGCTCAATCAATTGGCGATTTCCATTAACAGTGCAATTTTCAATCCAACTTAGGAGTTGAAGCAGATTCTGGGGTTTAAAGAAATAAATGTTTATTTATTAAGAGGGAAATTCTCATTAAATTTATATTTTCTATTTCTATTTTTTCCAGTTACCTCAGTTCCAGTTCCAGTTTCATACAGGGAATAATTTAATTTTGATGGAATACTTCATCGACTGACATCTACCTACCTAATTGCCCTTTGGGATATAACGTTCATGTAAGTACTCGTATATGAAAACGCATTTGTATTGTATTGCGAATGTTTTACCAAAGTTCTATTTGCGAGAGCGAGCGTACTTCAAGTTTGTTCGTCTGTTTGTGTTTGTGTTTGTGTTTGTGTGTGTGTGTGTGTGTGTGTGTGCGCAGTACAATAGTAGTAAAATCCTTTTCGAAAATTAATTAAAGTGACAGATTACAATGTTTGCGATGTTGTTGTTTGCTGTCGTTTGTTTATCTATGTTTGAATGTAGCTATCTCCAGCTACATATCTGTCAGAGTCTGTCTGTCCGTTGGCCTTTTTTGTGTTATTGTCAATTGGAATTTCAGTATGAAACTCTCTGCTGCTCTTACGTAATTTTTTAATGTTTTTGTTTTGTTGTACTTTTGCTCTTTCACTCTTGGCATATAACTACATAAATACTAAAGCAAATAATCAAAGTGAATGCAAATGTGTGAATTTCCATATCCTCATATCTGCATAGAGTATGTGTGGTCGTATTTTGTACATTTGCACATAAATATACATATAAATTTAGCTGGAAAAGCGCATTTATTTATTTATTTGACCACGCACACTCACAGACATACACACAGACTTAAACTTGCAATTTATGTGCGTAGGAAGTGCATTTGTTTGTTTGCTTGCTTGTTTAATTGCTGCTTTCTGTTGTTATTTTCATAATAGGAATCTATTTTCACTAGCTTTTAACGCAACCAACTATTTGCGTTTCTTTGCGACAATTTACATAAATATTAATTTGCATGGAGAGTACAGCATTTAATAGTAGAAATTTGAAGAAACAATAAAAGATTTGTGGTTAAAATTATATTTTTTCAGGGGGAAGTATATTTACTAATGTACGCATAAAATAAAGATTAGGTTCATTTAAATTTTATTAAGATGCTTAAAATCACTTTATATAGTATAATACAAATTTAATATTAGTCAAAAGGAGGAGGTTTTATTATTCCCTGAATTGGGAATAGAAATTAGATTTTCTACTTTGGATTCTGGCATATAATTGAAAGCTTCATCTGTCACATACATACTACAAAACTCAGTTCAAATTGAGTTTAAAATTGCAAATGATATTCAAAATAATCTTAAAAAAAAATAATAATGACACTCACAGCTCAACACATCAAAGCAATTGTTTTTACGCAAACATTTAATTATGGCCAGTCAAAAACAATAAATTTCTCAAAATATATACCATAAACTGTTCCAATTGTTCTATGATAAAGAATACATATAATAAATATGTGGTGATGCTGATGGTCACTAATGATATCCGGCATATGCACGTACTCTCGGCTATAATAAAAATTCTTATGCAAGCGATTTAAATAACTACACACGAAAAAACCTAAAACAAATTACTTCATTTCAATGTGTTACTATACACTAGTATGTAATTGGAACCACCAACAACAAACAAAAATAAAAATAATATTAATAAAAAACCAAAACCTTTGCTAGCCGCTGCTGGCAGCAAATGACACTTTTCATACTGTAACTGCAACGATCTACTGCTAATAGCTGCCTGCCAAAAAATATTGCCCCAGCAATTTTGTAATGTCCGCAAAACAAAACAAAAAAAGTCATTCCACAATTCTCACATTCACATACACTGAACTACACACACACACACACACACACACACACACACACAGAACTAATATATACACGCAAGTGAATTTGTTGAACATAAATTCTAAACTCATATGTGAAAGTAATTGAGAGTACAAATAGAGGAGTATGAAAGTGTGTAACTGTGTACATCTCTTTAGGTGTCAGTGTAAGTGTGCGTGTGTTTGTGTATATTTGAGTTTTGCCATAAGCTTCAGGCGCGTTACAAAAATTATGACCCAGAGAGATACGCAACGAAAACAGAAACTAAGAGAACGGATATGAAAACTATTTACACTTGGAGAAATGTATTTAGGAATCTTAGACTTACAGTTTCGAACGGGGGGGTGGCAATTTGATATCATTTGGTGGTTTTGCCATTGCCTACCAAAAGATGTAGCTAAGTACTTGTATCCTCTCGTATGATTCTCATTCACTTCACGCCGCAAGGAATGTAATGGGAATTAAGCATCAGACCAAGATGGGGATCAAATCCGAAACCTCTTCATAGATATGAGTAGAACCGTAATACTCCTATGTCCGATTTGTATCAAAACACAAACAAGATTTTGACTCACTTTTCTTATTATTTGCTCGCCTCACCGCTCGTTTCTTCATAGTTTTGTTGTCATGTGTGTTATGACCTCGCCGCACACGGGTATTTTTCTTTTATCAATAGCATAGCATTCATTCGGTGCCAATTTCTTGCATCTACAAATCTGCAGCATTCTAATAAGATATGTTCGGCATTCTCAATATACATACTTACGTGGGTGATTTTGTGCAGGTATTGCTCATTAAATGTGTAGATTTATATTTGGGTATGTGTTTTTTTTTAATTATAATTCCATCACTTTTCCTCATCACACATAGGTGAAGTTCTCTCTTATTTGGTGTATTTTTAATCACAAATATTTTATTGTTTTGTTATGCTTTATGTCTTTCTCTATATTTTCTCTATACCATATTCTTTGTATTTTCCAATGTGTATTTTCCAATGTGTTTTGTGCGTCTGTTTGAATCACTTTTTACATATTAAAAATTCACTTTTCCTCACTAAATATTGTATAATTTCAGTAAGCTTCGCATATTTTTCCTTAAGTATTTTTCTATATGTTTTTTAAATACGAGTATCATTTTGTGTGTTTTTTTACGACAATTATTGTGTAAATTTACTACGAATTTTACAAAATAATATTCTATACAATTTTTTACGTCAAATGTGTACTTCTGCCTATTTTGTGTAATTTCCTCAAATGTGTTATTTGCTGTAATTTTTTATATTGCACATTCGCTGAAAATGATTTTACTAAGCATTGAAAACTATTTACCAATATTAAGCTAAATATTTTTTTCAAGTGTAAACAAGAGTACGAGTTGAAAGAGTGTGAGCGAAATGCTGTGCAGTGAAGTGTGTGCAAAAAATGTGATAATGTGGGCGTGTGCAACAGACAAAAAAAAAAAAAGAAGAAAATGAAACACACACACACACAAAAATCGTATCACTTTGCCAAACTAAGGGAGCATTTAAATGAAAAAGTAGTAAATTTAAAAATATTAAAAATATATATATATGCAAAAAATCATTATAAGCAGCAGTTGCCAGATAAAATTGGAAGCACAGTAGCACAATGTCGGTACCAGCAAAAAAGGTACAAAATCATATTGGAATAAATGAAAAGGGTAAGGGAAGCAGAAGAACGAAGAAAGAAGAAAGAGCAAAGCATAGAAATAGCAGTAAAAATTTGAGACAATGATAAATTTTATGTAAATTTATGCTGATAAATTGAAACTTAAATTAGCTAACGAAAAAGGAAAAACAAAAGATAAAAGTAAGATCAAGTAAAAAAAGAATTATTCAAAAGAGAAAACAAAAAACCCAAGTCTATGGGGTAAAAGCCAAAAAGTAAAAAGGAAATAACTTTTTTTTATTTCAATTCTTTTTTTTGGCTGCACTTTAATGCTTGACCAAATTTTGTTGTTGGTGCAAAATGTGCCAGTAGTGTTTAGAGGCGACCAGAGTCAGCGACAGAGGGTGTGAGCGTTAAAGAAAATGTCAAGGCAGCGAAATTGTTATCATTAATCACACTGGCCAAAGGTAATCGTCCCACCGGAAAAACAAAAACCGAAGCCAGCAAACACAGTTTTTGTTGCCTTTGAGCAGCAGTAGCTTCTTGCTACTAAAACTGCTGCCTTTGAGGCTACCTATCACTCTACCACTGATGTTAGAATAGCTAGATGGACTTCACTCGAGAATGCTCGTACATCTAAAGCTGATGATTCTTCTTTGCCAATGTTGTTACTTCAGTAATGAATACGTTGTAAGCTGATGCTTGACTTCTTTCCATTTTTCTTTCATTTCAATAGCGCAATTTCCTATTTTCCTTATTTCATTTTTATTTTTTGTTTTTGGTTCTTGTTCTTTTAACCCATCATTGTTATGCTTTTTGTTGGTTATTTTCTGTGGTGTTTATTCTTTTGCTGTAGCATGTACATACTTAGTTAGTGATGAGCAAGACAGGTTTTGGGTTTTTTTATTTTTGGAAGAAAGGGCGTGTTGCTGAAAGTGTTGATGTTGCTGTTGCTGTCGCTGTTGCTGTCGCTGTTGCTTTTGTCTTATAGTATATGGTATTGGCTGCAAGCATCTTAGACTTTTCTCTCTGACTTTTGTCATTTTGCGGATGATAGCGGATGAGTGAAATGAGATAAATAAAAGCGGGTTGACGATGGCGCTTGAAGGCAATTTATGACACAGCCAGCCAGCAAGCAAGCAAGCGAGAATATTATAATAAAAAAGGCGTGGAAAATTTAATTCATAAGAAGGACATAATTAGAAAGAGATGTAACTACAAAAAAAGCAGGAAGCAAAAGAGAAAAATGAACAAGTTCTTTTATTTTTGTTTGAGTATGAATGAACAAAAAGAGTATGGATTGATGTAATGAATAAAGTGTAGTAGAATATTATACTTTTGTTTTCCTTCTGGAGTGCATTCTTAAGCTGTAATTTGGTTCCTAATGAAATAGTGTAGTTATTTGCAGAAATAAGAAAAATTAAGCAAATACGTTTCAAGTATCAACAAAAAATTATGAAACTTTTTAAACTATTCTGAAAATGCGTAACATTTACACAAGTTAAAAAGTAAAATACCGAAGAAATCTAGCAAAGTCTTTAACTGATAGAAGCATGTGATTATCATTATAAATTTTGTCAATTAAACTATCGATAGGGAATTAATTTTTGTAACGAATGGGTCTACAGTTTAGAAACAAACATAAGCTCAATATGAGATAAGGTAGAGATTTTGGCATTGATTCCTCTTGCAACGTTTAAACTTACGGCTCCAAAAAGGGAGTAAAATGGAAACATCCAAACCTTTACGATCATTATCATTGCTTATAAAAGAAATTCTTAAATAGCAACAACTTAACCCAGTCAAAATTGTCCTCAAAGTTCAGCGAAATGAATTCACATGGAGAAGTTTAAAACAAACAATATGGGCAATGACTGTAATTACTTCTGTTAAAGTTAAGATTCTCCACAAGCTTTTCTTCGTCTTGGATTATATCTGACTCTATCCCAGAATTTATAACTCATTACTTCTATCATCAATTGCATTCACTCTATTCAAGCTGACAAAAATAATTAGATTAAATTTGCTTTGTAAATAAAAAAGCGGTTTGCATATGATTTTTCGAGTGCATTCTTTTGAATAAAAGTTTTTAATCCAACAATTCTATTCCTGTAGTTTTCTTTTGACTGCAGTCATGTTGATTGCAATTCTTTTATTTCAATCTTTTGCATACAATCTTTTAACAACATTGATTTCATTTCAATATATTGAGTGAAAACTCTTGAAGGCAATCTTCTGATTACAAATCTTGAATGCAATAATTTGATTTGAATATTATGCTGATGTGGGGAGTTTTTGTAAGTGCCATCATTGGAGTGCAATTAAACCCAGTTTTAAAAGAAATCTTTTGAATTTGATATTTCGAATCAAAAATAAACCATGAAACTGTGATTACGCGCGCTTAGCTGCTGTTTTCACTTATGGCTACAATCAATCTATAGACTGGAATATTTTGAATGCTATCTATCTTTCAACTAAAATAATTTTATTTCTATCCTTTGACTGCAATCTTTTAGCTTCAATTTTTTTCAGCAATTTCTAGACTGTCTTAGGTAAAATTATGTGAATTAGTTTTCTGATCGCAATCTTTTGGTGATAGCCGTGGCGTAATTGGTAGTGTACTAGACGGCTACGCAGAGTGCCCAGGTTGAAATCTCGGCACTGACAAAAATCACAAAGTAGAAAAACAATTTTTCTACACGACAACACCTTTTGGCAAAGCAATGACAAAACTCCAAGAGTAAAATTTGCCGAAGAGGATCTTTTCACTTCGTAGTTCGGTTTCGGCATAAAACTGTAGGTCCCTTCAATCCGTGTAAAAATATATATTACGCTCGAACTAGGCCCTTTACATTTGGCTGTATAGTCTTTTATTAAAATAATTTCACTTAACCTTCTGGCAGTAATGACTACTACCTTTTGACTACAATATATTTTGATTTAAACCTAAGCCTTGACTAAGAACTCTTCTTTAAATTTTTTGCCTTTATTCTTAAATTTTCTTATTGTGCCCACAATTTCTTTCCTTTATTTCAGTTTTAAACCAGTTTGTGGAAACTCTGGCATCTCACGGTAGAACTGCTGCTTTCAGCTACATCTCCAAAATCATCTCAAACAACAAGCAGAAATAAAAGGTATTTAATTTTTATTTATGTGTTTCTAGCTACTTTGGCCCACGCGTGCTCAAATTAAATGTTTAAACGTATTTGCTCCTTTTTTACCCCCAACATCAAACAGTTAGATTTAATATTTCACATCCAAGTCTCTTAGTATAAATTTATCTTACTGCTAATTATTCTTTTTTAAAAGAAAATTTCACTATTCTTTTTCTTCACTATAATAAAAATGCAAAGCACTGCAGTTACAAAAATAGACACAGTCAAGTTTGCCATCTTCGAGGCAATTAAGAACTTCACAGGTAGGTACGCAGAGTTATAAATGTCCGCTGCAAGGAGGTACTTGACTGCTGCTGGAATACTGCTGCAAATCTACTTTTGAGCAGTTATTGTTGCTACTGCTCACTTACTTATTCCAACCACAAAACGCAAAGTAATTTTTTACGATTGTTCCATATTCTTATCTCTTCGAATGTAAATATGTATGCTCAAGCTATACACCTAAAACTATGCTTTACTACATATTACAACAAACATCTACTACCTAACTACCTACCGTTTACTATTATTAGCAAGCCAGCAAAGTACCTATGCTGTTCCTTTTCAGTTCTTCCTTTAACATTGTTCTATGGCAAACCAGGCAAACCAATCTTGCATTTATACTAAATGAATGTACTTTGGTTAGGATAGGGAGAGAGGATGTAGGGAGAGAGGTAAGTACGAGAAACTATGGAAATTGCTTACTGCTGCACTTGCTTGGTGTGTCTACTTCCCTCTCTCTTTCTCTCTCTCTCTCTCTCTCTATCTGGTATGCATCTCTCTACTAGCGCAGTAATTTATTTGGCCTTTGATAGCAACAAGATGCAAAACGGCTAAATGCGCCAGAATTATAAATCACAGCTGCAGGCACATACACAAATACGCACAGGCATTACCCCCAGCAAACGTTGTGAATGTAAGAGAAGAGGGTAAGAGCAGCAGTAACGCTTTAACAAGACAGCCACTTAAATACTTATGTACCTGCATGCAGCCAGTATCAAGCAATGCTTTTTCTTTTCTTTCTTCGGGTTTTGTTTTAACGTCGCCTTTAAGTATGCAATGAAAATTTAAGATTTCTTCCTTCAACTGTATGTTTACATATAATTTTTTAAAGATTTATTTCAACACGATTTCCGAAACAAAATCCTTGTTATATATGAAATTAATTTCAGATGATATTAAATTGTGTCACCAAGCAGCGAAATTCCATTAACTTGACACATATTTAATGCTGAACGTCAATTATGCGACTGACCTTGTGCATGCGAATTTTATTGTTTAGAAAAAGACACAGCTTTAAACAATAGAGCAAAAAGCTTAAGGTCACAAATAAAATTATATTAAAAAATTTGGGAAAAGTAGCAAAATTTTATGTATGTGAATCTTCAGTGCATTCAATTTAATTTTTAACTCAAATAATTCAGTTAAAAAAAAAATAGTTTCCCCCAAAAATGTACTTTCAAACTTTCAAACCATCAATAATTCACCAATAGCCACTGTGCGACTGGTTGGATTTCTTTCAATACAATTGCTATATATAGATAAATCTGAAATATACAATGCATTATCAAAAGATATTGCCTTAAATAATGAGTTTGAGTAAATATAAATTGCATTCACTTAAATTAAGTATTGCCTAAAATGGCTTCTTTTTAGTTCTGGTATTTTTTTATTTTCTTTCTTTGTATGAATGCGCCTCTTTTATATGATCCTATTATAATAAACATGTTTCCTATTGATATTTGTATATAGATTTTGGATTTGCCAATAAAATATATAGATATCTTGCATTTGGCCTTATAAAGGAACAAGTGAGAATGTGCAGAATAATAAATATATGAGATTAACAAATTTAGGAAATATGTAAGCCAAAACAAAAACAAAAAAACCCCCCAAAAAACATAACATACCATATTTAATTTGAAAATTGTTGTTGTGTTAACAAGGAACTACTGGTAACATAACATTTGACTTGAAAAAAAGAAATAAAAACTGATTAGAGAAGAAACGAGTAAGAGATATAATAGTAAAAAATCATTAATTAGGACAGGAGTAGAAAAAAGGATGAAGTAAGAGGACTGGAAGAGGACAAAAGTAATACAAAAGCAAGTAGTATTGAGTAAAGCAGAATTCTTTATCACTAACTTACTCCGTTAAAAATTTTTTTTAGCTTTTAATCCCCTTATGTCAATCATTTTCTAGCTAACAAAAACCATACAATAACATTTCGAATAGCTTTGGATTTATATGTGGATTTTATGTTAGATGATTGTATGAGATAACTCTTTTAGATACATAGGAAACGAGTGATTTTTTGCACTAAGTAACTACATTATTATAATTAGATTCACATGATGTGAGTCTGTTAACGATAAATTTGAAAAATAAGCAATGCAATAAAGTAATGGATCCAGTTGTATTATTTTCAATTATTTTCCAGTAAAACATATGAAGTGGAAAATTTACGAAGTGAACGAAAATTGTTTTGTAATACACATAGAAAAAAGCTGTTAAAAATATTTATCTTACCTCAGCCTCTCACATCCGATGGCTTTTAGAAACTGCTACAACTTTCCTATTTGCAACTATTTTCCCCACTTAAGTGTTTCGAAATTTTTTATTTCGATATGCTTTGTTTGCCTTATGTTAATATTTTTCTAGCTAATGCACTCCACATATTACATTTCACTTTACATTTTTTTGTGGAATTTAGTTCACACTACAGTTACTACACGTTGTTACTACACGTTCTTTTCGAATAACGTTTTCATGCCAAGAAGACCCACAATCCACTTAGCATCAATCATTTCCCCACAAATGTATGTTATCAAAGTGCAAGTTAAATTTACTCCAGAACTTGTAGAATTTCCCCTCTTCGTGAAAGTTTGAAAATGTACTGTGATAAATTATACTTGCTTTATTACAGTTTCAAACTTAAAAACTTCACAGGCGATAGATATTCGCTGAAACTTATTTAAAATCTCCTATCACAGATTGTATGTCTTCTCCTTCCTCCTATCACATTTAGAAGTTCTACAAAAAGTAGTTATAAACTGTTTCAAACTTTACAAATTTCAAGTATTTTAAATTAATCACAAACTGTTAGCTCTGAGTAAGTAGTAGAGAGTCTAGCATTGAATAAATTTTTTTCTCCTTTGGCTTTACTACATTGCATATTCGAAAAAATGATAACATAGAAAACTAAAATGAAACAAACCAAAATGTTAATGTTGAAACCTAAATGTTGAACAACAACAGTCACCAACAGTTTCGAACACATGCTCAAATGTCCCCTTACCAACTCATATAAGCGCTCAACTGAATTTTTTCGAATAGAGAGAGTCTCTCTCTGAAGCAAGGCATAAATCAACAGAGAACGAGAGAACGAAAACTACACTGGTGGAATCTATAGCATATTCGAATATTCTTATAGTATGTTAACCTTACATTCACTTTTAAATGAGTTCGAAATTCATATAGAATAAAGGCAATAGAGAGACAGCTGAGACAACTGTCAACAGTGAGAGAGAATGAGAGTACAACTTTAACTGTGGAATTTATACAATTTGATGAGACGAGCACTCTCAGCAGGATATGCAAAAACACATATACAACAAACATATGAAGGTTTTGTTTTATTTTTATTGTTGTTGCATAAACATGCCTACAAACAACCACAAATGTAGTTAGTAACAAGTTGAATAAGAAGAAGAAAAATGAGGAAGAAAGGTCAATGACTAGCCCCGAATGTGTAAATGTGTACGGTGTTTACGAATACAAATTAAGTTTGTGTTAAAAATTAATAATGAATTTATGTTAATTTCATTTAATTGGTATTTAGCATAAAAAACAGAAAGGATTATCAATATTTAGACCATTCAAAAAGTTAAGGCCAACAAATTTCAGCTAAAACTAAGTAGATACTAAGAGCTTAAATACAACTTCTTCCACGTTCTACATTAAAATAACTAATAAAAGAACAAGCTAACTTTTCAACTGCAATTTATATCAACAAAATCTAAATTAATACCAAGAATTTTTAGTTAAAGTTTCAAACATAAATAGTTTTCTTTTAACATTTTCTCTCAGAAAATTAAATAAAAATTTCCAAGAAATTTTTTGTTATAAGAAAACAAATAAAATTAATTATGTTCTGAAGGGAAATATTCATATTTCTCGTGCATCGAACATCATTCAAATATAGTATAAATATTAAGTAGAACATTGTGTTTACTTTCTTAATGCTTAAATTCCGCAATAAATTCTTTATTTATAATGAAATTATATTAAATTTCAATAAGAAAATAAAACATTTATTAAACGCTGAACAGGAACGTTCATATTATTCATATAAGATTTATATAAGAATTATTTGGTATTGAGTTAACTGGAGATAAATATTGTTCGTGTTGTCCTGAGTTGGAATTTTTGAAGCCAAAGAATTTCTAATTGCTCATATTTATTAAAGAAGGTATTTCGTTTTACATTCCAATGGCAGTAAGTACACTCAGCTCTAAAGAAACGAATAAAAATTTCACATTAACCCAATCCCAACTTTTGCATAATCAATTGAACGGCATGAGTTTCGCATTCATAAAAACTTGATCACTTTCCATATGAAAATAAAAAGAATACTATGTTCTTAGCATATAATTTATTGATTATTCTCTCAAGCATCTCTACGTACTTAGTTGCATTTAACTACATACATAAGCAATTGATTGCAAGGTTATAGCAACGCTTTATAGTAAGTGCATGTGAATATGTAACCACATACAGACAGAGAGAACAGAGAGATTTATATATTTGTAATGCACTACAAAAAAAAAAAAAGCAGGATAAATTACATTTTTCATAAGTTCCACGTTTTGCTGTAAGAATTTAAATTCTTTATAAATGACAGCTAGCAATCGGTATGTACAAACACCTAGGCGTATACGTAATATTATGTAATCACACAAGTGGTAGGAACATACTTACTTGTACATTAAGTACACTTGTACATTTAAATTAAAATTGAATCCAGGTTGAAGTAATTATATCTGTACATATGGAAAATGTAAACACATACCTGCAAAGAAATGTTTAAAAAATGAAGAGAAAATTTAATCAATTAGAATAAAAATTATAATTAAGGTCAAGTTTTATGTGAAAGTTTCGATTGCTCGAGTGCGGGTATTGTGCAATTAAAAAACAAGCTACGAGAGTGTATGTTAAAACACGTCGGCAACGGTGAAGGCCATTCAAAACTGTTTTCTTTTTTAACAATTATAAATTTCTTTAATCACGAAAGCAAACCCAATTTTTGCTTTAAATAAATACGAAATAGGGCAGAAGAGTAGTTAGGAGTCAAAGTTTAGTTATAGGTGCTTGGCATAAGTAATTGACTCACCAACTCATTCATTGATTCAGAGATTCAGATAGATGCTAATTAACTCAGTGAACCAACTAATTCAGTCTCTAACTGACTTGATCACTCATTTATTCCTCCGTTACTAATTGGTTACATTTTTCATTAGTTAACTTCCTTATTGGCTCAATTAGCAACTCATTGACTTATAAACTGAGCAATTCACTCTCTGACTGATCGACTGACTTACTGATTGTCTGACTCAAAATATAAATCATTGACTGACTTCCTGACAATATTCCTGATTAATATATTGATGGAAGTGACATGCTCATTGATTTGGCTTTAAATTACTTCAATGATTGGCGTGCTAACTTACATACTCTCTGACTGGTTCATTGATCAACACACCACCGAATGACTCAATAAATCATTGACTGACTAATCAGCGAGCGAATTATTGTATGATTTGCTTAGAAACTAAAACTTTGAAAGATCCATCAACTAAATCATTGACAAATTCGGCAATTGACGCTCTAATTGATTCCTAGAAAACTTTTTGACTGAATCATACTAATCCTACTCATGCTCTTCCATCCATTAACTGGTCCACCGACTGAATCTTTCACAGCCTCTATGACTCCATTAACTAATGTGCTCCCTGATCCACGAGTTGATAGTGCTGCTAGTGTACTGATTTATTTACTGGGAAAATCTATGCTGGACTATCTGAATCACTCACTCGCAATTTGATTCTTCGCTTGCTTAGTGGGATACTCTTGTCTACTGAGTGATTTATTGAATAAGTTTCGGTGAAATTTATTCACTAGCGAACCCTCTGACTAATCCAAGAAGAAACTCAGTTCGATCCTAAATGGATTGTTCAACTATAACATTAGCAAGTAGTAGATACTCAACTGACTGATAACTGGTCATGAACACACTACAAGGATCTTACACAAAAAAAAAAGATAAAAAAATACTTATACTTAAAAATCTTGAAGATACTTTCAGCTAAACATCTATTGATACAGAAGTCAAGTATACTCAAACACCAAAAAACAAACAAAACAACCAACCCATCAAAAAATGTGATAAATGATATTTAAAGTATATACTCGCATGTAAGTGAACTAGTTTGGCATCTCTTAGCCTTTCACTAGATGAACATATCTACAGCACTCTGACTACCAACGCATTTATGACTTGGCTTCACTGGAACTTGGCTTCACTTCATGTGAATATTGCATGCATAAACTAGCGTTGTGTGTGGGAAATTGAATACAAAAAAAAATTTGTCAAAAACTTGTATGCACTATAGTTAAAACACACACTTGCATAGAGAGAGAGAGCGAGAGAGAAAGAGAGAGAGATAGAGAGAGAGAGAGAGAGAGAGAGAGAGGGGGATAAATGAGAATACTGTTATATTCTTTGTGTGGACACATACAATTTTTTTTTAGTTAAGAAGTGCATAAAGTAAAGTATAAGCAGAAGAAAAAGAAGAGCAAATGTGAAAAATGTTGAAAACATGCGTGGCACATCGATCATTTTCAACTTATATAAATATATATGTACACACTATATCCTTTACATTTTATGACATATACATTCACTCACTCCCTCACTCCCTCACTCACTCACTCACTTACTCACTCACACACTTAAGCTTTAAAGTGTTCAAAAGTGTTGGCTACTGCAATACTTTTGAAAATAAACGGCATAACATGACATATGAGCGCTATACGTTTGCTTGTATTGCTTTATTGTACATGTGCAATTAATAAAATGTTAATCATACGCACTGTTGTGCAACGTACATATGCAGAATTTTGTGTAAGAAGGAATGAGAAAATTTCAATATGCCTATGCGTCACGCGACACAGTGATTTCAGTTGCAGTTGAGTATTACTTTCTTGTGCACTTATGCATCTACGAATTTATATCCGACTACTCTTCGTAAAATGAATTATTATTGCATATGTGAAATATAGTACATGAAAGACTTTCTCAAGTAGCAGCAGCTACGTAGCAGATGAATGTATCATAAAAACACAAATAATAATAATATAATAAATAAAAATGAAATATTTGTATGAATGGTTGATCGTATGTCACTTATCCTTTTTATTGACAACCACACAGACCACGTAACACACACGTCGTACTTATAAATAAAAATCTCATTAAATGCCATGAGATGTTATTATTAAATTTGTGCATAAATAAAATGTTGGTTTGTTTCCGCAAATGGTATCGACTTGATCCAAAAAAAAAAAAATATATATATATATATATACCATCACTTTATTGTGTTGTTGTGTAATTTAAAACGCTTTTAAACAAATTAATCTCGAGAGCTTCCAAAAATTATGCCATTTAAGCCTCAAATTATAACTGTGTGTTTGGTTGATTGCGTGCGTGTGTATGCGTCGAAACACAGCCAAGTAAATAAACACAAGACAACAGGAATCAAGTATCATGCGTATAGAAAGTATAAAAAATTTAACAAGAATTTTGTGAAAATAGCTTCAACGATTTTCACACTTACGTAAAGCGCACACAAACTCATACCGAGACAGACACTTTCACTCGCATACGAGTACGTATGGATATAATCGTATATTCATAGTAATTTCCGCATGCACACACATACACCAAAAGTTTTTCCTTCAGGCTAAAAAGTAATAAAAATAAATTTAACGCCATATACTTGCATAAGTATATAAATGCTTACAACCCTAACCCTAGCATACTTGCTGACGTCTATGATACCCATCTCATCTCATCTCATCTCATCGTTGCTCAGCTCATGTTTTGTGATGTGAGCACTTCTTTCGCTGTTGTTTTTGTTGTTATAAGTACTACGTACATAACATGTAAGTATAAAAGTAGAAATAACAACAGCCATATTTATATGAGCAAATTTTTATGAGTACTTACTTCCGCCCTAGAAATTAGGAAGTTCTTATTTCATGCATGAACAGTAAACAGCGAGCACCAAAATATAATAACCTTTTCTATTTTTTGGTAAAAAAAAACAAACAAAAAAAACAGGCATTCATTTAAACAAACACATCTTTTTTTTAGGTGTATCAAAATTTATGATGTATATAACAGTTGCTGCTATTACACTGCTATTACTGCTGCTATTACTGCTGCTGCTGCTACTTCAGCCCCAATGGTAAAAGCTGAAGCGAAGCTAGAAAAGTGAAGCGCATCTAATGTTTATCACTTTCGGAGTAAATACCCAGAAATCAAAAAATAATATTATTAGCAGAGCCTCTCTTGATACAAGGAATTGCCACTGGGTTCGTTTTTTTGCCACTGACTTTCTTGATGTTGTTGATGTTGAAAATGTGCATATTTAAGTATGTATTTAAAAGATGAGATATGAGTAACACATACACATATTTTTAGTAGAAATTCAATTTGAAAATAATTATGTGGGTTAGGTACAGATACCATAAGGTTTTTACTAGGTATGTAAGCAAATTAAAGTTGGCAATAAAGTAACAAAAATTACTTACTTACTTCGTACAGCAACCGTATATTGCATGGAAAATAAACAAAAAAGTTGAATGCGTTTGTAAAATATCACGCAAGTGTAGTACTCTGATTCAAAAAACGTAAAACGAATGAGTCATGAAACAAAAACTGAAATTAACGACGACTACGCTGGGAATAATTAGCATCGAAATTATGAATAGAGTGAATGCTGGTAGAACATCTTGCCATCCAATTTGGAGATCTGATAATTGTTCAAGAAGGAGCACTATTTAAATAGGATTCGAAAGGTGGTGGGGGGCTAAGAAGTTTGCTATTCGCAAATACAACCTTTGGATTTGAAATAATAGAAAACAAAATTATTAGCCTATCTGTAACCAGTCTATTTGATATTTTACAGGAGAGCATACCATACAATCGTCTTCTAATTTCGAGTTCTGAGCGACTTTTGGTACAAACACGACTGTAAGTTGACTAAGATTTCGGAAAGGTCTGGTTGCCCCACATACGAATAAGTAAGATGAAGGATTCATTGGTGCTATTAATATATGTATATCTTTTTAGAAGATTAATATGTGAAATACAGAGGACGCAAGCAGATACAAAGGAGGGACTCAAGACACTCAAGCAGAATAGAGCCACAAGCAGAGAGGGTCTCAAAGAGAAAAGATATTCAAGCCATGTACTGCATCAAATCTATTAGTTAAATATATTTAGTTAAATTTGATTAATAAATAAATATTAAATTCCCACGACATTTTATACTCATCAATATCATATTATATTTTCTGATGAAATCATCAGGGATCCCCCGGATCACGTCCCTTCCCTCTCCCCTTTCCAATAGGTCAAAAAAATGACTACTAACTAAAAGATAAACGAAAAGCTCGACCATAGAGTCTCGCTTTTACACAAATTTGGTAATTGAAATGAAATGGAAAACTTAAGTTCTTAAATACATTTATTATATACATGCAATTGAAAATTGCTAGTTGCGCAAATATTCAAGTACAAACTATATATACCATATAATTATAGTTAGAGTAAATAAAAATATGCGTCTATGTGTCTCGGTATTGATTTTAAATGCTAAATACTATCAATCATTTCATTATCCTTGCTATTTTCATCTCTCGAAGTTTCCAACTAAACAAGAAGCAACGAAGAAAGGCAACTGTGAGCACGCTCACTAAATCCATGCTTAGATATTTACTATTAAATAACAATCATAACAAATAGTTTTGCTAAAATGGCAGATTTTTGTTGTGTGTGGCAGACATGAAAAAACATAAAATAAAACATTATGCTACTTTCTACGCTTTGCTGTGAATGTTTGTTTTTGAAATTTTCCTAGTTTGTAGTTTGTTTGGTACATGCTATGCCGTAGTGATTTGTTACTGTCATTTATATTATTTTCTTTCTTTTTTTTTTTGCAATTTTTGCTACTGTTGCTGTAGCTATTTTGAATGAAAAGAAAATGTCCTTGAAATATCAGCAGCTACTATTGAAAAGCGTTCGGTTGATTAAAGTAGCAATAATAACAACAACAACAATATCAAAGAAATAGAAATAGAAATAGTACTACATATGTTAATGGTTTCGTATACTATGTACTAAGTATTTCAATTTAATTACAACCAAACAAACTTTCGCATAGATACATACATATATACGTCCTTAGACGAAAATATTCATTTTCTGTTTTTAGTTTTTCAATTTAGTTTTGCTTTTTTCTCCGAATTTGTTGATACATACAAAAACATACAAAAACAAAAAGTAAAAGTAAACAAAAACAGAATAATATTAGTGCAAACAAACAAAATGAAAGTAGGAAATAGCATGACAACACGAAAAAAGTAGCAATTAATGGCATGTGACTAAGCTTCAGCTGCTTGCTGCATCCTATTTGTACACACTATATTTTTAGCTTGCGAACATTCTTGCAAGTAAATGGCGTTATATTGAGACTGACAGCAACATTCATGAGAGTGAGAAAACATGCGTTATTAATTGCCTCAGTTATTGCAGCTACTTGACATGGTTGCTTCCTGTTTACACTGGCGCAAGCATAAAAGACTGTGCGTTAGGAACAAAAATCTATTGGCTTTGTTTGAAGCACAGAATTTATGATTGTCTTTGGAAATACAAATCGTAGTTTCCGAGATAGTCAAAGGAAATTAGAGGCTGCGAAAAGCAATCGGAATTAATAAATGCGATCCAAGGTCACAAGATGCAGCTTAAGTTTCTCGAAAGCCACCAGCAGCGATCAGATTCACAGTAAAGCCTACAAGATCCAGCTTGAGGCAGTTTTAGCCGAACTACTTAGAGATTAACACACATGCAGTCAGCGGAATAAAATCAGTACTGTTAGAAGCAGACATACAATAGAGATCTTACTTTACTTTTAATGGCACAACAGCCCATGGAGGGCCTAGGCCGAGCTTTTTCCATCCACTTATGTTGTGCGTGTTATATTTGTATATGAATAGGCAATTTTTACTCTTGTAGGTTTGCCATTGCCTGCCAAGAGGTGGTGCCATGTAGAAAAATATTTTTTTCTCTTTTTTTGATTTGGCCTATGCCGAGATTCGAACCCGGACACTCTGCATAGCAGTCCAACGCACTACCACTACGCCCCAGCGACCACATACATATCAGTTAACATTAATAAATAAATATTATATTTATTATCTGAAGCTGAATGAGCCACTGGAAATAATAAATAGTAAAAAAGAATAACAGTTGAATGCAGTTTAAGCCATCATGAATCAATCAGAGAAAACTAAGCGCAGTTAAATTCCAATTGAGGCGGTCTTACCTTTGTTGCACTATTTACAAAATAATCATTTATTTTTCAGAATAATTTCAGATCCCTTTGACAGTAGTAAGTTCTAATGGCTGTGGTTTGATAGTGGAAGAGTTTCCCATTCTTTTTAGATATGCATCCGGAAAATTCAAGAGATTTGTGATTTAGTAGTGGTAGTGCGTTGGAATGCTAAGCAGAGTATCCGGGGTCGAATCTCGGCACAGGCAAAATCAAAAAGTAGAAAACATAATTTTTCTAGACGGCACCACCTCTTGTCAGCCAATGGCAAACCTACAAGAGTAAAAATTGCCTATGAGAATTGCTATGAAAAGCTTTTCACTTCGCCGTTCAGGTTCGGCATTAAACTGTAGGTCCCTTCCATTCATGTGCAAATATAACGCGCACAACATGAGTGGATGCGTAAAGCTCGACCTAGGCCATCCATGGGCTGTTGTGCCATTAAAAGTAAGTAAAGTAAGATACAGTGCATACTCAATGTTATTTTGCAGTACTTGTTACTACAAAGAAGTGCTTTTTCTCGACCATTAGCTGGTACCATTTTGTTGAGACATTTTGTGAACCAGACATTTCAGTAGAGAGAAGGAGCTTTAGCTGCAAACCCCCTCTCTCAGTCTCGTTTTACCCATAATTATCTAGTAAGTATCCTTTTATACAATTTATTTGTAAATTCACTCGTGGTGTAAAAATAACAATTTCCTTTATTACAAGCCAGTAACTCTTTTGCGATATAATTGAAATAATACCGTGCTTAAATGAAATTTTGGATAAATTAAAAAAAGTTGAAAGAAGTTTAGTTTTGGAAACTAAATATCCAAAACAAAAAGTGTGGTACACTTTGGGTTAAGGAAACATGAGTTCCTGATATTTTAAATCAATTTGCTTCTTTTCATTTTGTTTTACATATTTTTTATTTGTTTCTTGCTTTTTCACCCTATATGAATAGTTCCATACAAATTTTATATGCTATCATTACATGTCATAACATACATTTGTGCTGTTGCTACTGATATGTTGGTGTTGTAATAATACTCATATTTCAATTGCCTGCTTTTTTGCTAGCTAGCTGGACTGCTTTTTAATTTGTTGTTTGCTTGTTGGTTTGCTTTCAAGTGTGGCAACAGCTTGTGGCTTCTTTTTTTTTTTTTTGTTTCTTACTGCTGCTCTATGAAAATAATAAAAAAAATTACAGCAAAAATGAATGAACAATAGATAGGGTGATAGAGTGAGAGAAATCAAGAAAAAAAAAGATCCAAACTACCTCAAACATGCCTACTGCATATTTGCGCCTAAATGTATGCTATATGGTTATCATCAAAACAGAAAACAATTTTATGTAGTATGTAGTTCTACTTTAGGGAAATCGTAATAGTAGAAAAAGGAAACTTTGCTCACATTCAAGTATGTAATATAGTAAAAATATCAAAATGTATACATTTTAAGATGTTTTGCAACAATATAAAGAAAACGTACGAGTAATATTATTTATTGCTGGTAAGAAAATGCATAGAAAAAATAAACGAGTTTATTATTTTTATATACACTTTTTTACTGCTCTTGGCTTGCTTTCAATAGAAATAAATGAGTCTATTATGAGCATGTTGTAGGAATCGGGTATGCAGTAAAAGAAAACTGAAAATTGATTTATGTTCAAGCATTTGCAGAAATCTACATACGAGTACATATGTACGTACTTTACACGTATGTAACAAACAAGCTAATAGAGCTTCTGCAAAAGGCAAAGCATGTAAATACATTTGCATATTCTCAGGCAGTAATTTCTTAGCGGATATATGGAAACTTTTTAAATATGTGTATTTTATAAAAAGTATGTAGCCATAAAGCAAAAATTAAATTTTTTTAAATCCTTAAATTTAAATAGATCAATACTCATCTAGTTTCTATTGCTGCATCTGCTGCGGCTATTTCAATTGCTCTGTTGGATTTTCTATTTTCTTGTTTTAGATTTTTTTTTAGTATACTTCTACACGCAGATGTTTTCAGTAGTCATCAACAGTAGAGTAGCGAATACCCTTTATTACCATATATATCTTGCGACAACAAAAAAAAGAAAAACAAAACCTTAATGTTTTGCGTGTATTGCTGGGGTACTCCCCCGCCATCCTTTACTCGGCTGACTTGATTACCTCTTCTCTGGCTGGCTTGCTCGTACATTCATTTTTTGGACAAAACTCGTACGAGTTAGGGCTTATGCAGTAATTCAAACAAATCACAGCTGTTCCGCAAGTACATGCTGCTGCTGCTGTCGAACGAACACAATGCGCCCATAAAAAAATATACGTTCTTTTTTGTTTCTTTTAACAGGAAGGCAAAAATCCTAAAACTTACGATGTTATCTTCAGAACGTGCCATTCTCAGTTAAGCATACTTCCATTCCTTTCAGTTTGATATTTTGTAGCTTATACAGTACAACAATTGTGTAATTTACTTTTACATTTTTCTCTACTCATACGTACATAAAAAGTACATTTTTGAATTGTGATCGTATGATTCACTTGAAGTTAATACTTATATTTGCACGAAAAACTTTATGTATAGACCAGCGTTGTGCATATTCAGTTTAATACCAACAAAAATAAATTAATTAGATATGAATTTTGCTAGAAATAAACCTTTTTTACATTCTCTTTATAAATAAAGTAAGTATTTAACTTTGGGCCACATAAAATTCGAAAGCAGCCTAAAAATTTAACAGTTTGAGTTAATAAATTTTCACTATTTATGTACTATGCCAAAGACTGAAGCTCATCATCAACAAACTGATTGGACCTTATCAGTGTGGCTTCAGGCATGGTAAATCTACCATCGACCAGATATTCACAGTACGCCAAGTCCTGGAAAAGACCCGAGAATAACAGATCGACACCCATCATCTATTTGTCGATTATAAAGCCGCCTTCGACAGCACGATTAGGGATCACTTGTACGCCGCAATGTCTGATTTTGGTATCCCTGCAAAGCTCATTCGTCTTTGCAAAATGACACTGACCAACACCACCAGCGCAGTGAAAATTGGGACAGACCTCTCCGCACCATTTGATACCAAAAGAGGTTTCAGACAAGGTGACTCCCTATCGTGCGACTTCTTTAACCTTATGCTGGAGAAAATAATTCGAGCCGCAAACATCGACATCTCTGGCACTATCTTATACAATAGTGTCATGCTGCTAGCATACGCTGATGATATTGACATCATTGGCAAAAACGCTCGAGCAGTCAGTGCAGCATTCTCCAACCTGGAAAGGGAGTGTCGTCGAGGGGTTCTAGTGGTGAACGAGGCAAAAACGAAATACCTTGTGTCAACAAACAAAGAGTCACCGCGCGTCTTAGACAAAATGTCACTGTTGACAACTATACTTTTGAAGTCGTCAAGGATTTGATATATCTAGGATCCAGCATAAACACCAACAATAATGTCAGACTTGAGATCAAGCGGAGACTAACTCCTCCCAACAGGTGTTACTACGGTCTCAGTAGGCAATTGAGAAGTAGAGCCCTCTCTCGACCAACGAAAATAACGCTCTATAAGTCCCTCATCCTTCCTGTCGTAATGTATGGCGCAGAGACGTAGACATTGACCATCAATGATGAGAGGCTGTTAGGAGCGTTCGAGAGGAAGATACTCCGTAAGATCTACGGTCCAGTATGCGTGGACGACGTGTATCGAATAAGATGGAACGATGAGCTGTATGAGCTGTACGCCGACACTGAAATAGTCAAGCGTATAAAAATCCAGCGGCTTCGCTGGCTGGGTCATGTTGAGCGAATGGAAGAAAGCGCTCCGGCTAGAAGGGAGTTTTATTCGAACCACGGTGGAGGAACACGCAGAAAGGGACGTCCTAATCGCTGATGGAAAGAATAGGTGCAGGGTAACCTGACTGCACTTGACCTTATCAACTGGCACCAGCGCGTGCATAGCAGAGGCGACTGGCGAAGCTTTGTAGAGAGGGCCAAGACCGATCATCGGTTGTAGTGCCAGTTACGTAAGTAAGTAAGTATGTGTTTTTTCTTTCTCCTTTTCTTTTAATGGCACAACAGCCCATGGTGGGCCTAGGACGAGCTTTTCGCATTCATTCTTGTTGTGCGTGTCATATTGGTACATGAATGTAGAATATTTAAAAATGGTTTTATAATCATATATTTGTTCCATAGTGTCATTTGGCTGGTCCGCAATAAAACATGCCTAAAAGTATACTACAATATTTTGAATGTAAACTATTCTAGTAAATAATTTTGAAGCCAGTTTGATTTCAGAATGGATTGCATTATGAAAAATGATCGAAAATTTATTACAAAAGTCATAAACTGTAAAAATTAGAAAGAAAAAACAGAAAACCAAATCATATGCTTTCAATATCACATTTCCTAGGGTCGGAGGAATAGTAGCCTGTGAAATGTACGAATAACCTTTGAAACCAAATATTTTGTACTAATCGCACTCAACAAAAATCAACCACATATGTAACCACGCTAAAACACACACATGTATTTGCATAGGTATATATATTTGGAGACTCACATATAGAAGTACTTTGCATATTTTATGCGCACAAACATTGAAATTTTGTTAAACTAGCGTGTTTACAACCACGTGCAGCATTGAAAATTTATGTACACATATGCAAACTCAAAGGCAAAATAACATTTTAGAAGCCATATAGTACTTCAAAATAAAAAACAAACAAGTAAAAAAATACCAAAAACAGGAATGGAAATGTAAAGGAGCAAAACAAAAACAGCAAATATAACCGAATTTGTTCATTTGCATTTGTGACAAACTGAAATCAAACTACTAGGAACTATGTAATGAACTAAAACTGTGTGTGTAGAGAATAGTACTACATCAAAGTAACTACTACTATCACCAGCACCATCAAACGCACCTTTCCAAAAGGTTGAACAACAACCAACAGCATGCCATCATGTAAATTGTCAAAATGGTATCGTCAAATCCACACATCCACATCAAAAACTACAGCTTAGGAAAACTAAAAATGATTTTAAAATGACATTTGGAATTTGCATTTTGCATTTTCGATTGACATTTACGTATACGAAATACAAATTCAAAGGCTAATTTTGATGAAGTATTGAAAAAGGTGCACGTGTTCACAGGCAGACATGTGTGTGATAACGTCACGCAAGCGCGCCAAATGCCGAACTTCATGGATTTAGTTAGTACTTATGTATAAACAATATTTTCATTATACGAGAATATGTCAATAAAAAACTTCAACCTGAAACAGCTGATTTAAATGTTGATGGGTAAATATGACAAGTAGCAGTCGATGTACTTAATGGTTAGAGTGAGAGAGGGAGAGGAAGAGAGGGGGGTAGTAGCGCTTTATGTACATATACTTTTCCAAGTTTGTTGAAATGTGAAAATATTGTTTTGTGATTTTTTTTTTATTTGTGTTTTTCCTGTACTACTTCTGTATTTTATGCCTTTAAAAACATATTGAATATGGTTGAATTGTTTGTTACCTTGAATAAGCTTAATTGATATTTACATAGTGCAATAGTGTAATGCTTACACACACACTTGCTCACACATATTTTTGTATTTATATGTTTCTGTGTTGCCTTTGCCACGTTATACTTAGTAACGCTGCATTAGCGAAGTGAAAATTAGTAATTATTTTGATGGTAATGATTTGCTTTTTACTTGTCTCTAACTATGTGAAGTTCTCGGTTAAAAGCAGGACATAATGGTATCACAGTCATTTTGAGTCTCACCTAAGGAGGAAAGCTCCATTATGTGAGTAGCATAGGGAACTAAAGAAAAATCTCTCTGATCTTACAAACATATTCCACTTTTCTGTTTCTTCCCTTTCTACATAGTACTTTTTAACGTGGTTTCACGGATTTTTCTCTACCTTTTTCACAGGTTAGCTTCCGAAATTCATGAACTTTTTCGGTTACCTTTCCGTTCCCCTCCCACCGTTTCAAGAACTCTCTTTCGTGGAGGCTTCTTTTTCTTTCTCACATTTCTTTATCTGTCATAGTTTTTTCTTCAATTTCCACTGCTTTTTTTTTAATTTTTCTTATTATTTTCTTGAAATTTAAAGTTTAATTGCGGAAACGAATTTTGATTTCATTTTATTTAATTTTTCCCAGGTTTTAATTTTCCATACTTCATGCTCAACTCCATACAATTCAGCAGAGTCAGAATTAGAGTCAAAAATCGTAAGCGCTTACACGTCTCACTTTTACTATTGCATACATTTTGATTATGGCAATAAAAAAATTTGTGTAGTACTTTGAAGTTGCAATAACAACCAAAATAACTGTGTAACTGCACATTACATTATGAGTATGAGAAAATTGCAATAGCAGCAACAACAATGGGGGGGAGGGAAGGGGTGAATATTTTCACGCCTCAGCATGCTGCCACTGAGAAAAATTAATGTTACATCATTTGCTTTGAAAATTGCAAAATTTATTTGGAGAAGTTTGCTGCGCTCTCTTGCTCGCTCTGCAAGTGATTGAACGTATACATACTTGTACGTACAAGAAAAAGTGTACGGATGTGTCTGTGACTGTGTGAGGAATGCGTTTATGTGTGGCGGTGTGTGTAAGTGAGCGCACGTGGTAGTTTAAATTGAATTCTGAAAGTAACAAATTGTTGACGTTATGAGTTTGAATACTTTTCACAATTCGCAAAGTGTTAGAGTGAAATATTTCTGCCCAAAAAAAAAAAAAAAAAAAAAACTTTTAAAGGAAAGAAGAAGAAGAAGACGAACAAAAAAAGATATGAATGATTAACATAATATACAAAATATATGTATACATATATGTAGTATATATTTTTATAAATAAGTATTTACATATAAGTATATGTATATGTATATGTATGTATGTAAATATGCATATGTATACAACTGTATGAATGAAGAAGTACAAGTGTGTTTACCACAAAACAAAAAAAAATTTCCATATATAAGCTTAGAAAAGTTTTTCTATTATCCTATTTGTTATTTTTAATACAATTTCTCACATGTCCTGCTGCATGTCCTGACCATCATACCAAAACAAAAATTCCATTTCCTTTTCTGTGTATTTTCATGTAAATGCAAATTCTTTTTCGACATGCTGCTGTTCTTTTGCCACTCTCTCAAACTGCCTGCCACCTTCAACTCTGTCACTCTGAATTTAAACATGTTTTATGTTATAAAAAGTTGGCTTTATTAATATTCATAAACTTACATGCATGCATATTTTTCAATATCTATACATAAGTACATACGAGTATATACATACATATATACATATGTAAAAAAATATACAGTCGTTTCTTTCTGTATACCATACCTTTTATTGTGTATACATAAAAAAAATTTAAATTTTTTTGTCTTGAATGTCAAAGAGTTCCAATTTCATTGCTAAACAAATTATTTTTAAGCATTTTATTCAGAAGTTTTTAGTTGAAACGTTAGTTAGTGGTAGACGTGTAAAGACACGAGTATTCATACTCATACGCAGGACCGCAACTTAGGATTTACAACTTTAATAAGAGTATCGTCTTAGCTTAAGATATGAAGCTGATATATGAATAGGAGCCAGCTGATAATCAGAAGTAATATAATAAATTTAAATAACTGCCTAGAAGAAGAGAAAGATTTAACTTTCCACTAACATTTCCGCCCTTTTAGTTGTAGTCTATTCGTTCTTCAAACTGTGTACAAATAATTTTAATATGCTGCTAGGATACGCTGATGATATTGACATCATTGGCAAAAACGACCGAGCAGTCAGTGCAGCATTCTCCCACCTGGAAAGGAAGTCTCGTCGAGTGGGTCTAGTGGTGAACGAGGCAAAAACGAAATACCTTGTGTCAACAAGCAAAGAGTCACCACGCGCCTTAGACAAAATGTCACTGTTGACAATTATACTTTTGAAGTCGTCAAGGACTTCGTATATCTAGGATCCAGCATAAACACCAAAAATATTGTCAGCCTTGAGATCAAGCGGAGACTAACTCTTGCCAACAGGTATTACTACGGGCTCAGTAGGCAATTTAGAAGTAGAGCCCCTCTCTCGACCGACGAAAATAACGCTCTATAAGTCCCTCATCCTTCCTGTCGTAATGTATGGCGCAGAGACGTGGACATTGACCATCAATGATGAGAGGCTGTTAGGAGCGTTCGAGAGGAAGATACTCCGTAAAATCGTGGACGACGTGTATCGAATAAGACGGAACGATGAGCTGTATGAGCTGTACGCCGACACTGACATAGTCAAGCGTATAAAAATCCAGCGACTTCGCTGGCTGGGACATGTTGAGCGAATGGAAGCAAGCGCTCCGGCTAGAAGGGTGCTTTATTCGAACCACGGTGGAGGAACACACAGAAGGGGATGTCCTAATCGCCGTTGGAAAGAATAGGTGCAGGACAACCTGACTGCACTTGACCTTATCAACTAGAGCCAGCGCGCGCATAGCAGAGGCGACTGGCGAAACTTTATAGACGTGGCCAAGACCGATCATCGATTGTAGTGCCAGTTAAGTAAGTAAGTAACAACGAGTGTGTAGTTAAAAAATGATTCAATGTAAGAATTGTATTTGTTTAAAAGAGTAGGTATTGTTGAATTTGAAGAATCTTAATAATTTGACTTTATGTTATATTTTGGACTAGTTTTCTCTAACTCTAACTCAGTTAGAAAAACTTTTACAATTTCCAAAGAGATAGTGCTCAGCCAACCTATTTTTGTTTTAAGTATTGTAAGTACTTACATACAAATATTCATTTTGACAATAAAACTATGTATTACTAATCACAAGCCAAAATCAGAAACAGGACCCAGCCTAAATACTGGTACAAGTAAAACTCCAAAAACAACAACTAAAATTTTATTACCATACTTAAATATTTTCTAAATTTTGTAATTCTTTCACAATCAAAAAAAAAAAAGAATTCAACAAAAAATTAATAGCCACTTTTATTTTTAAACTTGAAACTTGTAATTTTGTTTGGCAGTCGAAAACTTTTTTAACGAATTATTTGTTTAAAAATTTTGTCGCATTTGCATCTGCAATTGCCCACTCACAAAACTAACAACAACAACCAAAAACCGGAAAAATTAAATTTTTTTTTTACTAAGTAAACGTCATTTGTCGCAATATAAAAGAAATATGTATGTGTGTAAAAAAAACTTTACAGAGAAAACTTTTCATTGTGCTTACAAAATTTTTCGTGTATGTAAACCGTTTTTTGTTGTTGCTGTTTCTACTTTTCTACTCTTTTTAATATGTACTGCACTGTACGTGTAGAGCAGCATATTTGCATTGAATTGCAGGCACACACGCTAACTAACAAGCACGTGCACATTCACATACACACACACACACACACACACACACACAAAGGCGCTCGTCCATCGTATGTACTAACCTGAATTTGGTTGTCCATTGCTGTTCGGACGTGCCGACGGTGCACCATCGCGTGCCTCGACTTCCAATGCGTAGGCGCCTTTCTTCTCTCTATCGAAAACTGTTTTTGTAAAAATTTCACCACTTTGTAAATTAATTTCAAAGAATTCTTTGCCCTCATTGCGCGGTGAGTCCACAATGTAGTAATAAACCTGTAAAAAAATTAAGTTGAGGAAAAATGGAAAGAAATTTAATTAGCTTTTTAATGCAGCAAAAATAATTGAGTTTTGTAAATAGTTCTGAAGTGCAGCTCAAAATGGGAGTTCATTGGCATTCTCATGAGGCAATGTTTTATGTTTGAAGTACTAAGTAGTAAGTAATTCAAAATGGCATAGTGACACACAGCGATAAAAATCATCAATTATTTATGATTACATTAGCTTTTGATAGAAAAACTAGTTGATTCAAAAAATATTGTATTGAATACTGGAAAATAAGTATTCAAATCATACGAAAACTATTGAATTAATAGGAACTTTTTATTAATAAAATACATACCATATAATTATGTAATCATAAATATATGAAAGACACACAACATGATTGGTTGCAAAAAATTGCCTCCAAGGGCTGTTGTGCCTGCACAGAAATTCAATGAAAATGGAGAATTTGTCTCTACTTGTAAGTATGGAAGTAAAACTAAAAGCAGAAAAGAGAAAAATTCTAACATTAAGATAGAGCTAATCAAAAAAACCTGTTATAAGATAATATCGTTGAATACTAAAAAAAAAATTACTCTATTTCAAATATTGAACAATTCAAAATTTTTTCAGAAAAAATTTCTCATCCCTTTTTTCCTCTATTTTAGAAGTCTATGCAGAGTAAAGTACTATTGCCTCCATAGTATCTTCTTACTTTACTTTCTTTACTTTTAATGGCGCACAGCCCATGGAAGGCCTAGGCCGAGCTTTTCGCATCCACTCATGTTGTGCATGTTATATTTGTACATGAATAGAAGGGACCTACAGTTTAATACCGAATCCGACCGGCGAAGTGAAAAGCTTTTCATAGGCAATCGCTAATTTTTACTCTTGTAGGTTTGCCATTGCCTGACAAGAGGTGGTGCCGTGTAGAAAAATAATTTTTTTTACTTTTTGATTTTGCCTGTGCCGAGATTTGAACCCCGGACACTCTGCGTAGCAGTCCATCGCATTACCACTACGCCACAGCGACCACAGTATCTTCACTAACCATTTAAACAAAACGACAGCGATCGTAGGTTATCCAAAAATGTTTCTTAGGGACATGTGAGAATTCCGATATTGGTGGATCATCGATGACTCATTAACTCATGAGTTTTATCATTATTACATGTAAGGTATTCCTTATAAAATTAATAAATTTTGATATCTGTAATCTTTTATAGGATACAACTCATTGAATCTAACTGGTCGTAAATAAGTACCTGATCACCACTTCTAGTCGATAAGCGGCTAGAAGGCCTTCTTGTTACATCTAATCGGTTATTGGTTCCTGCTTATTCGTATTATGGGTCCTACTCTTTGACAATAGCCAGTAGGATGCTTCAATTCAAGGGCTTTAGTTTGTCATATGCCCGTATTGCCTCACCTCTAATAGGACATATACCCAGATTTATGAGCTAGCCACTTGTAACTTATGCACATCGACCCTAGTTGGTTGTCAGTCCCTGTTCATTAGATCAAGTCGGTCATGGACATATTTTAATAAATTTAAGCCGATCAGATGTCTCTACTCATTGATTCTAGTTCCTCATTGTCTCTTGCCGACTTTAGAATCCTACTCATCAGCTCTAGTCGATCATAGAACCCTACTTATAGATTATTGTCGGTCTTCTGCTCTTTCTCGACGTTGATGGTCCTGTTGACCATAGGCACCTATCCATCGATTATAGGTAGTTTGTGACATGCATCTAATGAGTGTCTGTAGCCGACCATAGACTCCTACTTATCATATCTACTTAGTAGGCTACAAACTTCTTTTCGTCAACTCTAGTCAAGTCCAGTATATTTTAAGCTTATATTCATCGGTTCAATGCTCTCCTCATTGGTTCTAGTTAGTCGATGGCTCTACTCATGAACTCTTTGCAATATCCTAAGCTGTTATTTATCACTTCAAATCGTTCATTGGCTTCTATATCACGTTTTATAGTTGGTCGTATACCCCAATTCATCGACTCTTGTTGGATATAGGCTCCTACTCATCGATTAACTACTCATAATTGACATCAATCAGTCTTAGGCTCTTAATCATCAGCTTTTGCTAATTGTATGCCAATACTTGTAGGCTCTAGTTGGTCTCCTACGCATAAATCCTATTCACTAATTGTCTAGGTCACTATTAATCGTTTTTAGTCAATCGATATTTAATTCATCCACTTATCTACTTTGCCTTGATGTAATGCCAATAATCACCTCATATGATATTAGTGAATTAATTTCCGATTGAAAAATGGTTGAAAAATGATATAAAATTCAAACATGTTGTTCAAAGAGAGCACAACTTAAATTGAAAAAGTTGAAAAAAACCATATCATAAATCTGAAAAAACTTGATTAGTTTTCTAATTAACTACGTAATGTATTAAAGACCATTTTTGTTCATACATGAGCTAACATATGGCAAAAACTAATACATGGTGTGTCCTTCCATGTAAAGGAAATTAAATTCCAGCATATTTTGAAACTGTCATATTTATTTAAGAACGATAAAAAAAAAACATTCGAACATTTTCCAGGCAAACTTGCTGAATGAGTACAAGATACCAAAATAAAGGAAATTGCAAAATTGAAAATAAAAAGCAAATAAGTAGCAAGAAAAAAAAAAGTTCAGAAAAACATCACAGCGAAGAATATTTCAACTGTCACAACCGTTCTACTTTTTTAATTTTCACATTTTGACCCTGATGATTTTTTTTCACTTAATGTTTAATAAAAAATTATTTAAAATTATAATCGAAGCAAAATGAAGACGAGATTGTAATCTGAAGAAGAAATGTAAATCATAAGAGATAAAATTTGAATTAAAAACAGTAAAACTGAAATTAATGAAAACGCTAATTAGTGTAGACATTTTTGCTTTAAAATTTCTAAATGTTTTTCAAACAAATGAACGATAAAAAACAATAGGCAGGGATTAGCATGACTGCCTGGCTGCCTCCCGAACTGACTGCCTGACAGAGGGTGCCACACTGCCTTTAAGGCAAGTCGACGACTATGTAATACAAAAGCTCACGCTCAAACACACACACACACACGTATATATTTTGGGCGAAGGTGGCGTGGCGGCCGCGGCCGCTGCGCATTCGCTCATAAGTAGAACAAACAAAGTGCAGCAAAATATAGGAAACCTTTTTGAATTATTACCAGGCGTATAATTTTGTGACATTTATAAGAATGAAAGTACTAAAGACCTTCAGAGAATGAAAAAAGTCGAAGTAAAAAAAGTAAATAGTGGTAGAAAGATATTGCATATATACAATAATATTATAAAAGAAAAGAAAAGTGTGTGGCGTGAAAAGCTCATTTTCCTAATGTGTTAAACATTTCTAGATTTGCTCCGAACCGGAAGCTACTTATGAAAATTTTTCAAGGATTATAATTAGGCTTTCTTTGTTTGGTTGTGTGTGTGCGTGGACGGAAGTCGCATCCTTTTGCTTTCGTTTTGGCACCAACTTTTCCTTCTTAAGTTTTCATTTTAATATTAATACTTTTTTGTAGCAAATTTGTTCGCCATTCCCTTTTCTGTGCCTGTCTGTCTGTTTGACTGCCTGCGTAGTTTTATATGCAATACTTAACTGATTTTGACAGTTATTTGCTAATTTACTAAACACTGCAGTAAAAACGAAATTTTAATTCTTTTCTTTTTCACAATAAATTTTCTCTGCTTTTGTTTTCACTTTAACGTGTTCATAAAAAAAAAACAAAGCGTAATCATTTTTATTTTAGTATTTTTTTTAAAGAGGCACCACTACAATTTGCATATCTCTTCCTACGGCAAACGGCCTTCATTTTCTATTCTTATCACAAGTTTCAAACATCGCTGCACAATTTCTTTTGGCACTGTTTTGTATATGTAGTATATTTTTCTTGGTGTACTTTTATTTTGCTACTATTTATTAACGACCATTACTTCAATTCGTATATAAATAACTGGAGCAAAAAACTCCGGCTATATCCTTAATGCGCTGTTGTACCATTCAAAAATAATTAAGAATAGAGAAGAAATAACTTCAGGTTCGGCATTTAACTCTAGGTCCCTCCCATTCATGTACAAATATAAGTAATACGGAGAACATGAGTGTATGTGAAAACAGCTCGGCTTAGGCCCTTCATGGGCTGTTGTGCATTTAAAAGAATAGAAGTAAGGACAAGTTCAAAGTACAAGTAAATGGAAATACCCAATACATAAATGAAAAATTACCATTTACTCAACCCTGAACATTTATTTTTGCTTGAACTTGAACCCAAAATGTTGCCAATTCGAGAACCTGACAACAATTAATATGTAAAAATAATTTCACTTTTCATTGCCCTTATACACTGTAAAATTAATCAAAATTTATTGGCGTCAGCCTAAAAGTATATTTCGTAATTGTGTCACATTTCTACACGTTCATTTACACAAACTCTTCTTAGTCAAAGTTTTTAAACGGACGCTTTTTAAGTATTTAGTGTCAGCCTAAAAGTATACTCCTTAGATGTGTCATATTTCCGCTATTCAACTCAATCATAAAACAAGTCTTCGATTCAATTTAATCAAAAAAAAAAAAAAAAGGATTAATATGGATGAAGCCATATGAAGCCTTTGCATAGGTATACAAGAAGATTCCATAATGAAAATAAGTTTATGGAGGGATGGGTGAAATTATACTGCATGGATGGAGAGAATAATATGTTCACTTCTGTAGCGCTAATAAAGGAATATTTCGTCAGATTTCAAACATCTATTACCATAATTATTGATTTATTCCAAAATCACTATTCTTACAAAGCACAGTCTGAGAAGTAACATTTGTAACTTTTATATTTCTATATGTTTTATATACTTATACTACATAATAATATAATCAAAACATTAGGTATGCATTTACCTGATTATTTGGAAATGTGCCATCCTTGTCGATTGCATTCACTTGTGTCACTTTTGTGCCAATTGGTTCACCTTCCAAAACGGTTTCTTGTTCGCGTTCGGTGAATAAAGGAATTTCGTCGTTAACATCTTCGAGCATAATGTAAACAGTTGCTTCCGATGCCAATTGTTGGGCGCCATTATTCTGTAAATGTAGACGGAAGGAGAAAAGTAGGAAAAAGAATCACATTAGAGATAAAAATAATAAATTTTCATAGTTTTTCTGGTGTAGAAAATGCACCGCTGCTGATATAAATTTGAAAATATATTTTGCATGTTTCGAGTAATTTCATTACAAATTTAGGCTACAATTTTACAGAAGTACATTCATTTGTTTTTAAGTACATAGTTAAAATTATATAATTTGTACATTGCTTGCATATTTAAAGTATAGCTGAATTATTTTAATAATATTCCGCATATTAAAAAACATTTACTTGAATAAATTCTTTTTACTACCATTTTAAATTTCATATTAATTGATTAACATGTCACAAAAAAATACCTTTCAGTGGCATTTACCTCTTAAATTTTTTTTTAAAACTTCTGTAATTTTAGTAATTTTTTCCAGCTTCCGTTTTTATTAAACTATTTGCTATTTTTTGTGTTTTTTCTAGTGCGCACTGAAGACTTTAATTAATTTTATTGATAGTTGCATTTTTTTTAACATTTTAATATAATTATTTTTTAATAAGTTTATTTCTTGTTTTTGTTATTGTCGTAAAAATGACAATGTTTTAATCACGTTATAAATGGATGAAAGAAATAAATTTTCATGTAGTTTATCGGTACGCACCACAATATCGAGAACTATGTTATGTAAGCAGCATTGAAAATCATGTAGACAAAGTCAATAACTATGAAGACAGCAAAGAAAGACATAAGTTTATTTTCATACCAGTATAATAAAGGTTGTTTTTTTTTAGAAGTGTGGTTTTCAATCTGTCAATACTTTTTTTGGAGTTGGTCTTTGTAACAGCTGTCACTTGATTTATGCTCAGTTTGGTTTGCCATTTCATAATGAATAGACTTACTCCTGAACAACGTTTACAAATCGTGCAAATTTATTGCCAAAATAATGGTTCGGTTCGCGCGACGATTTTGCTCAGCGATGAAACTCACTTTTGGTTGAATGGGTGCGTTAATAAGCACAATTGTCGCATTTGGAGTGATCATAATCCACAAGCCATTGTTGAGACGCCGTTACACCGTTACATCCTCAAAAATTCACTGTTTGGTATGCTCTATGGGCAGAGGGAATCATTGGTCCATATTTCTTCAACGATGAAGCCGGTCATAATGTTACAATGTAACAGTCAATGGGCAACGCTATAGAGATATGATTAATGACTTTTTCGTGCCTGAATTGGACAATGTTGATGTGGACGACCTTTGGTTCCAACAAGACGGCGCTACATGCCATACAGCGACGGAAACAATCAATTTATTGAAGGAAACTTTTGATAAGCTCATTATCTCGCGTAGTGGGCCTGAGGCGTGGCCTTCAAGATAGTGCGATGTAACAACGCTGGACTATTTTTTGTGGGGTTATGTAAAGTCACTTGTCTACGAAAATAAGCCCGAGACGATTGACGCCTTGGAAGAGAATATTCGTCGCGTTATTACTGACATACGGCGCCCCAATTGCTGCAAAAAGTGGTTGAAAATTGGGCCTCTCGGCTGGAATTTATGCTAACCAGCCGCGGCAGCCACTTGCCGAAATCGTTTTTAAAACATACTGGCAAATCCTTATCTTTATAATAAAGCTAAATTCTTGGCCATAACATTAAATTATATGCGTTTTATTTCTTCTTGAAAACCATACTTCTAACAAAAACACCCTGTATTATTATACATTGTGGTCGCTGTGGCGTAGTGGTAGTGCGTTGGGCTACTACGCAGAATGTCCGGGGTTCGAATCTCGGCACAGGCAAAATCAAAACAAACAAAAAAGTAGAAAAAATAATTTTTCTACACGGCACCACCTCTTGTCAGGCAATGGCACACCTACAAGAGTAAAAATTGCTATGAAAAGCTATTCACTTCGCCGTTCGATTTCGGCATTAAACTGTAGGTCCCTTCCATTCATGTACAAATATAACACGCACAACATGAGTGAATGCGAAAAAGCTCGGCCTAGGCCCTCCATGGGCTGTTGTCTCATTAAAAGTAAAGTAAAGTAAATTATACATTACATTTAGAATCATGTAGAAAATATCGGACATCTTGCAGATGTCATCGACAACCATATAGAAAACAACAAAGCACATAATATCAATAACCATGAAAGTCGGGGCAACTATGATTATTATCTAAGAAGAAAATATTGCAAAAAACGTCAGAAGCCAATTAGAAAATGTAAATAGCCTGATAGCAAAATTGAGTATTAAGTAGATAGTGTCAAAAAGAGAATCGATAATATTGGTACTTATGAATGTAAATAGTTGCAGAAATCATGTATACTCAAACGACAAAAATTCGTGACCATATAGATAATATCGCCAACAATGTGGATAACATATATAGGTATATAATTATGTAGAAAGCATCGGGAACCATGTCACTGTAAACATTATTGTTCATGTATCATAATCACGAAATGCGTTAATGACATAAAAAACCAGGTGAAAAAGGTTGAAAACAGTGTATCAAAAAGAAACGGGCATCCATAGTTACATAGATAAGAGAACAATATTGATAACAATTTAACAATAAACGAAGTAAACAGCAGACAAGACCACATGTAGACAACGATGGCCATGTAAACAATGGGAAGAATATTGAAAAAAATGTCAGAAACCAAATAGAAAATATAAATAGCCTGATAGCAAAATATATAATAGAAATGTAATTCTAAATAGCGTTAAGAATTATGCAGATAACATCGAGACCTAAGAATATTACACCGAAATTGATGTAGGCAGCATTGAGAATCATGTAAGACAGCACAACTGTAATACATATGTCAAGATCAAGGACCATGTAAAATGCAACCATTTCGGATAATATGAAGACAACAATGATATCATTTAGACAATATCGGAAATCTTGAAGATCAAGGGTCATGTTGAAAAAACAACATAAATGTGTAAATATGTACATACTTGGATTAAAAAAAAAACGAAAATATCAATAAAACATTTACCATAAACAATTATATAATTTGCATTGAAATACATCAATCATATCAGGGAACTTTATAGACACTATTCGAAAACAATATAGGCAACATCAATAACATTGTAGGCAACATCAAGAATTAGGTAGAGAATATCGAGTAGACAACATAAAAAATTATTGTCGACAACCATGTAGAAAATCAGGAGACCACTACAGCGGTAAGGAGTGAGTTAACATCGACGCAGAAACTAAGTTGAAAACAGTGAAAACAATTTCGAGAACATTAGAAACCCAATAGACATTATCTTGAATCATGTCAAAATAGCAATATCAAGGAAGGACTGGAACAACTTGGTAGATAAAATCAGAAAATATGTACTCATAGATGTAAGCCATAAGGAAATCAGTGAAAGTGATATAGTAAATAATGTAAATAATATAGAAAATCAATCATTGAGGAAATTTAGATAATGTCAAGTAAAAGCTAAAAATTCAAATTTTATCAGAGAATTTCAATTTGAGCTTAACTATTAAATATTTTGTTATTAAAACCAATATTTGAACATTCGTTAAGAGTGAAAATAATATAAAAATTATGAGGATTAACAAAAAAAAAAAAACTGTTGAGGTATGCATACAATACTTATATATAGGTAATACCATATGTAAAAGTAAAAGACTGAGCTTCATAGTTTCAGACTGATTTTAATATCAAAAATATATTTTTTGTTTGTTTGTTTCTTCCACGTTTTTTGCAAAGATAAATAAGTAAATCCAAATTGTATGTTTACGTATATTTTAGCGGTGGCAATCGAACACCACAAAGATCAGAAAAAATAGCGCATTCAAATACACAAATTTGCAATATAAACCAAAGGGCAACCATTAGAGAAAATGCAGAAAAATGGTGGTAGTAAAAGTCAGTTTTACACTTCAGTAAACCATTGCGCTACCACTACACAAACAACCATAACCCATCACATACCATAATAAAAAAACGCAACAAAACAAAAACGAATCACATTTTAACAATTTCAAAATGTAATTTCCACGTTTTTAGTCAAAAAATACCCACAATTTGTTGCTATTTTGTATATTTTTATTTATGCTATTGTTAGCAAAGAATTGCATATGTATTGCAAGGGTATAAATGCAAATATATTTTTTACTATTACTGTATGTGTATGTACAATATAAAAACAATACAATTGTTTATTTTGGCGTAATTGCGAAAATATGTCAAACAAATTTCAGCATTGCACATAAAATTCTGCGTGTGAGAGTGGTGGAGGTGGGCGCATGGGGTCCGTGAGTTAAACGAAAATAGCTTTGTGTGTTTTTAGAATTCCTAATGTGATTTTTAGCTTTTTTCGCGTAATATTTTTATTTCACCCATATACTTTACTTTGTATACAAATATATTACGTGTTTTATTTTTGTGTTTTTATTAACAAATTGCAGTAATACTTAGTTGGAGGGGAGTGCTTGCTGGTGGGAGTGCTGCTGTGCCACTGATGATTCACAGGAAAAAATATGTCACAACTCGTTGACAGAAATGGTTGTTGATTTTTACTTACTAAAATGCAGCAGTTATGTTTTTGTTTGTTTATTTGTTGCTATTTTTCTAGTTTTGTTATTGTTGTTATTATCGTTTCCACTATGAAGTCATAAAACATTTCGGTCGTTTGGTCTTACTACTACTACTACTACATATGACCGACCGTATGCATGTGTGTATGAGTGTGTATGTATGTATAAGTTCGATGGGCTCGTAGAGTGATTTATGTAAATGTGCCAAACTGAAAAAGCTCGCAATATTGTGGGCGTACAATTGTGCATTTTAACACAATAAGTAAAAGAGAAATTTAAACATTATTGATATAAATGAATTTGTTACTTTTATGGAAAAAATTAATATCAATTAAAATCAGCATATTTTATTGAATAAAAAATGTATGAAGCATTGATTGAAATATTCTTTTTTTTTTTTGTTTATCATTGATTATCCTATTTTTTTCTGTGCCTGACATATGTAATACTTGGTTGCATTTGTTGTTTGCTCATTTCATTCATAAGATTAATGTGGGGAAAATATGACAGAATTAAAAATTTAAAAGCAGATAATCCGAACAATAAATAAATGAATATATGTAAAACTGAAAGAGGATTTCGAGCAAAACGTATTCGCTGGAAAAGTTATAATTCAATAAGTATAAAGTTAAATCCATAGTTAAAGTTTATGTAGTCATACCATTTTTACATGCGCTTCAAGATGAAAGAAATTCCACCCATACAAATATTATATTTATGTATGTAAGAAAGTATATAAAGTTCAGGAGCTAGAGATATGAAAGTTCTTCTTTAGGAAAAGAAGACAAGTACTTATTTTTTAAGTTTGAATAATACAAATTGAATAATGTAAATTGTTTTCTTTTTTATAAAAGTATATAACTATCAAGCTAATAAAATCAAGTTGGGGATAACTTGAGCGTTGGGAAGCCATTGCAGAAAATCTGTGGCTATTTGCTACCTCCGAGTACCCATTATAAAAATACCTACAAATATTCTCGGAAATAAAGTCGGAATTCGAATACATTAATAGCAAAGAAGTTAGGTAACTGCTCTACTTAATTCACAAATATTTTGATCAAGATGAGAAAACAATCTTTATGAAAATCTTCATATAACACCCCTTTTTTCAACAAGTTCATTTTTCGAAAAAAAAAAAAGTAGATTGTTGAATGTTTTTGCATTCACTGCCTTTCTTTCCCTCGCTCAACTTGACCATTTTACTTTCTCTTCATGTTTCTACTCTCAACACACATACATATATTGATTTCTCTTTTGTTATCATTCAAAATGATTTCATATTACCTACTACTTGCTGGTGATGCAAATGTATGAACATATCATCTATCATGTAACTATAAACCACTGCCATAATAAATCTATTATCCTTTGCTTTCTCATTGTACCTTTATTTCTCATCTCCATCTTTGTATCTGTGTATCTGTTAAAAGATATATCTGTTAATTCTAATATCAATATTCGAGGCATATTTGCAGGTGCTTTTAGCATAAATTGTATCAGTGGCGTAGATAGAAATTTAAAATGGGAAGAGATATTTGCTCTGATTCCATACAATGTCTGGGGTTGTCAGGTAAATAGGAGAAATTTACCAAATTTCATTCCTACGTCACTGAATTGTATTGTTGTTTGTATGTATAAATCATCAAAACATCAAATATGGAGGTTATTGTGCGTTACTTTGAGGTTCACTATTAGATACGATGTGTAAATGTATGTGTGTCTGTGTTTAGTGTAAGTCTACCACAAAGCTTTCACAGCAATATAAGTTTATTTGGAGCACACACACACACACACACACACACACACACACACACACACACTCACACTTAAACACATTTATATTATATTATACGAAAAATATACGCCATAGAGAAGTAACGTAGACAAATATTTACTTTGCATTATGAATTTGTTCAACTAAATATTTTTATAACTAGTTACATTGATTAGTTACATTAGAATTCATTCGAAACAGCCCGAAATCGTTTTTAAAACATACTGGCAAATCCTTATCTTTATAATAAAGCTAAATTCTTGGCCACAACATTAAATTATATGCGTTTTATTTCTTCTTGAAAACCACACTTCTAAAAAAAAACACCCTGTATATTAAAATTAAGTCTCCAAGAGTTATTAGTTTTCACCGTACAGTTCTCAAAATTACAGCAATTTCTTTTAACTAAAATTTGATTTAAATTTCAGATTATTTCCCTTAAATGCAAACAAATCTCTGTTACTTCAATATGAAAGCAAATATCATCTAAAATCTATACAAAATTTTATATATTTACTCATAAAGAATATTATGGTCGAAATGCCTGCATTACATATTCTTGTAAGTAAGATATTTATTTTCTTTCATGTGGTATTATAGAATTATTGCTTTCAATGCATATGTAGTATGTACTTATGTACTAATGAATAGAAAAAGGTACATAAGTACTATACATAGTACGTATGTACTTAATATCCAAATGTAACTACATATGTAATTGTATACATACAAATAATAAATAAAATTTAATCTTTGATATATGATTTATGCTAATAACAAACAGAAAGCAGAAAGAAAGAGAGAGTGAGTGAAATAGAATCAAAACTTAATAACAAACAAAGTAAATACACAATGTTAGCGTAAATGCAAACAATAAAAACAAAAGCAACAAGAAAAAACATATACCATAAATGTAATATGTCACTGATATGACAAACTAATAACACAAAATAAAAGACTTTGATATAAAATACCACAAAGCATATTAAAAAATTATTTTTTTCAAACATTTAAGTAATGAAATATTTCATAATTATCAGAACACTGGAAATAATATATTAAAGGACATAAATATGTATGTTAAATTTTTCAGCATTGCTAATATATTAAATTTTATCAGCTTTCACTATGCTATCTCGTTAAAGTTTCCCATTTCCATCTGCACGATATATGTACCTAATTATTTAAATTTATAATAGTTCGTAATTTATATGTATAAGTATGCATATCATGCATGTTATATGTATGTATTATCATGAATGCAACAATTTTATGATTGCTTTTTATTTTCTGCATTTTTTATTGTGCCGTCTATTAACTTATACTTTTTTTATTGTTAATATTTCCATAATTTGTTTGTTAAATGATAGCCAAAAAAAATATCAGTTACGAAAATCAAAATAAATATTGTTGTAATTTTATAAACACAATTTATTGGACTACAAAAGAAATTGTTCGTTTTTTTAATTGAACAATTACTTTACAGTATACTAAAACATTATTCAAATAAATCGCATCATGATAATGGGCAATTAAACAAATATTTATAAATAGTTTGCTTTTTAATCAATTCTTTTAAACAATATATCAACTATACTACTGTGGGCAAAAGTTAGTAAGACTTTGTTCATAATTTCAAATTTTTTTATTCATTCTTCCAAATCTATTTCGTCCCCTTCAAAGTAATCCCCCCCCCCCCCCCCCGGCCCTAATACACTTGTGCCAACGTTTTTTCCAATTCTCGAAACAGTTGTTAAAGTCAATTTCCGGAATAGCCTTCAATGCGCTTAGCGATTCATGTTTAATGTCTTCAATTGACTCAAAACGGTGTCCACGAAGCGGTTTTTTGAGTTTAGAAAATAGCCAAAAGTCACACGGTGCTAAGTCAGGCGAATAGGGTGGTAGGGTGGTTGCGGAACGATATCAGTCGAATTTTTGGCAAAATGGTCTCGTAAAACCAATGCAGTGGTTTTGGAACCAATCGTGCATTCATTCTTCTTAGGCTCAAATGATGTTTTAAAATGGTTTTCACTGATCCTTCCGATATTCCAACGATGCCAGTAAGGTCTCTGACTGTTAATCGTCGATTCTCGAGCACCAATTCCTTGATTTTATTGACGTGTTGATGGCCGTCCTGGACGTGGTTCGTCGTCAACGCGTTCTCGACCATCTTTGAACAATTTGTACCAATCAAAAACACTTGCTCGCGACATATAATTATCACCGAAGGCCTTTTGCAACATTCTGAACGTTTCGGCACCAGAAATTTGATTCCGCACACAAAATTTAATGGAACTTTTTTGTTGAATAATTTCACTCATTGTGAAAATCGCCGCAGAAAGACAAGCGTATACTAAACACTAATGATTATTTTGATGTGACATTTGGTACAGATGTCACCGACAGTCATACCAACCTTAAAAAAATAATATTTTGATGAATGGGTTTCCGCGCGAAATTTAAACTAAAAAGTCTTACTAACTTTTGCCCACAGTAGTATATTTGGAAAATGTAGAAAATTTATATGAAACTTATTCAAAACTGCAAAATTGTCCCTGCCTCGTTGTGAGTTATGCCATTAATGTTAAAGAACCCTGCAATTTAGAGTTTAAATGGGCTAAATGTCTCTCTCGTCATATTTAGTAATTGAACGTTTCATTCAACTTTTTAACTAAAAAAAAAGCAGACAAATTTAGTTCAGAATTAAAACAAAGTTCCAACCGAAATTCAAACACTAATTCAGGTCAATATTAGTTAAAAAACATTAAAACCTAATTCAGATAAAAATTCAAATTGAAATTTAGAATAAAACTCAGACCAAAAGCTCAGAACAAGAGCATCCCAAAAATGAAAGAATAATTCATGTCAAAATCCAGATCTATGTTAAGTCCACAAGTTCACAAAACAAAAACTAAAAACCTGATCATAAAAACTGAAGTGAAAATATAAATTGTCAACCTCTCTTAACGAATATTTGATGGTCTAGTACAGCTAAGAAGGTGAACCTTCATGTAATTTGAGGCGGCCAAGACTGATCATTAATTGTAGTGTCAGTCAATTTATGTTAATCATATACGAAAAATTTTACTTGTTGTCTTTGATATGAAGTGTGTCTTAGGATTTCCAAAGAAGATGTGCTACATATGAAATTTTGTTTGGGTTTGAAATACTTGCACTAGTTCTAAATTTGGAAAGATTTCAACCTAAAAATAAATTTAAAGCGTTATCAGATCTTTGTAGGTTTGGCTTTATTTGAAAAATAGTGGGAATTTTTTTTTAAATTTTGTCAGACATGGTCATTAACGGGCATGTGATTTCCAAAAAATGTCTATGATGTTAGCACTAAAACAGTCAATTTCCAAGTTGTTAAAAAGAACCTTTCGAGTTGAAATTGATTGATTAAAATTTAAATCGAAAAATAGTTAATTTCGATAAATTTCAATTTTAAACATTCAATTTAAAATCAAATAGGACCTCTTAAGTATCAAAATCAAAGTTAACAGTGTTATTGATAATAACTTGGAAGTATCTTTATGAAAATCACTTGGCCCGTTGTAATACCTGTATCCCCTATCTTCATCATTATCTACCTTCTTTATAGTTTTCATAAATTTAACCGCTTCTTGAGAGCTTGAAATGGTGGTGGAAAAATTACAAATATTGTTTCGCATTTTATTACCTTACTTTATAAAAGTATGTAATTACTTCTATTTTCTTATTATTTTTTAAACTTGTCAAAGTGTCGAATCGCAAGATGAAAATTTCAGACGCAACAAAGTCATCTGAATTTAAAATCAAAACCCTAAAGTTCAGAGCAAAACGAGCAATTAGCTTTTTAACAAGTTTTTAAAAATCTATTTAAATCAGTACAGAATATTTACGAGGGTAGATCAATAAGTACCCGTGTGTGAAGACAGCTGGCGTTGCTGAGGGAAGTTGTGTTACCGTTGTGTACTGCCATCTGGCACACGACACCACACTAATTTTCAAACTGATTCATAGGTTAGTTTTTATTTGTCAGCCATTAGTTTCACACGTGTTTCGTGTTTCGCGACAAAATGGAAAAAGAACAATATCGATCCGTAATTCGCTTTTTACTTTTGGATGGAAAAACATGCGAAGAATTAAAGCGAAGTTGGATGCTGTCTATGGGGACCCTTCACCATCTATGACGACCGTAAGATATTGGTTCAACGAATTTAAAAGCAGGCGAACATCTGTTTTTTTATGAGGAGCGCCCAGGCCGCCCGGCAGACGTGGGTGGTTACCGAGGAAATCGTTGAAAAGGTCCACGACATGATTCTCGCTGATCGCCGAACGAAAGTGCGCGAAGTAGCAGAGGCCGTAGGAGTGTCGTACGGAACGGTAATTAATATTTTACATAATGGGTTAAGAATGAGAAAGGTGTCGGCCCGATGGGTGCCGCGTGGACAACAAGCGGATACGGAATTGTCGCGGCCAAGTTTAATGGATTGAACTACGAATTACTGCCGCACCCACCGTACTCGTCCGACTTGGCTCCCTGAGACTTCTTTCTGTTCCCCAACATGAAAAAATGGCTCGGGGGGAAAAATTCAGCTCAAACGAGGAGGTTAGGTTATCGTCGAGATAGAAGAATTTGACAAATCGTATTTTTTGGAGGGGTTAAAGAAATGGCACTAATGGTACTAAATGGTACTAAAAGAAGATTATGTTAAAAAAGAGAAAAAAAAATTTGTGAAAAACTTTCCTCTCCATTCCTAACACGGGTACTTATTGATCTACCCTCGTATATATAAATGCATTTTGTTTTTGTTTTACTTATAGAATGGCCGGCCATCTCTTTTGTAAACCCTACATCATTCTTCATATATGCATGTAGTTTTAAATTCCCCTGTAACGATAACAAGATGAACAAGTTGCTCAAGTTGAAAAAGAGAAAACATTTTCATTTCATCGTTTAATATATATAATTTAATTCTAAATAGTTTAATTTTAATAAGAAAATTGACAATTCTAAAGTCAAAACTTGTAAATGTCATTTAAAATTATTTTTTGGTTTTTTTTTTTTGTTTTGTTTTTGCTTACAACTCAAGTAACAAAGATAAACTTTAATTTTAACTATGTACACAAACTTACTTAGATACATTCGTATACATATGTATGTACATGGTGTGTACACTGTACAGTTTAAACAAGCTCATGTGCAAAATACATAGTAATTTGCATTTACTACTTAAACGCAAAGAACGCATTTACCCTTCGAAACATACAATAGCATACACACACATATACAAAAATATGTACATACTGTACATACATAAGTATGTATGTATATGTAGATGTACATGTGTAGTGTTATGTAATAGTAATAGTAGCAACAAATACTTTTCGTGTGTTTTTTCCTGTATAATTAAAACTTTTCAAATAAAATAATTACAAATATATACGAGTACTCCTATATGTATATCCTATATGTCCTCGTGTGTGTTTATGTATTTTAAATTGAAAAAAGGAAAACTAAATAATCGTATGGTTAAAACTTAGCTTGAAACCCTAATTATGTGGTGACACAAAAAGTCACAGAAAATTATTCAAAAAATGTTCTTTAATATGCAAATTGTTATTTTCTAGTTATAGAACACATACATATACTACCTCAATCATGTATGTATGTATGTATGTACGCAAACTTTTCAATATTCGAGAACATGTGTAACACTTATGTACCAAAAGCAGCTCATGTGTAGTTACTCTACTCACCTCAACACGTATGGTCAAATTGTATTCCTTTATACTTTCATAGTCCAACGGATGATTAACCTTTATGTCTGCCCATGTGTCCCCATTATCCGGTCTTTGTTGTAAATAGAATGTATGGAATTTGTTCGTTTGTGCCGTTGACCCTGGCATTAAACGATAAAAAACCGTTGGATTTCCTTCAATACCCGAACTGATGACATTATGACGTTGCAGTGTTTTCAGTTGAGTTGGATTCGATTGGAGCGAATGTGAGGCGGCGAGTGTGGTGAACAACAAAGTATGTATGTAAAAAGATTATGTATATTAGTAAATCTGTTTTATTGAAATTTCAATGTATTTTTTTAAAACATAAATATTTAAAATATATAAGTATATATATAAAAAAATAATAAAAAAACAATATATATATAAAATTAAATGAAAAATGACAAAATAATTAAACTACATAGTTAATACACAATTACATATTTTTATTATTATGTATTTTTAATATTCCATGTAAATACTGAAGTGGTTTATTAAAAACAGATTTGTAATTTTTTTATTTTGTTCCAAAAATCAGAACCATTTTTGTCATTCTTCATTTTGTTTTTCTTTATGTATACATAAAAATACAGATAAATAAATTATATGTGATAAATCAATAGAAATTATAAATATGTAAGTACATAAGTATATTGTAGAAATATTGTGACTATATTTAGGTTTTTAAAGTTATGCAAATACTTATTAGACAGTTTTATTTATTTACACATTTAATGTGTAAATAAATACAGAAGGTAAAAACGATTCACACATTTTATGCGCATAAAATCAAGAAAGCGAATGATGTGGCACTTCGAGTAAAACGCTAATCAATGATTGGTAAAAACTTGCACTAAAAGATTAAGTTTCAGTGTGCAAAATGGTTGCAAAACTGAATCTCTCCAAAAACAACATTTTGTTATCACGTTTCAGTGATAAATTTAATATGAATTTCTTACCATAATTATTTTTCAAAATATTTCTACAAAATTGCTTAAAATAATATCGATTTAATAAAAATAATTATAAAAAATTTATGTGTAAGGTAATTTTTTAATTTTATGTATTGCTAAAATCAACAAAAAATTTTTGTTTTTTATAAAAACGTAAAAAAGTTGAAAATATGTTCTGAACGGAAAAAAATGTTTAAGAACGTTGTGAAAAAGGTGTAAAAATGGTTTGTAAATAAAACAAAATGTTTTCATTTTGTACATGCGACATAACAAAATACAAAAATCTATGATTTATGACGCATTTATTATTATTTTTTTATTTTAATGTAACATAAAAAATTGTTTAAAGACGAAAAGTGCGAGTTAAGTGTTTCGTATATAAGAAAAGATAGAAAAAAAGACAACTTAACATACTGTGGGAGTATGTGACTGTGCTTGTTAAAAAAGCAACAAAACATATGAGCAAATTGAATGGTTGTAAAAAAATTATCAACGTCACAAAAACAAAAACGCACTTGTTATTTAAATGACATCAAAAAATATAATTGCCATTTAAATATTATTTTCTTTTCCATTTGAAGTAGGAGGTGGGGTGGTACATGTGTAAAATAAAATATTTACTTTTGTTTTTAATCAGCAGCACATTTATTTGGCAATTCCACTTTAAAATGTCGGTAGCACAAAAATACACTTCACAAACAATTTAAAGAATATTCAAAAATTAAATGCGCCGCCAATGAAAAAAGAACAAACTAACACAAAAACTTAAACATAATGAGACAGTTTGATTTTATTTTATTTTTTTTAAAGCACTTTCCAAAAATATAGGTAATTTACTTTGGCCGGGCATGGAGGAGTATCGAGGGAGGAATTTGGTATGATAAACTTTTTTGATATGCTAAATGAAATTGAATTTTGAATATGGATTATAGGTTTTTAAAATGATTTTATGATTTTATGGGCTTATGGTTTAGAGCTTACGTGTATATGTGTGGTGTGTAATAGTATTACAATTTTTTTTTTTTTAATTTGTGTTTTCTAATGGTCTCAATTTTTAGGTGTTTTGAAAAAAAAACTTTAGTGGCTTACTTAAGCTTAGTTAAGCTTTGTAGGACTAATATGTAGAGTAACATTTTATTTATGTAATACCAATTCTAAGAAGTTATGAAAAGGAAAGTTTTAATTTAGTGTCAACGAACCAACCTCGTAATTAATTATGCTAGTGTCACTATGTAATTGGATATTGGGTATATATGGTATATTTGGTCTTATTTGTTTTGTGTTTTAGAACTGGGTTAAACATAATGAAATTGAATTCCTTTGGGTATATGTAAATCTAACATCTAAATCAAATAATTTCTACACTTGTGCTGTCTTGCCTTTTTTGCTCTTGGATTTATGATACTTAAGTACTTAGTTTTATTTATTTTATTGATAATACTTTGCAGTAAGAAGGTACCTCATTTGCGATAAACAGTTCAATTCACAGTTGATAGTTAATGCATCTTAACTTATATAATCATGTGGGTACAATTTTTTGTTGGAAAATCAGAGAATTTGAAAGTATTTACAAGAAGTCAGAAGTTGCTAGGTTTTTATGAACTACGAACTGTGAATTGAATTTGTATATATATCTGGAATAAATTTAGGGCATTTAAGTTTGTAAAATTTTGCAGCATTCTTAACTGTTTCTTCCTTATCCCTTTACTTGGTTAAACAACTGAAACAACCAAATGCCACTTATACGTATATAAAACAATTTAAAATATTTGCTTAAAAATATAAAAATAAAGAATTAAAGAATTACGCACAAAGCTTACATACAGCAATTAGTGCCGGTTAATTGAACCTTCATTGATTTCGTTAGAAATTTTACGTTTACAATACAAAATAAACCTCAGTTTTCAATGCTTAGACTTCAGGCTTTATAGTTTTTAATCAATTTTGCTCATCTACATTCAGCAGTTTTGACAATTTGTAAAAAATACATTTCTACTTTTTCCCCCATAAGTTAAATATTGTTAAATATTTCTACATATTCTGGCTTTCAAATAACATGGAAATAATTTAAAATATTAGGTCTCATCTCTTTTAAAGCCCATGTAAACAGACATGCTTATTAGGCAGGTTGTTTGAAAAATCCACAAAAAGTAGAAAATTTAATTATTTATGCATTTAAAATTCACAATTCATTTAGATAAAATGACAAAATTGATGTAGAAATAATAATCGCATAGGTACCCATATATTTTTCTGAGACTTCAACTATCTAAACCTTTAAAAAGCACATGGAAAAATATGCTGATTTCATTTAGCAGAAGTTATTAAAAAATTTTTTTTTCATTGTGGTACATTGCGGCCGTGGTATAGTGCGTTGGACTGCTAAGCAGAGTGTCCGGGGTTCGAATCTCGGCACAGACAAAATCAAAAAGTAGAAAAAATAATTTTTCTACACGGAAGCACCTCTTTAGAGGCAATGGCAAACCTACAAGAGTAAAAATTGCTATGAAAAGCTTTTCACTTCGCCGTTCGGATTCGTCTTTAAACTGTAGGTCCCTTCCATTCATGTACAAATATAACACGCACAACATGAGTGGATGCGAAAAGCTCGGCCTAGGCCCTCCATGGGCTGTTGTACCATTAAAAGTAAGTAAAGTAAGTACATTGTGAAATAAATAGATTCAGCATAAGAATCTATTTGAGATGTGTAACTTTACACATTTAATGAGGAAAAAATATAAATAATTTTGAAAAATTATTACTTATTAAAAAAACAAAAAACTATGTTGCATTTTATTGCTACATTTCCCTCCATAAGCTCCCAAATTATTGATTACTTATGTGAAGAAGGCAGTCATTACAAATGAGTTCATATCATTGATTGTAATTTTAAATTGTTTTTAAGTTTAAGATAATAATGGTGTGCTTTATTTTTTATTTACTTTTTGCACACTGTTTTTAATATCTACTATTTCTTTAGATACTCGTACAAATATGTAAATAGTTTCTACTTATTTTAAATATTATTTATTGTAATTATTATAAAATTTTGTTTTTGTTTTTTTTTTTTTTTTGTTAAATGCATCGTCAGATAGTTTACAGACCAATAGTTTTATTTTTTCCAATTGTCAATACCTTTTCAAAGCTACATTTATGAAATATTTTACCTAGGTAAGTACTTTGTCAAAGTTGCTTTCAAGCGTATAACCCGTTTTTGGTTGAGCTTTATCAAACTAGGTACACTGTTTAAATTCACAGTTTACTCGTAGACATACTTATGTATATTTATACGTATGTATGATAACTACTGATACCATATATGTATCATTGTGTGTGTTTGTGCTATGGATCTTAGCTTACATGTATGTGATAAAAAGTAGAAACTGTTCCATATAAAAAATTTAAATAAGAGACCATCTCCACATCTGAATATTTTCCCGGACCCCTAAATAAAATTTCACAAATATACGCGAACATTGTGAATAGGAAAAGCGTACGAGTATTTGAAATGAGTTTTAAGGTAACAAAATATGAATTATGTAGGTAGGTACTTGCAATTGTTCAATAGTGGACAGTGTTGTATTTTAGTGAATAAATTTTTAATAGATTCAACTCATGGATACAACTTGGAATACATGCATTCATACATTTTGGGAGCTTTATAGAATACACCATTTTTAAAACTATGTACGTGTTACTGCATACATTAAAATGGAAAAATGACAAATTCAAATATATATATATAATAACGAAAGAGAGAGAGAGATCACGAACGCAGTTAGCAACTGGAAATCTCGAGGTAGTTTTATTGTGGACGCTGTTGCATACTGTTGTCTGTCAGTCGAAATAAAATCAACAACAGAAACTGCAACCAAAGCAAGAAAATGCTTTTTTATCTATCAAGCTACATGCTGTTGTACATTGTTGTTGTGGCTTCAGGTAAATTGTACACGAAAAAGAAAAGCAGCACCAACAACAGCAGGGAGAGAATTAGCGGGAAAAGAAAGAAAAAAGTAGTTCAAAATAACACTAACGCCTTATACATGCATTGGAGCTCACGCTTTCACACGTGTTAGTAAAAAAACGCTCATAATTGCAACAAAAATGGGAAGCAAACATGAAATATCAGAAGCAGTATGTAGACACGCACACTCACATACAATACTATACACGATGTACGTAGGTACTATGAGTCCTTTTATAAAAGAATGATAGTACCATAGTTGTTGTACGAGTACATATTACTACGTACTAAGTATGTGTGTACATACATACATATGTATTATTGCGGTTCTTGTTCTTTCTCCTAGTACAATACAATTCCATAGTACTGTAATGGTGCAGACAAACATAATCACACAAACGCACACATACAAGCAAATATTCTTAGGAACACAGAGAGAGAGAGAGAGAGAGAGAGAGAGAGCGCGCGCCTCAGTGATATTCGCAACAATGCTGGAAATTGAAAACATTGTACATACATGATAAAAGATTATATATATTTTTAAGAACCCCTCATTCTACCATACATGATAGATAGATATCAACTATATGCGAGACAAAACAAAATAATAAAACAAAAAATAAATATTATCTTTTTTTGTTGCTTATCTATTGTTCACAGCATTTTATCTCTACAAAATCGTTTTCTTTTCTTTTGGTTTTATTATGATTTGTTTGCCTACTACCTCCACATACATCATTTTGCATATTTTACGCCCATAAGTATGCTGTGTTTATTAATATAGTATTGTACTCGTATGTATGTAAGTATGTAAGTACATATGTATGTACTATACACACTTTATTTTCTACTGTTACGGCAACGATTATTATTATTACTATTAGCATTAATATTTTTCTGTTCATTAAAAAAAACTTAATAATTGGTTTTTTCCTTTTATTACACATAGGAATATGAAAACTTTTTTTTTTTTTATAGAGTATTTTTGTACGTACATGATTCACCTATTACAATTTCATGTACTAAGTATACCTACTCGGCTTTGCACTGCATATTACAGAGTATTCTTACTTCAACGAAATACACTAGCACTATCTACTACTCGGATAGTAAGTATACATATTGGTACATATACATACATACGATACATATGTATTTAGTAATTAGAGTCATATTTTTATAGAATATAAAAAGTGCTGGGATAAGATAATTGCATACAAATAATAGAAGAGAAATAATAATTATAATATGTAATAATAGATGCAAGATTTATATTCTTCTGTAACTAAAATAAATATAATATTTAATTTACTCAAAATTTGGCATGTTATTTGATATACACATATTCGTAGGATATATACATATGTGCATATAGTATAAATTCAGAAGAATAAGGGTGCGGTGCAGTGCAAACACTCGTACATATGGTATGTGCAATATATTAATAATTGTAGTGCATTGGGAATGGAAAATTTGTTTTTGCTAAGGATAAATTTTCAAAACTACATTCCATTTTAGATTTAAAAATTCGATGCAAAATCGAAAGAATACCTACTCTTATCAGGTCGAAGTTTTCGAGCCTTAATGACAATCATATGGTAATTTATTAATGATGTCATCTCCAATGTTATCATCTCATTTTACTCGTTTTGTAAAATTTACACGCACATCATGTATGGATGCGAAAATCTCTACCTGTTTTGGCATTAAAGAAGAATATACAATTACAAAAGTAATGCTTGCCCTAAGGCAGCGCTCTCCAATATCCTACCATCACTCAAATTCCATTATGTAATTGATTTTCGGTAAACGAATTCTTATGACCTCAAAAATCTTATTTTATTTATTGCATCAATATTTATCATGTAAGGAAAGACTTCTGGTTCAAATGGCTTTAACATCCCAAAAAAACATATTGTTTACTAATTGTCATAGCATGCAGAAAAACTTAGTAGAAGAAACGAGCCGACCTGAACTGCGATAACTCTAAGTTAGGATAGATTTAGTGGTTGCCCGGTAGGACACATACGCATATACCACCAGGGTTTCTCATCTTTCCCTTTCTTATAAAAGAATCTATTTTTCAAATCATTTGGATATTGTTATATGTAAGTATAATTAACTAGGTCCTCTAAATGAACTAAGATAGGCCATTCAGAAAGTATTGACCTAGGGTATTTTCCCTAGAGATAGCCAGTGCTGGACGGATGCAAGAGGTAACGATGGGTGGATTCCTCCTCTTCTTCGTCTTTACAACTTCTACAAAGGTCATTTGCGGGCAATCACAGTCTAACTCTAATACGAAAGACTCTTGGAAGAATTTATTTTTCCTAAAGGTGTTTTAAATTGTTTTAGTCAAAGCTATACGAGTAAATGTAAAAGCGGGCTAGATTTAACTTTTTAAATAAGACCAATATTATTTTGATTTTTGATTTTGAATTTTGTCACTAAATTTTGCTGCATTGTTTTTATAAAAGCCCATTTATTGTAGGTCACCTGTTAAGATGAAAATTCATAAAACAATTTGTTCTTATTGTGAGTTAACAGCTAATTACGCTTACACCATTATTATCATTTAACTATGCGAAAGGCTTTGAATTTATTTACTTATGTACTTCAAAATATTTCAAGTGATTTAAAGATATACATTCTTTAAAGGAGGAAAGATTTCCTTGCACAATTGTAGAGTAATACCCGGTTAATTGGGTCATTGAAAGTACAAAAGGCTTTGGCTCAATCAGTCCAGTAAATTTTTAAACTAATAGCATTAAATTTTGTAACGAAAACAGACTGTGAACGCATTTCAGATTGAGTCAATTAACCGGGGACTTCTGTATAGTTATAACATGCAAAATTCAGTGTAATGTTACACACAAATAATGTAAACTTTTTATACTACAGCGTTCCTTTCCCGCATTTTTGGTTTTTCCTAATAAATACGAGATTGAAAAAAAATGCATTGCACACTTTTGTGTGTCACACATGTGAGATTAACAGGTTACTTTTATCTAGATTGTATACTACGTCGTATGTAGCTGGCTGGGAAGTTACGCACAAGCGAAATTAAAAAACTTTTGTGACCACAAAAGTTTTAGCTTATGTTGTTCTGATTTTTTTTACGTTAAAAAAAAGATACACAAATTTTACTGCATAATTTTAGGTTATTAAACTCACTGCCAACTAAGAGGCTACTTACGAGTAAATGCTAAAGAGTGGGGTCGGCAAGTAGTATGTAGGTGTAAGGCTTGCTTGTGTGCTTGATAACAGTGTGGGACCTAGAATAAGTAAAAGCGAGGGTGTGAAGGTGTGTGCGACTATTTGTGCTGTTACTAGGTAATTATAATGGTGCATTAAGAGAGGTAAAAAAGAGCTATAAAGAATGCATGGAGGTTATACAAATAAAACAGGTGTCATTAGTGCTGGCTATGCGTTGTGAATATATATAATTTACTAAAGCTGTGTGTATGTATGGGTTTAAGTGTGTGAGTGTGGTGGTGCTGCATTACGGTAACAGTGTTGATAGGAGCAAAAAGTGCAGGATATACTATATGTATGTGCACAAGTGCAAATAAAACAAATAAAAAAATGGAAATAACGGATACGGTTTTAAATGAGATGAAAATGAGATGTAGAAAATGCTGTATAAGTAAGTTCTTCTTTTTTGTTGAATTTTTTATATTGTGCGGAGATGATTTAAATGAATGCAGGTGATAAGCGAGATAGTGTTTAGTGAGAGGAAAAAAATTGGGAGAGTTGCTCATGGATGAGGAATTTTTTTCACAGTAATGGTAAGGAATTAATTAAATGCTGAAATATTTGGTTAAGAATGGTAAAAAGAAAATTAATATATAAAGTTATCTATGAAAATCTCAAAGTATAAATAAAATGGAGGTTAGCTGAAACGAATCAATTGAAAATTTCAGCATTTAACTAAAAAATATTTTTTCGATTATTTTAATTAATTAAAAAATATTTTATGAGTATTTTAATTAAGCAAGGGTTTTTGCACATAAAGAAAAAGGAATCAGTGCGTTTAATATTTAAACAACATACACAGAATAAACGCATAGAGATTGTTTATATTTATTTAAATCTAAAATAAGAATAGCATATAAATCCAATAAAACAAAAATAAGCGCATTGGAAATATATAAAAAAAAAAAAAAATCATAAAAATTTAATCTATGAATTAAAAATTCATAAAATATCTTCATCTCAAAAATAAAATACATAAATAATAAAAAATAAATTTTTACAGATATAAACTTTGTTTTATTGTTTTTTCTATTTTGTTTGTTTGTTTGTTTTTGATTAGGGACAGACCTGGCTTTGATCGAGACGACTTTTCCGCCTACCGGCATGTTTTCCTTGACGTAAATCGGCCCGTATACAGTATTATCCCATACGGGTGGGTTATTAGCACGATCGACAACATCGATTTGCACTTCAACGGTACGCGATAGCGGGGGATAGCCTTTATCTTGGGCCATTGCCTCCAATTTGTAGGTCTCACGCTGTTTTTCGTATATCGATTATCGAATAACGAATTTTCAAAAATTTGTATCATTTCGTTTTCAAAATTGAAGCGTTGCCAAAAATTGGTTGAGTGTGAAGTTTTCGTTTTTATAGTTTTGTTTTTTTGGTTTTTGTTTGAAGTTATATATAAAAAAGAGGCAAAAAACAATATTATGTTTATTTCTTTTAAGTTTAAACATAATTGCAATTTATAAAAATGTTTAAGAACATTTTTTGTTTTGGTAAATAAAAAATATTTAATTAAAAAATTATAAGTACCAACACCAGAAAAAAAAATTATTTAATTTTTTTTGGATCGGAAATGGGGAAATATTTATATTGACCTAATCTACTTCTAAAAAGTGCACGAGTTTCTTATTTTCGCTTTTTGTATTCACACACACATTTAAAGCTTCGTTAAACCATTTATTTGATTTTTTTCAAACGAAAGTTATTAAATGTAAAAATCAAAAATTGTAGAACAAAAAACTTTAGTTTTGTTTCTAAAAATATTCAAAATTTTCTGTTATTGTTATTTTTTTGTTTTTTCATAGGCAGTGCAAATTATTTTTACCTTTTTTATATTTTTATCTCGAGTCTCGATCCTAGCCAAAATTTTGATTAAAATCTTTTTTCTTGGTTTTACATATTATTTAATTTTGAGATAATTTAAAATTATAAGAATTTTATAGTTATTTGATTAAGCGAAATACGTAACCATAAAGTAAATACGCATGTAGTACATATTTCATTACTAAACTAAATAGATGAAGAAGAGATAAGATAAAGGTTAAGGTAAGGGTAAGGTAGAGGTAAGTTAGAGGTAAGTTAGAGGTAAGTTAGAGGTAAGGTAGAGGTAAGGTAGAGATAAGGTAGAGGTAAGATAGAGGTAAGGTGGAGGTATGGTAGAGGTAAGATAGAGGTAAGGTGGAGGTAGGGTAGAGGTAAGGTAGAGGTAAGGTAGAGGTAAGGTAGAGGTAAGGTAGATGTAAGGTAGAGGTAAGGTAGAGGTAAGGTAGAGGTAAGGAAGAGGTAAGGTAGAGGTAAGGTAGAGGTAAGGTAGAGGTAAGATAGAGGTAAGGTAGAGGTAAGGTAGATCTAAGATAGAGGTAAGGTAGAGATAAGGTAGAGGTAAGGTAGAGGTAAGGTAAAGGTAAAGTAGAGGTAAGGTAGAGGTAAGGTAGAGGTAAGGTAGAGGTAAGGTAGAGGTAAGGTAGAGGTAAGGTAAAGGTAAAGTAGAGGTAAGGTATAGGTCAGGTAGAGGTAAGGGTAGAGGTAAGGGTAGAGGTAAGTTAGAGGTAAGGTAGAAAACTCCAAGGTTAATAAAAGGAAAAGAGGAACAGGGCTATTGAGGTTTATTTTTGTGACATTGGCTGTCACACGGATTCAATCTTTGTTTTCGTATTTCGCATTTATACATAATCAAGTGGATATCGGTAATTTGATTATAACATAAATTTGCAATTATTGTAAAATTTAAAATAATAACAAAATAAATTAGTAGGTTACTTACTTCTAATTTACTTCATATTAGTCAATAAATGAAAATTGATATTTGTATATATTATATATTATTAGCACAATTAAACATTAATTATCAAAATCAATAATAAACACAAAATCATTAAATAGAAACTCAAAACTATGTAAAACAGGATTTGTGCAGTTTTATAGCTAACATTTTTAATAAATTTAGCAGAATATTTAGTTAGAATAGTAGAAAGTAGTAATGTAATTTATACAAAATTTCAACTTTCAAACAATTGTTTTTTAACATTTTTTGTTTGTTTTGTAAACCAGTTTCTAAATGATAGTTTAAACTTAGAAATTAATTAAAGTTTATACATTCACTTAAGACTCTGGCTTTAAATTGTAGTAGTAATTGCCTGTATAACCTATAAAATCCTATGTAATTTCATCTTACACTTAAACTTTCACCTTAGAACACAAGTATATCGCTAAACTAATTATTGTTTGTATAGTTTCATGTTGTAAGGAATTCCATTCAGCAACCAATTACTTATTAACTAATTGAATTCTTTCATTTTCCCTAATACCAAATTTTATTAGTATAATTTTTTTCTAACACCAATTTTAATAGGTACCAGCTTTTCTTCTTCTTATTTAGTCTCCAAAGCCTTTAGTGCTTTTCCTGTTTTTTGTCGTAGGTTTTCGTTAAAAATGCAATTCTTTTATGTTGAGTGTAATATAAAGGACTTAAAGCATAATCGAGCTTTACTTTGATGGTATTTGTAGTTATGTAGTTGGGATACACAAATAGGTAGTTTGATTAAATTTTTTAAAAACAATCTGTTGTGGGGAGGAAGGAAACCAAATCCAATTAGAAAATGGAAAATATGTATATACCAAATGTTCCAGATGGAGATTGTTAAGGGTTACGATTTATAAAATATATGGAAATGCAATGCGAGTATTTTTCTTTTAGTCAAAATTCAAAAATATTACCCTCGTGAACTTGTAGAGATTCACGGAGTATGCTGTTTGCAAAAAATCTTACTAAAAATGCGAACAACTTTTTGCTGCAAAAGTTTCTGTAGAAAGCGCACGACAAAAAACTTTTTGTTGACTTAGCAAGAACACAAGCCAGTCAGCGAGTACAAACACCAGCTTCAAACCAGTATCAGCGCCTCTACCAGATAGCAACAACAAACAACAAGAATATTGTCGCCGCCAATTGTCAACATTATTCAACAGAGGAAACTACATAGCATCATGCAAAATATACATAGTAGGTATTTTTTTAATGGATGGTGATTTTGGGTGCGCACAAGTGTGTCACCAAAAAAACGTTATTAAGTAAGCATACTTTTAGGGGAATATTACAAAAATTATTCCGCAACTTTTAGGTATGTAGTATAAAAGTTAGTTAGAGTTAGTAGTATACGTTTACGTATAGCTAAGTATGTATGTTTGTATATCGTAAAGCTTGTTAATGTTTATATTACGTTATTACTATTAGTTATTTGTAGCATGTGGCGCTTTTCACCTTTCATACAAAATACAAACCTTGCCTTAACCGATGTTACAACCGTACCCACAGTGACATTTTCACGTATATGTATTGGACCGTAAATGCTTTTATCCCATATTGGTGGCTTATTGTTTCTATCGACGACATCTAATTCAACATCAACATCAGCATATGATGGTTCAGAACCACGATCGGAGGCACGAACCCGTAAACGATAACGGTCGCGCTGTTGTTGTTATGTTGTGTTTTGATGGGGTTTTATATGTACAACGCGTAGTCGCAGTCGCAGAAATGAAATATACGTAATCATAACATTTTGAGAGTTAACACTTTTGAATTGTAAATGAATGTAAAATATGCGTTATAACACAATGTTAAAATGTAATGTGAATGTTAACATTATAACGTCGTTTGTTACGTGTTTCCAAAACAATGCCGTTATTAGTTTGTGTACGTAATAAGAGTTAGTGCATTTTACATTACATTACATTTCTTTTATGAAATATGTGTACGCCAACATTGTTCAAGATTCAATTCAAGTTTTAGTTCTTAGTACGTTAGTAGCCGGAAGTAAAGGTTTTTTTTTAGTTTTGTTTTTCGTAAATTATTGTTTCAAATAAAAATTAAAATAAAATATATTTGTAAATAAATATATGAAATTAAATTTAAAAAAGTAAATTTCAAAGAATTATTAAAACATCAACATAAATTGTTAGAAAAAAAATTATCTACAAACTTAAGTACGATATTAATTATAATAAATATTATATTTTGTATTTAAGTAGTAGGAAATATGGAAATTTATTATTGGGGAGTAAGTATTATTGGGGTTATTTTGGTTTTGGTTTTGTTTTTTTTTTCATTTATTTAGACACGAATTTTATATAATTTGACGAGACTATTGATCGGTATTGATTTTGATAGACATTTATAATTTGAAGGTGTGTATTTGATTAGGAAATTGTTTCATACAAATATCGCTAAAATAGAAAGTAAATTGTTGGCAATACATTGGAGCTATATGTAGAATTTAAAGAGTAGATAAGACATGCAAAGGAATCAATTCTAAGAGCTTTTAACTTGCAGAAAACTTCGAATTAATTTCTGTCGCAGGATGTTGGGAAAATCAAGTTAAAAGCACTTTGCATTGAGTTGTTTATATTGTCACCAGCGAGTAGCGATGGTGGATCAAGGATTATATTTGTAAAAAAAAGATATAGAAAATTTTCTTTGCTGTTGGCTGAGCAAGGAGTAATGTGACCATGAATCCAGAACTGCAATGAACAATAGATACACATATTATTGCTGGTATGAATTTCAGAATGAAAGCCAAATGTAAGGCAACAACAACCTTTTTTTACAACAAATAACTATTTCGATAACCTATTAGCGGAATTATTTTATTCACATAAATCACAATTTTCGAAAATTTTCCAGAAGCGCTCCCTTTCACACGGCAGTGCCAAGGTTTGTTAGTGGATTGAATGACATAACTTTAAAGACAACTATCTCATGGGCACATTCTTGCTCCTTCACTTTTTAAAGCACAATTGTTTTAATGTGTGAAATTAAATTGGAAAAAACTTTGAGCGTTAAATGTATTGTTCATGTAGTTTATAAAATTAATATTGTGCTCAAAAGCTTTAAGGCCGTTTCAACTCTTGAAATGCGGTGCGAATGCATATCAGTGAGAAATCTTAAGCTTTAAAGTTATGTTTAAGTTTTCTTTAAGTCGAAATCTCATGGGTCTTTTTTGTGTTTTGGGTAGAATAATGTACTTTTCAGAGAACATTCATATCATAACTATAACTGTGCTCAAAGCTTTAAGCTTTTTTCAATGTCTCACACGGCCTTGAAACTCACTTTTTTAAGTCTTATTTCCTTTGAATGACATAAATGTTTTTAGTTATTAAGTTTTTTCCAATATTTTAGTAGATGCAGAAAGCTATAAACAGTAATTAAAAATTTTTTTCGGATCCCGCCACGGGTGGTCATCAGTTTGACTGTGAAAAAGTCGATTTGCGAAAGACTTGAGAAAGTCTTTATGTACCTACTTTTTATATGCCCCATATAATTATCATAGTTCTCTTTGAAAGTTTCGAAAGCCATTTGCAGTATATGACAGAGTTGATCAAAGAGATAATAGAAATAACCAAAAAACAATAGTTTTGACTGAAGTCTCTAATAAAGTTCATGTGATTAGAAACAATAATTTCATAGAACGATTTTACAAATATTCTTTATAAAATCACTGTAGCGCTCTTTAAGCTTTATGTATCCTTCAAAAATATCAATTGCTTTTGAAAAACATTTAAAATTGTTTCTTTAATAGCTCAAGATTGCTGCATCTTGCTGTAGCCCAAATGTATATAGTAATATGTACTATATGAACGGCACTCTCAAACTTTAGTAATCTTAACGAAAACATTAGTTGTAAGCAGAAATAATTTACAACTCTATTATTAGAATAACGATGGAATTAAGTTTAAGTGACTGAACTTCTTTTATTATTACAGTATGGCAAAAACAACGGTTAGAAATTAGGATAATCACATTTTCAGATTTATTTTCCAATCAGTTCCATTGTTTGAGAATGAGAAACTATCATTTGAGAAATGGATAGATTAAATATTCGACTTGTAATATTGGCTACAGATTTGTGTATAAACTTGATATGTATATCTACTATCTTGCACCACTGTATTGCAATTTAATTACTATTTTATGCTTTTAAGTGGAGTATTTGTGGAGAAACTGTTAGCACAAAATATGCATAAGTATGACAGATATGAGAGAGTGCGTTAAAATTCGATGCTATCTAAAAGTTAAAATGATGAAATATATTTTTACAGCGAGCATACAACGAATGGAGAAGGATAAGACAAAAAGACGCACTCTTTGTATATCATAAACATTTAAGCTATTTTTGGTACTCACTGGATAGCAACCCTGAGAAAAAGTTGATCATTTACATCCAGTTTACATTGCAGATCGATTAACGTAAACGTAGCAAGTAGATATGTATGGAGGATATTTTGTTTGTATTTGTTTTTAGTTTATTTTCGATTGCATATGAAATAAAGAAATTTTTTTAAGGAGTGTACGAGTGAGTTTTTTACTTAAACTTCCTTAATAAACTAATGAATCTTTTTAAGTGTTTTTTTTTTAATTTTTTTTTTTAATTGAAAATTTTTAAAATATTTTAACATAAATAAAAACAAAACTTAAAATCAAAATAAAATTCTTATTTTAGAAAAGGTGCAGTAAAACAGAAAATATAAAATTTTTTCTTAAACGAGAATTTCCAAATAAAAAAATGTTATTATTGTTTTTGCGTTGAAAAATTGCGCAGATATTTTTTGTATATATTTTAACTTTTTAAATATTTATAAAGGTATATAGAGTAAAAAAGTTATATGCATGCAATCATTTTGTTTTGTATTTGTATATTTTGATATGAAAAAATTAAAAGTAGTAAAATAATCACAAAAATTCTTTGAACTGCAAAAAAATTCTCAAAAAATTCTAAAAATTCCTGAGACATTCATAAAAAATTTAAAAATTAATTTAGTTTTAGTCTCGACAAAAAAGCATAAAATTGTTTCTTGTAATTTTGTAATGGAAATTATATCTCTTTTTTTTCTTTTTGGAAGTTTGAAAGGAATTTAGGGATTTCTGGGGTTTATTAAGAAAAAAAAGTTATTTTAGAAAAAAAGATATAAATATAAAAACAAAAGTTTACAAAAACTTACATTTTGTTATGAAAAATATTTTATGTAAGTACAAAATAACAAAAAAAATTAAAAAAAAAAATTGAAACGATGCTCAAAAATTGTAGTGATCGTTTTCTATTTTCTATCTTATGTCAAAAATCACAACGCTTTTAAATTTTCATATATACTTTTAGGCGTCAATGCTGAAAATGTCACGTTTTTAGTATTTTTAGTTTTCTTTTTGGGTTAGTATAACTAAAATTCTATACAATATTATTTTGTTATATTATTTTGCAAAAAAAAAAAAACAAATATCAATTGAGAGCAAACCCTGCCAAAAGCCTCTAAGCATTTTTTTATTTTACATTTTTATATATTTATAAAGGACTTTTTGTTTTGATACTATATTTTTTGGTATTTTGGTTAAGCTTAAAGCTGCGTATTTTGTGAAAGTTAGAGAGTGAAGGAGAAAAAATGTTAAAAATCAATGTTATGCACACATTTTTTTTTGTTTTTAAGCCAATAAATATTTCTATTATTTCTGATATGAATTTTTTATGATTGTGTTTTCTCTAATCTAAACAAAAATTTAAATGAAAATAGTTTGTATTATTTGTTTTTGGTATACATCCACAAAAAAAAAGAACAGAATTAATTTTCGTATAAAAAACGAAATAGGTTTTTTTTTTTGTTTATTTAATATTTGATTTGCGGAAAAAAATTTGCACTGCTTATCATATAGAGTAGCTAATTTATTATTTACCTATTTTGTTAGTTTGTGTTTGTTTTTGCTTGCTACAAAAATTATATAAAAAATTTCAACAGAAATTGAAATTTATATAGAGAATTGTTTCACAAAAAAATTTAGCCAAACCGAAAAATATTTTCAAATTTCAAACAACAACTGAAAAAGGTGCATTGAAAATAAATTTATAAGAAAAAAAATAAATCAGAAATAAAAGCACACACAGTAATTGGTTTTCTACCAAATGCCGCAACTTTTCCTTAAATAAAATTAATTAAACAAACTTAATTGATAAAAAAAAGTTTCCTAATTTTTTTTTACGTAGTAGAACAGCCATTTTAATTTCATACACGCTGATGTTCTCTTTTTTATTATTTTTACTGCAGACGAAACATGCACACTTTTTTCATTTAAGATTACTCTAACCTTTAATACTTTTCTAGTATTTTCCTAATCATTTCGCTTGTGATAGTTAGTAATTTCAACAAAAGAATCAACAAAAAAATTATTTTTGTTAAATTAAAAAGAATTAGGTAACTTTTCAGTTAAGCACTGTTTAATATTGGGTTAGTTCAAAGATACTAAACAAAAATAAAATAAAACTCAACTTGAACTAAAAACGTATTAAAAGTTTTCATAATAAATAAATATTTCGTTAGAAATTTTGGCAAGCGAACACTTACGTCAAGCGGCTTCTTCAGCACAATCCAACCAGACTCCGCTTGTATATCGAAATATTCCAAATCATTTGGATTGAATGGGGCGCTCAGGCTATAAACAATGGCACCATTATTGTCGGCATCTTCATCGGAAGCGGAAACACGCAGGATGTTGGTGCCAATGCTGGCGTCTTGCTTGACATTCTCAACATATTTCTGAAAATAAAAAATAGTTCAAATTTAATATAGTTAATTAATTGGAATTAAAAAAAAATAAAATAAAATATTTAATTATTACCTGTCGATCGAATAATGGTGGATTATCATTGACATCTGTTATCTCAACGGTAAATGAGCACACGCCCTCCAAACTTGGTTCACCTTGATCAGTTGCTTTTACTGTGACCGACACAAATTTACCATCATCGCCTTCACGATCGAATACTTTGTTAGTGGAGACTTCACCTGTTTCTTCATCGACTGTGAATTTTGTGCCCTTTTGATTTGGCTGCTGGACAATGGAGTATTTTACCTGTAATTAATTAGTAAAAAGTTTTAGTTATAGGAATATGTTTTATGAAATATGTAAACAATTCTCTAATGGTAAAGAGGTTAAAAAAGAATATATGAACAAAGATTATGAAATCTAAATCTTTTAACAATTCATCCATCAATTGGCAGACCAATAATTGCATTTACTATCTTTTAGGAATAGAAAAAAAATGTAAATCTATTTAAGTATACTAGAGTTTCTAAAGGTAAGTTTATGTGCATCTTAAGAAGCTCACGATTGAACCTTTCCATTAATTCGCCTGCGCGAAAAATGGAAGAACAAAAGTGGAAATAATTTTAAATTTAATTAAGCACATATATACGTAGTATTTTACTTCTGACATTTCAATTACCTTCTCAAAGGTTATTAATTCAAAATAAAATTATGCAAAATTCGCATTTTTAAGACGAAACTTTGGGTTGGAAATTCAATTAATTTGAAGCTAACAACAATAAATAGTTAAAGGGGAATCAATTAAGAGATAGCACACATCAAAACACACTTCTCTTTTCAAACTTCTCACTCCTATGAAGGCACCCTTACCGCTACCTTCAAATGTGCATATGCACAAAGATACGAATACATGCATCTGTAAATGAACATACTCGTAAATAACTAAGTGTAAACAATTGTGTTTCATTAAATTGTCGTCAATTTATAAGTGAAAATGTTTTCATTTTGCAAACTCCATAGTGGAAAATTCAAAATATCTCATTTAAAGTTCACAAGTTATTTAATGAGTATAAATGGGAGTATTCACGTATGTGCTTGTGCAATTCTAAGGGTGTTGGTCTAATTAAGTATATGAATGATATTAAAGTATGCTGCGCCCGCTTGCCTACCAATGCAACAACCATTGTAGCTACTTAATAGCTGAAAACCAAACGATGAACGATGGCAGTTAATTTGAACGACGTTTCAATAGCTTTACATCATCACTTACAGTCAAAATTTCTCGTATGTATTCGTATCTAAGTGTGCATGCGCTGAGAGAATCGCAGACAAAAGAATTCTAAATTATCTTAAAATATGATTCAGATGTAAGTTGGTAGCAATGGAATCGCAGACAAAAGAATTCTAAATTACCTTCAAATATGATTCAGATGTAAGTATGGGGATAGCAATATAAAATTAAATGACATGAAATTAAGTGTTAGCATTGAATTTTTGGTTTGTAAGCGAATCCATTCGGATTAATTAAGTCGTGTATGCTTTCAGGCTCTGAGGATGTTCTGATAATGAAGATTTAATTTCATACAAATTTCGTACTCTATACTACTTAGATTTAATACCAAAAATATATATTTAAGTTTAGTGTTGTTTGGCATATCTGTGTATATTGAAATGCATATGAGAGAAGTGCAAAAACTAATTTAATTGCAGCTTTGTGCACAAAATATATTCAAAAATCATACATACGTTGCACAGTTGTGTTATTTTTTAATAGTTTTATATGGAAAACTACAAAAAAATTCTTACAACTATTGTAAAATTACATATATGGCATATGACTTATACGACAGTTTATAAGGCCTTGTGAATAATATACATATAATGATTCCAAAATTTGACGGTACGCTGCTATTTAGGGTTGTCGTTCGACAAAATTGCATAGACAACGCCCAACTCTCCAATTTAGGGAGCACAGACTTTTGACCACTTCTTAGATCTAGATCTAGTTAATATGTTGGACCACAGAAATGGTAATTATTTAAAAATAATCAAGAAGTTCATACGAGTGATAAAATTTGATTTATAGGTGGTGCAAAAATATGAAAATACGATTAGGATATTAAAATTAGCAAGACTGTCTGCTTAAGAGAAATCAAAATTGGCCTGCTTGATGGGGCAAATGCTTGTACAATATTGGTGGCCCAAGCTAATTATCATTTGTTTTCATCTTTGTCGCTTGTTTAAATCTTGGCACAGGCAAAATCAAAAATAATAATTAAAATAAAAAATTCTCTACACGGCACCGCCTCTTGGCAGGCAATGGCAAACCTATAAGAGTAAAAATTGCCTATGAAAAGCTCCACTTCACTTCCCATTCAGGTACAAATAAAACACACACAAAATGAGTGGTTGTGAAAAGATCGGCATAGCCCCTCAATGGGACTTGATAATCGATCTGTTGGCCATTTCGAGTGATGAGATAATGGCCTTTCAGAGCTACACCACTGCTCTTTTTCAATCCCTTAACCTAAATATTTCAACAACTTTTCTTTGGTCACATTGTTTTGGTCATTTTATGATACTGCGCGCATATAATGGACGACTTTATTTTGGTTTTATTTATTTTTCGCTCTAAAAATCTTTATTACTTCATAAAAGTGTATCTACGTGCATAAAAAAAATTCAAATTATATTCATAAAATGGGAAAAAGTATAAGGAAAAAAACTTGCTCCGCTCCACTCCACTCCACACTACACTACAGCAGCAGCAGCAGCAGCACTAGTACATTTGTTTGTAATTTATTTCCCAATACACATACACAATGGCCAGGTTAACTTGGTCATACAAATTTCGCTCGCAATACATACTTACACACAAAAATAAAACACTTTAACTACCACTACTACATAGAATTAAGTTTTTGCTATGCTTTTGGCTAGCGCTCTTTTGTGTTGTGGGTGCTTGGAGGTTTGAGAGGAAGGTGTGGGTTAAGGATATTGCTTTGTGATGTTTCGCGTTATTGTTGTTGTTTATGCTGCTGCTGCTTTTGTTCTGCTGTTGTTACAGAAAGCATGTTACGTTTAATGTAATTAATTGGCTACATTAATTTGGAGCAGATTGTTTATGGTGTGAGTAAATAATTCACTTCCTTTCTACGTTGCAACAAAGCAGCAGCAACAACAAATACTATAGCTTGATGTCTTTAGAAAGTAAGGACTTGTAATTGTAGAAGCTCTTGCGTACCAGTTATGTACTTAATCATATGTAAACATTTCCCATAATTTCTAGTTTATTTCTACAAGTACACATACGAGTATACTTGAAACAAAACATTTACTACATTAGAAAAAAAAAATTACCAACTCTATGTGTATTTAATAGTATATACTTAGTAAGTACATATGTACTTATATTTGCACTCACCTGCCCATTAACACCTTTATCCTCATCGGTGGCCACAACTTTAATAACCGGGCTGCCATTTGGTGCACCTTCTTCCACTTTGGGATAGTAAGTACCGCAATCTTTAAACACTGGCTTATTATCGTTGACATCGGTAATGAAAACCACGACAACCGCCGTCGATGTATGTATTGTTTGATCACCGTTCACACAGCACGAACCATCGTCCATTGCCGTCACATTCAATTCATATTTATCACGGTCCAATGAAATTGCTTTATTATGCAAACGTATTACGCCCGTGATATCTTCAATGACAAATTGTCCCGATGCTGTGCCGCCACCAACAAAACCAAACCGCACATTATCACCGTCTTTATCGGATGCCACTACCGTTGTGACGAGCGTGTTCGGTCCTGCATTCTCATCGACGTTCGGTGTGTAGACTTGCTGTGAGAATTTCGGTTCTTCGTCATTTTTATTCTTTGTATAAACACGCACAGTGGCAACACCAGATTTGGATGGTTCTCCTTTGTCTTTCGCCGTGACAATGAATTCATAGTATGCATTGTTGTTGTCAGCATCTAGCTGTTGATTATTCACGATGATGCCATTGGAATCGACTGCGAAATGAACATCGGATACGAGATATTCAATTTCGGCATTTGCCCCGGAGTCGGAGTCCATTGCCTTGACGCGCAGTATACTGGTGCCGAGCGGTATGTCCTCGTCGACATTGTGAGCTTGGTAATCGGGCAATTCGAATTTTGGGGCGTTGTCGTTAACATCGGTGACGCGGATCGTGAGCTGTGGAGAAGAGAAAGAGCATCAGTTATAACTTTGACAATACGTTAACATAAACAAGCAGAAATTCTTTTGGTCATTATGCCTAAGCTTCTAAATACACCAATTAGAAAAAAGGAAAGATACCATTACATAGAAAGAAGTAATAACAAAAACAGAAAACACGGGGTACATGTTTATATCAGTGATGGGCAAATAGCCTAGCGATCTTATTTCTTCCAATGCATTGCATTTGGAAAGCTCACAGCATTTCGGAGCTTAAATTTTTATATGTCCACCTATCTCCACCACTGCATAGTCCTAAACTATTGAACCTTACAAATTTTATTTACCATTTTATATCATTACAGCAAAGATATCTTTTAATAGCTTCCATTGGTAAGTGCTACATCGGAAAGAAAACAAGTATGCATCTTTTGCTTAGCATTTACGCTCAACTTATGCCATTCAGATTTATGGATTGCATGAGCGCATATTTTCTTATAAAGAAATAAATATGCACATACAGGCAAGTGCAAAACATAAGGACTGCCAACCAATATTCTGCATTTTCCTACCAATAATCCACAAATATAAAAGCATACGAATGAAAACATACCTCAACTGATGTTGAAAAACCACCAGAATCCTCTGTGGCTGTTACTATCAACGAATAGACATGCGGCTGTCGTAAATCTTCGAAATCCAATTCCTTTGCCAACTTAACGATACCCGATGATGGTCCAATATTAAATGTGCCAGCTCCTTGTCCTTGTGCTTTCAATGTGTATCGTATCTCCCGATCTGCGAAGGATTTTGCCTTAACCGAGATGATGCTGGTGAAACAAGAGGGAAGGAAAGTGGAAAGTAAGAATAAAATGAATTTGAATGCAGTAAAGCTATGTATACATACAAAAGGAACTTTGTAACCATACACTCACATACGAGTACATAGAAGAGCGCCATCATTGTGGCAATAATATTGTAAATGTGTACGTGTATGTAAATCTGTTTGTGTCGAGTAAGTTTGTCTTTTTATTAGTGTCTGCTTTTGTCATCATCTTAACTACGTTTGTCTTTTATTTAATTTTTTTATTGTACATACATTCACATATGTATTGTATAGTAAGTAAGTATGTCCATAAAATATAATTTGACAGTTGTATATCTTCTTCCTTTTGGAATTTCAATAAGGATACAAGAGTATCCCTTATTGCTTTATGCATAAGTTTATTCGTATTATAATTTACATTTTTCCGTCATCTTGTACTCAATACATTTTCAATATACATACTACATTTTCAATGTGTATGTTTATTTTATTGTGAGCAGGGATACTTTTTGTTTATTTTGTTTTGGTTGATAGCTTTGTTGTTGCTGTTATTCTTTTGTACATAATCAATGTGTATAAGTACATACGAGTATACTTATATGGTTGAGATTTTCTTTTAGATATCACGGGGAACATTCTTGTACATAATTCGACTGTTTTGATCATAAATGAAAATTGATTTTATTACATTTACATATAAACGATTTGCATCGTTTGGTATCCAGAAACATACGAGTTTTATGGTATACACAATTTAACAAATGTTTACAAGCTAGTTAAATTTGAGAATTTTTAGTTGTGCTGCTGGTCAGTTACAATTATCGTAAAGGATTATTATAGTTGTTAAAGGCACATCACATCAAATAGTTTGTAAGTCGAATATCATTTTACTAAGCAAAATAAACAACTTTTGCACTATCACGTCTAGGAGATTAAATGCATATGTAGATTAGTATTTGGTAAATAGTGGTCGCCGTGGTGTAGTTGGTAGTAAGTATGATGGACTATGCGCAGGGTGGCCTGGGTTCAAATATCGACACACGCACAGAATCTAAAAGTAGAAAATAAACAAATTTTCTACATAGTATCCCGTCTTGGCTGGCAATGTCAAACCCTAAATAATAAAAGTTTCCTAAAAAAGCTTGTTACTTTGTCGTTCGGATTTTCCTGTTGTCCTTTTTTACTCCTCCTAGTTTCCCTTTTTTTTTGTTTCTCCCTCTGCTTCTCACTCTGTTTGTTTTCTAAATGTTTATTTTCCCACATCTCTATTTCACCGTTCTTTTTTGCCTCACTTTGTTTCCTCCTCATCAAATCATTTTATTATTGCTGAGAGTATTCTATTACTCCAGACCCTCGAAGAATCGGTGGAATCGCATATGAAACATTGTGCAATATATCTCAATATTTCGATGGTGTATATCGTTATCTTAATATGTATAGAAAAGCAGATTATGAAGAAATTTTCTTATTTATGCTTTGAAATAATCTCCAATTATCGAGTAGCAACACGTGAATATCCTTTAAATTGATATTTTCCCACTTGCTTTATCGATAGTTTTTTTTTGCCCTGCATACGGTTTTTGCTGTACATATAATATTCAATTTTCGATTTGTGTAAATATTGTTTGAAATTAAAATAAAATCAATTTTATGGATTCATCAATTCAGTTGGTGTTTACCTTTAACGTCATTGCTGTCATGGGACGTTACTTTTTGAAAATAAAATACTCGTATATGCTCGCTGCACCATAAAAATATGTACAATATTTACATACATTTTTAATTTAACACAAAAAATTAAAAAGTTTGAAAAAAACTACTTCAAATAACTTTTTTAATATGTATGCACACACTTGAACCAAAAACAACGAGCTGTCGGTATTTGATTTTAAAAGGCCAGCAAAAATAGCAGCGCAGCAATGACAAGAACAAAAACAATATGACAGGAGAATGGAACATAGTTGATCTGCACAGTTATAGTGAAATTTTAATTTTTTATAAGTAACCATTAAATTTTACACATTGAAAATGGTACACAAAAATGGTGCAGTGACTTATGTACATAAATGTTGAAGAACTAAATAACAATTTATTGATCGAATGACAATTCGGTGGAAATGTGTTCAAAAATGCCAGAATCTAAGTAAATCATATGATAAATACATATTTCTTAACTTATGGGCCACTTACTCTGAATCCTTTTTCTGGTTTTCTGGTATTTCCGCCTCATAGCTGGGCATATAGAATTGTGGAGCACGTTTTCCGCCGACAATCGATAAGCGCTCCTCGGGGGTGCTCTGAAAACGCCGATCATCGACTTTGCCATTTTGATCCTCTGCCTTAACGTACAGAACATATTCCATATCCAATTGGAAGAGATCGGTGCCGCGGGTACGCACAACGCCAGAACGTTCATCGACTTCAAAACGCCCACCAGTACGATCACGTACAATAAAATAATGTATATTATGATCGGTATCGGGATCACGTGCTTGCAGCGTAAAAACCGGGGTATTTGGTGGAGCATTCAGTTGAACGACAGCTTGCATCGGCAGCGGTCGATTAATGAAGTAGGGTGGCTCATCATTGACATCTTTAACATGAATGATGACACGTTGATTATCGGTGTATTTAAGACCAGCTGCAAGAGAGAAAGGAAATAAAGGCTTAATATTATGTTGAACTAATATTTTAAAATGTTTTTAAGTGTGTGTGTGTGTGTGTGTGTATGTATTTACTTGTGTAAAAAAAAGGATAATAGTTAAAAATATTTCTTTTATCGTTTGACAGCACATTTTCGTGCTTTTATTTTCATGTTACTCTGCTCCAGTTTGAGTAATTTATGCAAAGTAACGAAGAGGCTAACAAACTATGATCCCCAGACGGTATGCACACACAGTTTTATGGAGACACGCTTGCATATTTACAATCTAATATAGGTATATATGTATGCGTGTGTGTGTGTGTGTGTGTGTGTGTGTGTTTGGAAAAGGATAATAGTGATATAAAACAAATAAGTAACTCTTCATCCTGTCTTTGCTTGTCTATATTTGCGTTTGTGTTAATTTTATATTTTTTAATGCAGATAAAAACTTTTTAACATAAATTGAAGTAGAAAATACGGTTTATTTTTTGTTAGAGATTTATCAAAGGGGGAAAAAAGTATATGATGCTCATAGCATTTTGTTGTTATTTTTTATTTAATTAAATAACAGGTATGTGAATAGTTTTTATATACTTCAGTATAAGAAAGCAAGTGCCCTTATTTGCAACTTATGTACTAGATATGTACGAGTAAGTATTCGCATATTGTATTCCCTTTGTAACAATAAATTAAAATGAATTACATACAAAAAAAAAGCATACCTTTATACCAGATACAGTTATCAGTATTTATTTATAAAGACACGAATTGACATTTTTGTTTTTTTACAGGAGAAGCCAACAATTTTTTTGTTGTGTGTAGCACTCATGTTGGTACATATAAAAATGTTTTGTTTAATATTTTTCTTAATAAAAACTGGAAAGTATTGCACGCAATATTCCGTTAGCGCAAACTCTCATTACTAACTAATCTAAAGCGGCGTTGGGTAATTTTTAGCAATTTCAAGCTAATTTCAATTAGTGTTAATAAAGAAAACAAGTATTCGCACTTCAGCTACATGTGAACAGAAATTAGAGAATGCTTTCACATAAATTAAGGTCTAACTTCGAGTATCTCTCAACTGCTCTAATTTTGTAGTAATTTCATATTGACATGAATATTTTAGTATCATTGAAACCTTAGTCCATTTGCTCACCTCCAACTTTACATGCTTTACATTCACACGGCAATGTGCCCATTGTAATTTTTATGTAAAAAATTCAGACATGCAGGCATACGAAACATAAAACTACCATATACAGTTTCACTTAAACCATTAACGAGCAATGAATTAGAAAAATACCAATAAATACAAGGAATACATTCCGTTTGTATAGCACAGGTGGATAGGGAAGAAGAAAAAATAATAATAAGTATATTACCAGCTCCACCCAAAAATAAAATTCAAAAAAAAAAAAAAACAACTCACAGAATAAAATCAATAAATTCTGTGGGTGTATGAAAAAATTCAATGGAAAATTCTAATCATGTTTGTTGCAAACATATCCTTCAGCATCAATTTTATCCCCTACTTTATGTGTCACCCTTTTATACTTTTGCTTAAAAGCACATACAACAATATGTATAACAAGACAGACAATTTACTTGTATGGGCTTGTTTTAGGCGGATGGGAATGGGTAGGCAGGCGGTAAAAATTTGAGAGATCGTAAGTGAAATTAAGTGTTTGAAAAACAAAATATGAGTACTTCATGGACTTATACATGTACGTACATATGTAAATATGTAAATATGTATTTACTCAACAAATACACAAGTATTTTGGGATTGTCCCCTTGCCAAAGAAACACAAAACAAACGTAACAAAAATCAGCAAAGGAAACAAAAATATGTTATGTCTGCAAAAAGTGTATGTGTGTATTAGACTACATTTTTGTATGTTTGTGTAAAGATGAAATTTCACTTTACGCATTTAAAATAGCATTTCATTTAACCTGCTGTGTAGCAGACTACGAGAAGCTTTTTGCTTGTTATTTATTTATTTATTTTTTTGTGTTTTTGTTTTGGCTTGCTTCTTTGTTCTTTTTGCTTTAGAACTTCCTTTCAAAATCAGTTGTTTTAAATTTTTATACATTGCTGTAACACAGAAAAACAAGAAAAACAATTGAAATAAAATCACCCCAGGAGGTGCTGCTGTTGCAAGCAAAGCCAACCTATGTTACAATATACAAGACATTTGCAATTAGTTTTTGTTTACAGGTGTTGAAAGAGTTTTTAGTTGTTTTTTATCCTTACTTTACATGGCAATAGTTTTGTTGCTGGTTTTGTTTATGTTATTTTTTTGCGCATCACTTTCACCACTATTTCTTATTTTGCTGTGTTCCTTGCTTGACGGTTTGAATAAAATTAAGTGGAATATAACCACAAATGTGTCCAAAATACCCATAGATCAGCCAAATTTTTTACATCACTTTGGAATTATCTACTATTTTGATGTAGAATTATCTACATTCTTGACAATAATAGACAATAAATATGAAGATTGCAAATATCATTTCCAAATATGTAACTAGAGTTTTCTGCGTATCCCTAAATCTTATGTACTTATACAGCGCACGAAATAGGTAAATAGGGATGTCAAAAATTGAGTTTTCCAAATTATTTACATTAAACAGTAGACAATGTATAAGATGGAGGTTGAAAATGTCTCAACAACATTAATAAGAGGTACACAACAATGTTGATTTGGCTGCCAGATAAGAAATATGAAAATATTTTTATTACATTTGAAAGTAGACAATTCATAGGCAACAAGTAGAGAATAACAAAACGATGTCAACAACATCGACTCTATGTAGACAATGTTGAAAATATATAAAAAACTAATATGTGAGCGACATCGATATTTACTTAAAGCACTGACCCAACGATACTCTACTCAAAAATTTAAGCAATGATTCGTTTTTATTCATTGTAACGGGAACTACATAAATTCACAAATTCGATTATATGGTATATTAATTGAGTATAAGACAGGGATGTCAAAAAAATTAATCTTGTACAAAAAGCTAAAACCCACGCCAACAACTTGTAGAAAATGTCGATAAATCGTATAAAAAATTTAAAACGAAAACGTGTAGAAAACTCGTTAAAGTGTAAACATCGTCAACCGCGTGTATAAAATGTGGAACATTTTTTGTTTCCTTATATCTTAATAAACTTTATCGAAACCACATCAATACATAGATTGCGACACATACAACTGCAGCTACCTGCGAATGAATCACCAGACAATGATGTATAATTTCTTAAAAACGGGAGTGTAACTATTGGCTGAATAAGGTATGCGATTTTTTCTATTCAAATGTAGACAACTTAGCTCAGCTCTGTCTCGTTAAATACATCATCTACACACTTACACAACTTCCCCAAAAAACACCTAACAAAAGTCTACAAAATAACAAAATTGCAATATTTTAATTTGCTTTGTTGCTTGCAGTTCCTTGTGTGCTTGCTGCGAGTTGAGCTGAGCTGCCTAGAGTTCAGTTGAGCCGGTGTGCTACAATTTAAACTGAACGAGTATATAGCAACAACAACAAAAAAAAAGTTATATGGCATATCCTTTTCTGCAAGGATTTCCGTTAAAACTTTGTTGCGTTTGCTGCTTGCATGCAATGCAGTGCAAATTGTTAAAATATGTTCGTGTTTGCTTGTTTGTTTGTATGCATTTCCTTCACGTTTCTTGTTTTCTTTTCTGTTACTTTTTCAAGTTTTATTTTATTTTCATTTTGTTCATTTGCGCATTTGTGCATTTATTGTAATGGATGTACGAGTGCGTCGCGTCTGCCTGTATTTGCATATGTTCTGTGCTTATTTTGCATTTAGTCATACATTCACACGTACAGCAGCAAGATGAGTACGATACTTGCTTTTTAAAGCAAATGCTTTTTCCACTTATTTTGTTTTCAACTTTTTTATTACTCAGAAACTTCAGCTTAAGATTGATTTCGCACAAAGCAAGAAAAAGAAGCTGCTGCAGTGGCAGGAGACACTAAGAAAAAAGTCCTGCACACACAAAGCATGGAAAAAGTTGTATTTGCTTTGTATCTATTAATGTATTAGTTCGTGTGTGTGTGTTCTGCATCTGCAATTGCAGTACCTAAAACAACAAATGCAAATAAAAGTGATGAGAAATACTTTTCGCAAATAACATGTATAAAAAAAATTCAAAAGAATTTGGTGTTGGTTTCATTTTCAAAGGCAAAAGGACGAGCAGTAGAAGTGGTGCGGGCGCAAGCTTAATAAGGCTGGTATTAATGAGTGATGTTTTTCGGGAGACGCGGGGAAAGGAGAAGAGAAAATGTGCGGCTTTTGTTTAAAGATTTACAATTTTTGTATTGCTTTTTGCACTTACAAACTTTCTTTACTTTGCAACTGTATATATTTACATACATACATTTATCAAAACCAAAGCTGAAATCTTTGATACCAATCTATAGATCTCACTGAGACCTTTTCAAGGGCCCTTCTTAATCGGACATGAAAAACAAAATGTCTGATATACGAACGATTGAAGAGTTAATTTCACCATAGAAATCATATTTCTAATGTTTTGCCGTTTTTGAAAATCTTTTGATGTAGTTCATAATATTTTTTGATGCTCTTTCACTTGAAACTAACTGGCAATGGGGCAAAAACAACAAAAGAAAAGGTTTCCGTTCTAATATTTTTTTTACGAAAACTAAAATGTTGTATATCATCCAGCTCACGAGGAGTAATCATAATCGAAAAACGGCTTAAGGCGCTAGAACCCCAAAGACCCAATGTTTTAATTACGGGAGCAAAATCATGAACTTTGTTTTCGCTTACTCTAGTGTAGGTATTATATTATATATTATGTATGGTATATGCTGTGGATAGTAATAGAAAAATAAACCCAAAAATTCATTACTTCAGTGTGTTTGTATATGTAATTGTGTAAATTGAAAAATAACGCAAAAGTGGTTCACGTAAGTCAACTACTGAAAATAAAATTTAAATAAATAAAACAGAAGCAATAAATAATTTTGGTCAATATTCAATGGGGAGAATAAAAGAACCAAGAACAACAATGCTTTTCTATCCACATACATATACCATAACAAAACTAAAATAATGATAAATAATTAATAGTTTTGTTGTTTTATGTTGGTGTTTTACACGCGTAGATATACATGCATAGATTTCAACACGAAAAAAATTATATACTCGAATGAAAGTAACATTAAATACAAGCAGTATCATAAATTGAAACACCCTGTATATAAATCTTCATATAAGTGCGTTTGTGCGTTTCTTTGCTTGACAGCTTAGCACGTCTTATTCTACCAAAAATTTGCCTTACCTCTTTGCCTTCAAACATGTGGTGCTTGTGTGTATGTGAATATGGTATCAGTGTGCATATGTGCGTATTTACCCTTGCAGTCTCAGCAATTGCCAGCTTCCTTTAATAAAACCCTTTTCGTCGCTGTCTGTTCGTTTCTCTCTCTTTCTCTCTTCTCTTGCTCACTCTATATTGAAGACTTTGTGTATACATAATCCAAAGATTATTGTCTACTTTTAGGGGTTCACTTTCAACTAGAGCTAACTTCGTTTTCGTTTTCTTCTTACTTACTTCATTCACCCTATGTTTTTCGCACACATATACATATCCACATACACACAATCATTTCGAGCTCCTTTAGACTGTTTCCTTCCGTATTTTCATCACTGAGGCTTAAGTTTGACAACGTCAAATCTATATATCTAAAGCATAATCGCCATGTTTTTCCATTGTTATCTTCCTACTCGTTGTACTCTTTGTCTATGGTTTATACACATGTACGTACATATTATATTGAAGTTGCACTTTACTTCCACTTTACCTCCACCTGCTGTTACTTGCTCTGCTGCTACTTCTGCTGTTGCCGTGTCATCATCTGCTGTCGCTGGTGCAACGTGGAATTTCTTATTATTTAAGCCTTCCACTGAAGTGCAATTCAAACAAAGCGCGCGTCATCGTCATCTTTGTTGTCGTCACCGTCACTCTCAATATTTTTGTCATTTATTACACTGACACTTTGAGTATGGACCCGTACTTATATGTAGTAGGTAGTACTAAGTTTGGTGCAGCAAAGTAAAAAGCTAATGCTTTTTGTTTTTTTTTTTCAATTTTTGTTGACATTGATTTTAATATAAAGTTCTTTGTACTACATATGGAACGTGAAAACTCGAACTCGTTGTTTTATAGCTACTGAGAGTAACTTATTGAAAGATGTTAAATTTGGTGAGTCTTGTCGTTATATTGTTTTAAGTAAGTATATCTGGACTGGTGATTTCTATTACTAGTTGAAGTTTCACTCAGTCTTCCGAGGTTTGAGAGGAAAGAAATAGAAATATAACAAGCACAACATTAGTGGATGCGAAAAGCTAGGCCTAGGCGCTCGATGGGAAGAATTTCATGCAATTTTTAATAATAATTTAATTTTTCCATCTAATTTTGGACACAAATTGATTAACTCTTTTTTTTGTTTATGTGCTTGTTTACAGTATTATTTAAACCTTTAGATAACTAAAGTATCATATTTATCTAAATTTCAATTAACTATCTCTGCCTTTACCCTTTGCTTATAAGTTCCAAAAATGTTATTCAATTTCATTTATACCAAGAATTTAAATTTTTTATATTCTACTCTTTTCTTTCCTGTTTATTCTTTAATTATGCATGCATAATTGTCTCATTTCTAAGTGGAATCATATGTCATTCTTTATTTGAAGTGTGCACATTTACAATTCAAGGTAAGATTTCGTATCCTTTCTTGATTAGAATTCAGTCAAATGGAAACAACTTTTTACGAAGGGTTTCAACTGTTTTATTTTTATTTTTTTACTTTTCTCCTCGTTCAATATGTATATTTCTTATTGTTAGTGATACACGTATCTAAGAGAGTTGACATTGAGTGCAATATATTAGACAACAGTTTAATTTAAGCTTGTGTAATTTGTGAAATGAAAAGTAAAAGAAAAAAAAAGTAAGTTGTAAGTATGGGTAAAAAGAATGTAAATCTTTAAGTGAAAGCATAAAATAACAGCTGTTGTGTAAAGAAAAGAAGATCATCAAGAGTAGAAGTGTGCTCTAAGGATTAACAGACCACAATTCAATGTCGCAAATTATTGTTCTTAAATTCATAATTATTTTTGTACATAAATGTAAATTTTACCATGTTTAAAAAAGGATAAATTTATACATTCTCGTTCGATTTTTACATCTTTCTAAAAGTAAAATGAGAAAACGTGGCTGAGGACAACGTTGTTTGCGGTAACATTTGATTTTCACTTGATATTTATTTATTTTATTTTATTTATTTATTTATTTTATTTTTTCGAAAACCGGCACAACAAAGTTTAAAACCTTATTAACAGTACCGGCAGCATGTAGCGTAAACAAGATTAAATACGACTTATAATATATATTGCATGACATACAAATTTAAACTTTACTTTAAAATTAAACATTAAACATCTATTCATCTATTCGTAAAAAATTTTAATAACATGATATATTTCATTATTTCCTATTACAGCGAAGAAAGAAATAAAGCTAGTTTATTTTTGAATTGCACAGCATTATTACCAGATCTTAAACTATTAGGAAGTGCATTCCAAAGACGAACAGAGTGTACAAAAAACTGCCTTTCAGACGTTAAACAAGAAACACGTAAACAGTTAATCATATTAGTTCGATTGGATATAGAAAAGTTTAATCTCGAAAACAAATAACTGGGTTCTGCATTACATATAATTTTATGCAACAATAAAAGCGTTCGATAGTTCAGTAAGTTATCAAAGGTTAAGCCATGGATTCTTTTAGCATACTTATAAAAAAAAAATTGTTTCCAAAACTTAACACAAATTTGCTTAAAAATAAAATTTTTTACCATTTTCTACGTGAAAAATAAAAAAATTGCCAATCTCATCACATCTGCTGTGTAAAACATTCCAAAATTAGAATTTCAAAAAATTTACACTTTTATTGTGTGAAAAGAAAATTGATAATGATTTTTGGATGCCTTTTTGGCAATCTTCAGTCAACACAAGACTTTTTTTTAATAAAAATTGGATGGCTTGAAACCATACAAAAATTTACACATGTATAATCAGAACACGTGAGACCTTAATTTCTCTTAATATTAAATTTTCTCATCACCTAAAAATATTATCAACTTCGGCCAAAGGATGCAGTTGATCACTTATAAGTTAAAATAATCACTTAATAGTAAAACAGTACACGAGCAAACAACAGAGCAATATATCAATCTTCAAGAACAAGGTTTAAACCTATTCAATTCAATTTCATATCGCCCACAGCCACGCGAACTAGGCGAAACTAAATTTCAAACAACGAACAGATTTCAGTTCACACAGTAGCTGAATGAAAAATTTATTACCTTGCAAGATTCTCGTTAATTCTAATTTTATTGAATGCTAAGGAAGAAACGAAGAGGAGCACGAGATGATGCTAAAACGAGCTCAAATTTATGTTAAAGCATAAACAGTACCTAAACTTTTCACTATTTACTAGATTTAATATTTATTGCTTTAATTTCACAAAAAAGATAAACCCAATAGGTACTTGATGTTAAATTTTTATAAAAATATCCTGTTTTCGCAATTCGCAATTCCACAGTATCTGCCACTAAGAAAACATTAATAAACTTATATTGGGAATTGTTGCTATTAAATTAACTCTTAAGTTGGTTTTATGTGACACAGACGCACCCAGACGCACAGATATCGATATGATTATGGTCAGAAAAGTCGCATGCTGTGAATGAAATTATATTTGAGTAAGTATGTAGATAACTCGCTACATAAATTGTTCGGGCTTTACAGTATACAGTATATTATAGAAACTATTTTAAGGAAGATTTGATTTAAATTTGTGAAGCATTGTTGGTGAATGTCTTTTAGGCAGTAAAAATGCCTAAAATTATGCAACACTACACCTACTTATATCGTACAACGTTATACATTCCAGAGTACGAGTAGGTTGTTATACAAACTGTAACTGTCAGAGTAGTCATAGTTTTACAGTGATATATAGTCTTTTTCAAGTAGTCACTACAGCTTATAACTCGTATTTTTAATTATTTTTGGGTTAGTAATTTTTTGCCTTTAAACTTTTCGAAATCAAAAAGAGGTTCGCATTTTGCATTCACACATTTTCATTTAGCTCCAAAAGAAAGTAATATAATATTCATTAGACTGCATCATAATAAAATCCACACCTTATACTGTGTACATCCATAAACTTACAAACCTACAAACAACATTGACAATTACACCAGCAATAGGCACAAACTACGACAACAACAATAATAATAATTAGCAAATGATTTTATTGCCCAACAAGACTATCACATTTCTATACTTTTACTTTATTTAATTTCTACTGTAGTTTTGTTTTGAAGCAATATTCCCTAAGTATTTCCAACTACTACTTTTTCTCTTTTGAAATTCCACACTGTGAATCCTTAGTTTTTCACTTGAGTGTACAAAATTGTATGTAATTTTGTAGTTTTTGTTGTCGCAGTGTTGGCAATTTGACACCTGCTAAAGTGAATGTCTTTATTGGCCAATATGTGTACACAACAAAATAACTAATAAAAAAAAGCGAAAAGTATCCAGCAGTTATCACATATTTCGCATCTGAAATTGGCAGCGACGATACAAAACAAAACAGCAAGTAAGCTGCAGACAGGGTATCTTATAGATACACAGATTCACGACTAGCTGACTGACTTTTGTCTTAACAATTTTTTTTTTTTTATTACTGTGTGTGTGCGTATACTTATGTGCATTGAGTGTAATATGATTTTATGGTAAACATTTTGGTCCAGGTTGCTGATACCTAGTACCGACGTGTCGGAACAGAGTATACAGAACTAGTTTACTTCTTCTTCTTCTTATATTATTGCAATATTGCACATAAAAAAAGTGTTAACTCGATGGTAGGAACGTGGAAGTTAGCTAAACCTTCTTTTCTTCTTATCTTCTTCATCGTTCTGCGACTTTCATCTTGCATCTGTACCTAGCGAGTGGTGTCGCACAAGTGTCACAGACTTACGACATCACATTTGCCATGCAATTCTCACAGCTGGATATTCCAATTCAACGACATTGATGGTATTTCCAAGTTTGACAAATTTTAATGGTTAATGCGTGAACTTGACTGTTTGTAAGCAATTAAGTATAAAGTTGAATTGAGATATCACATAAGAAATATACGGGTAACTATTTGAAGTTTAAGAAGCGGAGGCTACTAGATAGAGTCTGTGAACGTCTCGCAAAGGTATGACTTCAGAATCGTCATTTTCGCTTCTCCATCTTATCACAACCGCCACACAGGCACTCTCAAAGCATTTTCTTTATCTTATATCTATCAAAAAGTGACCTAATATATGCAGCCAGTTAACCTTGCCCTAAAATCAACATTTGTACATCGGAGTTAGAACTCATTTGAACTCGAATAGGACATCGTTTCTATACACAGAATGCTTCATTGCTTAATGTCTATTGAGGAGAAATGCTTATTTTGGGAATAATTTTGTTAAATATTATAATCATAGAGTCAGATTTAAAAAAAAGATATACACATTTAATGTGTATAAATAATAATTTTTGGTAACCTTCAATTAGCATAAGCATTTGTTGTGTTAATACTAAAAAATAATTAGACCAACTTATTAGCAAAATTTTTAGAATTTAATTAATTTTGAAAAATTCCAACAATTAAAAAAAATTACACTTTGTTAGATACATCCTTTCATATTTAAAAATGTTTACTTCACCTCTGTAGGTTAGGTTTAAAGTACAAACCTATTCAAAGCATTTCACTTTCAGTCCGCCCAAAGCTAACTGATGAAAATGGAGTCAAAGTGAAATCAAATCTAAATGAAAATTAGATTGGTGAAGATGATGGGAAGATAAATTTTTAGGTGCTTTTTCCTTCTAGAAGTTTCTAATTCAAAACTATTTATCGAAAATTAAATATTTATCCAAGAATAAAAGTGCTGGTGAAAGGAAAGTGCCTAAAGGGCCTAAAAGAGGTTATAACTAAAAAATCTAGTCAGAATATTATAAGCATATCAATCGGCATAGGGTTTTCATCACCCTTGAACAAGCTTTTATATCTCGATTGATGTACATAGTAATAGTAAAATTTCAATACTAAAAGTGTTCAGTTTGGTTCAGTAGTCATTCAAAACGTTCCAGATTCTACTACTGTCCCAACTTAAAATCCATATTTAAGATTTTAACTTAGCAAAACACAAGCATAAAAGTATGGAATACTAGTATACGTGCTCTTTGAATTAAATTTATTTTGGTACACTGTTATGCGTTCCCATGAAATTATTTCTAAAACAGAAAATTATCTTGCAATATAAGTAAAACAATAACAATTAATAATAAAATCGAAAAAGAAATCAAAAAAGGATATATCAAAAAAACAATTGCACAAAAGAATTACATATGAATTTATACATCAAATATTTATTTGTGCCACACAGAAATATTGCAGCAAATACATTTGCAATGTGCAGTGCAATCATTCGTGTGCACTTTTCAAATGTCATGTCAATATCAAATAAAATATCAAGTGACATATTATTTAAACCAACAATTTATAACACACACGTGCACACATACTCACATACCGATCAGAAAATGAAAGTACGATTAGGAGGAGTACACCACTCGAACTGCTGTAGAAATATTATTGAAAAATAATTTGTGCAAGAAATGCATTGAAGCGCAAAAGAACAGATATGAGCGAAATATGTAATGTGTAGTAGTTGTATGTAGTTATTCATTGGAATGCACATACCTAGACTCGTACAAAAATACATGCATATGTTATAAAATGCACAACTGGGTCATTTGTAGATGTGTTCGTATCTGAAGTATGTAAATAGAGTGGGTGTTAAGACAATATGCAATAAACCAATAAAAAAAAGGAAGTAAGTTTAGATAAAGAAGAAGAGAAATATAGATAAAAATTGTTTAATCATAACTAATTCCAACTTCTTTTCGCATAGATTTCTTTTGTATAGATTTAAATTTATCAGGCCCTTGAAACGATAATATATTTGAGGAACGCACATTCAAAAACCAATAACTGTACATTTTGAAGTTTTGTGAATATTCCGAAATTCTCTATTTATTTATCTTTTTCGAGATATATAAGGTACACATTTTTTTGTGAATCTAATGTGCTACAAGACCCTCGAAAGAGGGCCCCAAAATCCGTTATTAATGTATGTAGAAAAAAGAAGTAAGTATGTTTAAAAAAAAAGTAAAATGCTAGTGTACTCTTTTCTTTTTTAATTTGGTTTTATTAATCATTTTGTTATCAATTCAGGTTATAAATAAAATAAATAATTATAATAATTAAATAAAATTTAATTAAGGTGAATTAGTGTGTTGTTGCTTTAAGGTTTTTTGCTATTTTGTTGGTTATAAATTGGGAATGTTCTAAATAAATATTTCGTAATTAAACTACAATATTTATTTAATAATCTTGCATTTTGTAAATTTTAGTTACAAGTGATTTGCACCTTGCATTTATGTAAGCGTAAAGTTTATTATTTTGATAATCCAATTAACGCTTAATTAATTAAGTTTTTGTGAATTATATTTCAATTTAAAAATTGAACATTTCACTTATAAGTATTAGAGAAATGTCTAAAGGTATACATTTCTTTATGTCTGAAAATAACCATAATTCAACGCTATACATACAACGCTACATAGTATATCGGCATAGTATGTAGGAAAACAGCTCAACTTTTTGCTACGAATAAATATAATTTAAAAACACAAACAACAAATTAGTAAATACATGCTGGCATTAATTAAACTAGGAAAACTAAGTACGTGTTAAAACACTTTTCATATTCCATGGTAAATAATAATTTTTGTTTCTATAAATTGATTTGATAATCACAAATATTCAATTGAGGATTATATAGTGCATGGAAACTAAGGATAAAAAACAAAATGATTACGACAAATTGATAAAAATAAAAAAATGAATTCAATTCTGCGCTTCATTTGTTAACATTTAATCTTAACATTTAATTAAATTTACATTTAAATGTACAAGCAATAAAATAGGTTGAAAAGCTTTTTTAAGTCCTCACTTAAAAAAGAACACAAGCAGCAAAAACAAAACAAAATGACATAAGCACATTAATATTCATACAGAAAAAACTGCTGTATTAAATTGACAAACAATTTATAGTAAATTTGCATAAGCTGCGCGAGAAGGTACGAGTACTTTTAGCATTCAACACAAAAGGCGAGGGGAGCAGTCATTATGGCGGGCTTCAATTGCCCTCCTTCTTTTTCCTTTTTCCTTTATTTTAATACACGTTTTAACCCATTAGGAAGCATCAAAGAAATATTAAAAACTACAACGCAAGTTTGGTATGCAAATCTATATAAGAAGATATGGAAGTGATTAAGGCACCAATGGCCGATATCTTGATGCAACATATAATACTTAGTTTAAAGGATATATAAAATATCACAGAACAGCCTCATACCATTCAAAAGTCCATAGTCTTCAAAATTTCACAACTTAAAGAAATAGTTAGTCACACAACCATTCACCGTTACAAGGAGTTAAATTGTGAAGAATTCATAGTGCCACAAAGTTTAAAATGTCCACGACTTACACAGTCAAGAAAAATTGAATATCTTCAATAATTAGTCTGTAACAGAGAATAGAGCCTTAGAAAAATTCTCATTTCATATTCTCATTTAGTTTATAAAACAAGGTGTCCGCATTCTAATAGTTTTTATAGTCCAAAAGTGCGCACAGCGTCAAGGAGTTCATAACCACAAGAAGTTCTCATATTCAAGAGGTTCAAAGTACTTATTAAGAAGTTTTCAGTATCTTGAAATTATCAGTTTTATGTTTAACACACAAGAAAGAAAATGCTGAAAACTAGTAATTCTCCGCATAAAATTTATTTTCAGCTATTAAAATACTGTCAGCAGGTAGTATTCTTTAAACAGATATAGAAAATTTAATTAATCTAATTAATATAACACTATACCAAATAAGTTTAGTTCACAGCATAAAGTATTGCATACTTTTAAGCTCACAATCAAAATTATTTCCTTATTCGGTTAACTTCAAATGTGAATTGAATTACTTACTTACTTACTGCTGTTCTTGATTTGATTTCCCTTATTATAATTGTAATTGGTTCAAATTATTTTATAAGTCCAAGAAATCAGTTTCTGCGCCTTGGGATCTTGGAAGTAACAGCATTTTGTAAACTATTACTTTCATTGTAAAATTATTAAACGTAGGCATTACTATCAACAAAGTTACTGAGGTAACAATGCTCATTTCATTGGCTATTCTAGTCACACCTCGATCGACTTATATTTTCGGAAGCGATATTTTTAAGAACCTCTACCGAATAACGGGTTAATAACTATGCATGCATATGTAGAATGTATTATATATAATACCTACATTGTTGTTGAAAAAATGGCAACCACAAATCGAAAAAAAGTACTTTATACAACCCAAAGCCACCACCATCCTCCAAATGTTGGTGTGTAAAATACCAATGGCAACTTTTCTGCATGTTGTCGTCGGTGTCGCAGTGTTTGTTATTGTTTGGTTTTTATTGTTGACTTTTGCTGTTGTTGTCATTTTATTGTGTGCTTGTTGTTGTTCTGTTACTGTGTGTTTTTGGCAATCGTACTGTCAGTCAAGTTAGTTACACTAAAAATGCTGTTAAAGTTCACACACACACACATCCAATGCCTGCATACAAACACAGACCCGCATACATATACGTAGTACAGAACGATATACATACATAAGTATTGTAGATATATACATTTTCCCAACATCGTCCACTAAAAACTCATTAAAATTCACATGCTACCACACGCTCACACAAATACACACACTCGGATACCAACAATTTGCTGCAGCTGCTGATACTATGTATTGTTATTGCTTGCTGTTGGTGTTTGCAGGCAAACATATTCAAATTTTATACTGCACACACGTACAAATTGCACACTATTGTAAAATTGTTGTAAAATGTTATTGAATTCCACACACGCTGCGTAAAAGAGTTTAAAATGTAATCGAAAGAAAGGGGGAAAGGATAGTCATTGAATGTAAAGTAAAGTTTTTGTTTTAGATTTTAAGTTTCTTTTTATGTGGTAAGGATAGTCATAGAAAAATAGTAAAGTTTTTGTTTTAGATTTTAAATCTTTTTTTATGTGGTTTGTTTATAAAAATGTCTATAGAATTATAGTAAGTAGGTTTAAAGAAAAACATTGATATTTTCTCTTTGAAACAAACAGTCTCTGTTACTCAGTAAATATGAATATTTAAACTTTGCAACATTGGGGGACCTGGGAGCGTAGAAAATAAGGCAAAGTTTGTGATAGTCGAATAATAAGGGTGAGTCCATGTTCAATCCTTGCGTATCTCCGTTTCAAGGTGACACACAGCAACCTCGTGGCGTCGCCTGGATAGCGATCTACAAACGTCCAAAGGACAACGATTGATGGACATGCACCTGGAATGTCCTAAATATGTGGACGACGTATATCGAATAATATGGATCCGTGAACTGTATGAGATGTACGCCAACACTGGCATAGTCAAGCCGAACATGGCAGCGTCATATTGAGCGAATGGAAGAAGGGAGTTTTATTGGAGCCATGGCGGAGGAGCACGCAGAAAAGGACGTCCTAATCTCCGTTGGAAAAATGATGTAAAGGGCGACCTAACAAGCGCGACGAGGAAGTACTATCGAGGCGCCAATAGGTTTCTATATAGTATACGCTCACTGAGTGCTAACTGACATTCAGCACAAAATTTTCAATATTTCCTTCCATTTTCATATGCTTTGCAGTTCACATTTTAGCAGGTATACAACTTTGTGTTAATTTTAAATACTGAAAAAAGATTTAAAATTAAATCACGTATACGCACTGGCTTCCCCAAATTTTGCTACCACAAAAAAAAAATTTAAATAATGAAAACTCCTAATTTAATAATATACCAAAAATTTCAAATCTCTCTGTTTCAGTATATACGAGAAAATTTTGTAATACTTAAAATGAAAAATTTTAACTCTAAATCGAACCAGTTGTTTAAAGAGTTGCAGGTGGTGGTTGGCCGTCTCTGGCAAACCGAAAAGAAAAAAGTGGCGGAAACTAAATAATATGATTATTTATGATGCGAAACAAGTACTGCTGTATACACACACATGCATGGAAATACTGGACAGTGGAAAAAGCTATGTGTTGTTATACACTCTAGTTATTATTTTGTTTTGCTTTTGTACCACACCACCATAGAAGCGAATAGTGTAAATAATTGCTAAATGTAGTGTATACGTACATTGCTATGTAGCTATATATTTATATATACTTAGTATGGCAGTATGTGTGTGTATGTACAGATTTATGTATGTATAGAGGAATGTATTGTAAAGCAAAAGTTTATTGTGATTTTATACTGTTACTGTTGTATATGCTAGTGTGGTAATAGCTGAGAATGCGATTGTGTGAAAGTGTGTATGAGTGTTTGTATGAGTGTGTGTATTTATTTGTGTGAGTTTACGAGTGTTTTATAAATGCAATTTGTTTTATGAATTATTGCTAGCAACGCTTACAATAACAATGGCAGAAGAATACGTAGAATAAGAAAGAGCTTGAAACAATTGGTGTTGCATATATGTATATGTAATATTATATAATATAAATATATTGTACATATAATGGTATAAATAAATATTAAAGCAAAAATAAATTCATACTTGAAATGTAAAATTTAATAGGACAATTTTTTTTTTTAAATTGAAGAGTAAATACGAGTACTTAAATTCTCACAATATATCAAAGTCAAATTAAGGAGGAAGTCAAATTGTTTTAAACTTCGTATAAAGTAAGAGTAGGTTATAAGAAAAGATAATGCATACTTTTAGGGTTACAATTTATAGAATAACTACGTTCATTAAGAATTTAGAATGGAACTATAGAATGTAAGCCGATTTTGTGGTTAAATTTCTATTGTGCAAGACATAACTACAAAAGTGTTTTAAACCTTAAGGGACCACCGTCATTGTTGACAGCCAAATGACGTTCAAAGTACTACACTACATGAGAGAAGCACCAAAGCTGCTTTGAAACACTTAGGCTCCTGGGCATAGCAGTATTATAGAGAAACTGAAATGATAAAAACCTTAGGTACTGCAAATTAAGCTGAATCAATAAACATACCCATAGGGAATGTGAAATCAATTTTTAACAATAAAGTAAGAAAAAAAAAATAAAAAGATTTTGTCATACAAGAAATCAGTGTATGTTACTCCTATATTTGTTACCCTTTCTAGATACGAAAAGAGAACAAAACATTCTTTCGTTTGGAGAAAAAAAATTTCTAGAACTGCTAATGCATTTCATACTCGAGAAATGTTCGAAATAGGTTATTGAAACTGTTTTTATATGATATGCTTATATATTATGTCTATATACCATATATGTACTTATTATATGTATGGTGGCTTCTCTTTAGTTCGATTTCTATTATGACTTTCGTTCGAATTAGACTGAGGCTCTATAAAATGTAAATTTTTGAACTTGATTTGATTTTCAATAAAAAGTTTAATACAGTTAAGTACAGCCTTTAATAAACCAACCAAATTTTCCGTAGTAATAACCCATAAGTAGTAGTGGAAGTCCCAAGTTCTAAAAGATGAATGGACTTACACTCTATTTTTCAAGATAGAATCAGCCGAGTGAGTGTTAAAAAACATGTATTTTAAAAAATATCCCCCCAGATTTGCTGTATTTAGAAGGCATTGATTTTGCAAAATCTCGAACTTCGAAAGATTTAGTTAAGGAAAGAATGTTTTAGTTCGAGTATTATACTTTAAGTTAGGTAAAAGCCTATTAGAAATCGACACTATATGGCATTGTTAACAAGTTCATGTTACATTCAGAAATTACCAATGTTCTACGAAATTAAAATAGAAACATTCCATATTAATTTTAAAAAATTTTTCAAATTGTTTTACATACTTCATATATAATGAAGGTAAATTTATTACTATTTGCTCAGTGACTATGATATGTATGTAAACATTCGTGCAGTCGTATTCTCTATTAAATATGAATATATTACTCGTTAAATACACTTAGTAAAAAATACGCTGCAATTTTTTTTATGTTTTTTTTTAGCATTTTTTTTTTGTTTAGCAAAACTAATCAATGGAAAAACAATCCATTTTTTTAAATTTTTTATTTACACATTCAACAGACAGGGTCTACCCCTATGAATGCAGAGTATTGTGTTGAATGGAGGGAAGATTGATAGGTGGGAGGAGGAAGCAGAGAGAGAGAGGGAATGTAATCACGCATTCTTCGACTAGATTGGTGTATGTATTTCTCTGAGTGTATGCCATAAACTATTTGTGTTTAAATAACATTCAATGCAAATACAGATGAAATATGGTATGTATAGTATTCACAAATGATATTATCCTTTTAAGTAGTCATAATGCAAGATCATTATTTACATAGTATGTAATTCCATATCCATAGACACATAAATATATACGTATATATATGTATATACTTGTATTCATATAGGAACATATGCATTCACTTATTTACATTCTTAGATATTAATTACTGCAGTGGAAACTGAACTAAAACTTATTTTATTTTGGCAGTGAGAATGTAAGTAATTATCTTCAAGATACTTGTACATACATTTAATAAGAAACTTTAATATTAATGACCAATTCGGCTATTGTATTAATGCACAAATGTGTTTACACATATGTATAAATATTTATTTCTAAATATATTTTAGTATATTATTTATATAGTATATTGCATTCAATTTTATGAAGCAATTTAAATTCTGTGAAGAGAGTTCTGTCCTTTGCTTATGAATGTCATGATGCCTTCATGCGTGAAATGAAACCAATGGAATAGAGAGAAATAACATTAATAATTACTAATGCAAAATATAAGTACACACGAAAAATCTACGTTATTAACATGGTAAATTTAACCTTAATCAAAGCAACGAATTCGCCAGTAGTATTAAAGTGTTCGTAAATGTAATGAAACTTTTCGTAATACTTATGATAAAATTAAACTTTATATTGACTAAAATGTATGTACGTCAATCTAAAGTTTGATAAGTCGATGCATTGAATAATTGTTTTCATAACATTGATAAATGGTAATATCATTTTGATTAAAATATGCATTAATTTAAAGTTTGACAATTCATTACTTTGATGTACCTACTACACTAAATATGTATAATGGATGTGTTCGTAATATTGATAAATGCCAACATAATATTTATTAAAATATTCAATAATCTAAGGAGTCGAGGTGTGAGAACCATAACTAACACATTGACGAAGAAATTTTTTTATGTGTAATATTTAATATTAAATTTTAATTGGAATACAAGATGTTATTACAAAATTTTCAAGCTTCTTTCTAATTTGTTAAAAATCTATGTAAAGAATACAAATCTTTGATTAAACTTAAAATTTGAAGATTTAAATTCCTCTAGAATCAATGTGTATCGGTAATGGGTATACTTGTGGGTATACCTTAGCCGTCGACTGTAAATGAAATTTAATTCTTTGTATTTTAAATAAATTTTACTTGCTATGAACAAGCACGCTACTATATAATGTATTTATACATGAACATTGTATGTAAAACAAGTACTTAATATATAGCTAGTATTCTTAAGAGAGATATTGTTGACAGAACAACTCAAACATAATATGAAACTCTTAGCAATTTTATAGCAATTTTAAATGTATGTGGTTGGTGTTAAGTATATGTTGATGTTGTTTTAAAATAGTCATTTCCGTTCAGGTAAATGTGAAGTTGCAAATACACAACAAGTAGCTATAGAAAAACAATACAAGCAAAAATAAACAACTAAAACTCATTTCGAATTGATATTGATAAATTTTGAATGTAAAAGTGTGATTGAAAAAGTAATACATGGAAATATGTAAATGTAAAGAAAAAAATTTGAACAAGAAAAAGTACTCTGGTGAACATGTGTGGCGCATATTCGTACTCGTATGTAATAATATCGACATAAGTAATTATAGCCTTAATGCGAATGCGCCAAATTCGAACGTAAAATACAAAATTATGTATGTCGTTTGATACACACCACACAAGTGAATCAGGAGATTACTGCAAAAATAAGTATTATAATGGTGAAGATATCGAAGTGTAAGTGAAAAAGGTGATTTTGCTTTCTAAGCCCCAGTGAACTCCTCATAGGCTAGCATAGGATAAAAGAAAAAAATATATCATAACTTATGTCGCCAACTGACTGGAATTATAAAGTCAATCAATCATGATTAGTTTACCCTATACTTCAAAATTCAAAAAGGCATGTTAAATCTTAAGCATAGATTTGAATTTATGCCTGTAAGTCTGTAAGTTTCATTCATAAGAGTAATTGTGAGTGAAAATTAAAGTCCTTCGACTTCGTAATTCAATGTTTCTATGTACGCATTAAACATGCTAAAGAAGAAAACGTAAATATGTGTAAAACATACATATGTAAATATTTTTGTGAATGTGTTTGTGGAGCATACTTGGAAAAAGTTTTTAAGCAGTGACTTTTAGGGTGTCCGAAATCCCTTTCACCTTGACTAAACTAATTAATAAAATTAAGTAAGTTTAAACCTCATCAAAGCTTCGATTTTCATACGATTTGTATAATTGAAGTCTTCGCGAATTTTTATAAACTTCAATGGAAACAAAAATAATATTACAGCTACATTGTTTGACCCATACCAATTAAATATGCTTAAATTCAATATTCGGTAGTCCAAATAGACACATCACAAGATCAAAGCTATACTGGTGTGCATCCGATTTTTTTATATGGAAACCTAATATGTTCAAATTTTATCATCAGTAGTTGTAAAAAATTTAAGTAGTTTGAATTATACGAATTTTCATTCGATTTCTCTTTCCTTCTCGAACTTCCCTTTTTACATAATTTCATTTGTCAACCCACGGCTTATTGATATCAAATCTTCACCGATTTTCCTTATTTTCGCTTTATACATATTACGTTATTTAACCCAAGTAAGATTCATTACGTATGCATGCTCTATATAAGTATGTAAATATATTATTATTCCCAACTTTTAAAATTCAAATTCGATCACCCGGCGTTAGAAAAATTTAATAAATCGAATCTATTTCGATTTTCAAACAATTTGTTTTTTTTTATAAAAAAGGTTTCTCTAAGTTTTCTTTTCTATTACGCTATTCAACCCTATCCCCTTAAGTTTAATTCCGATCACAGAATATAATAGAAAAATTCAAAAGATCAAAGCAGTATCAAATAATTTTAGTACTTAGTGATGCATACTTTTAAGTTGATATCTAAATTAATTACTATTTCCTTTCGATTTTTAGAAATTTAAGTTACTAAGTAGAAAAAAATCTAAAATTTCTCCAACATAGCTCTAATATTTTTGTGTTGAACAAGCAAGGTTGCGAAAACGTTAGATTACAAATAGCTACTACATTTCTGTAACTGACTGTAAATTTTAATGGAATTCAATTATTTAAACTTTTTAATTTTCTGGATAACTAAAATAAATAACAAAATAGATTTTCCTAAAATAAATTTTTAATAATAAAACACAAGTCCACTACTTCATGGTAGAACAAGTAGTAATAGCGACAGCAACATTTTTTCAGAGAGAGAGCGAATGTTGCAGATTATGCAATTTTTCGCGCATATAATGTCATAGCTAGGCAACAACATCCAAAGGGAAAAAAATAAATGTATAAATATGCGTTGTACTCTAGTAGTTCTTGCTGTTTTTCTTGTTATTATTATTATTATTTTTAATATTTTTGTTAAACAACACTTTTCCACATCGTTTCATATTCTATAGGAAGGAGCAAAAGAAAAGTTTCAAATTTTTCTTTTCAATTTATATTTGCTGCCACTGAGAAACTAAAAGCAAAAAACTAAAAACTTTCAAAAAATACTTAAGCTAAGCAAGAAAACATAAAGTATATGAAACGGAAAAACACAAAAATAGGAAAACTTTTAAATATTCTTCAATGCACATACTACAAACACACCCTAAGAGTGAGGAAAGCAAAAGAAAAACTTGCAAAATAATATAAAATTATTATGCAGCTTCAGCAGAAACAAAATATAAAAACAAAAAAATATTTCTTCATGTCAAAAGCATAATTTTCACATGCACAACGTTAGTAACTGGTAACTAGTATGTAGTTAGACAGGTGCACTGCAAAATGTGATGTGCCTCAAGTATGAAGGGGCAGAGTGAATGGCATATAGAGAGAAAGAGAAAAGCAGACCGTAAAGTTTAGTTAGAAGGATTATAGGTTTTCAAAAGTATTCACTATGTAGCAGCAGCTGTGTCCGAGTTGTTTTCTCTAAGTTTTATGTAACTTAAGTTTATTTCGAAAATTAATGCATAGGGTTGTAAAATGATTAGGAATCCACTGTATTCAGTGTGGAGTACTCACAGCTTAAGTGTAGACATTGAGGTTGATGTTTACGGCAATAATTGAGTTAAGTCTGAGTCTAGCAATGGAGTAAGTTGCTGGCATTTGGCGTATCAGCGACTGCTTTAAAGTTAGGGATAAGAACGAATTTTACTTTAATCTGATACTGAAATCTAAATCTTTATTATTGGTTCACAAAAGTGCTGTACGAATCTTGAGTCTCGAGAGATTCTAGATTAAATTTATTAACTCACACTTGAAACTAAATACCGACTTTCATTTCGTATAGACATAATAAACATAAGCATTAGAATATGCAATACCACATGCGGTGTACTTGCACCTTCTTGTACTTACAACTTTTATACATTCGGACACCATTTTTACATTACCGTAAAATTACACGAATTATGACTTTTTTTATCTAATTACATTTAGTAAATGTCCATAAAAAATTTTCTGTATTGAATAAATTCAATTATATCAATTGTCAGTTTAATATTTGTACTGACACAAGCCTCAGTCAGATAGATACTTACTATTAAGCTATTTTTGTCCGTGAGAGAGTGTAACAGCCTATGTGTGTGTGTGCGTAAATTTATATCAACGCGCAAATGTCACGTTCTGCAATTCACTTGAATCAACAGAGAAATGATTGTAATTGAAAATGTTGTTGAACGAAGGCGTGCGAGCAGCACAGAAACAGAGGAAGGGCGAGAAAGAGAGAAAGGAAGAGCCTGAAAACATGCATGAACTGAAAACTTTCAATTGAAAACTGAATGTCACAATAATTTCCAACGATTTGATGTAGATTGATTTTTAAATCGTATTTAATTTAACGTAATCTTCATTACGAAAAAAAAACAACTGAATTATTGAGCAAAAATAAATTACAAAGAAAACATGAAGCAGTAAATTACTAAAAGGAGTAAAAATAAAGTTTGGATAAAAATGAAAATAAAATTAAATAAGCTTTGCCTGCAAACGTTAATAAATAATACGGGAATTTTAAAATAAGACAGCCACAAATAAAATGTGGCAAACAAGTATTATTTTTCAAGCTAAAACAAAATCCAAAATACGACAAGACACAAGTTCAACAAACCAGACGCTGCTGAATGGACAAACCGACAGACCGACAGAAGGCACAATCAACAACAACAGCAAATAGGAAAGGAAGCTGAAAATACAGAACGAAGTATGTGTGAGTGAGTGAGTGTAAGTTCAGCAAATACAAAGTCGTCGAATTTGAAAAGGAGAAAATATAACAAAAACTCCAGTTACTAACAATAATAAGGACCAAATGTCACCAACTGAATACAGAATTCTTTTTCCATATTCTGGTTGGCCGGCTAGCTGGCTGCTGATGTTAGCTCGAGGTATAAGCATTTGAGAAGAGAACAAATTCATTGCGGCAAAGTTCTATGTAAGCATAAATGGCAGGAAATAAAGCACAATAACAACAACATTACTTCAGACCGCAAGGAAAAACAACGAATAAAGTAACTACCTAGAGAAATAGAATAAAACCAGCAATAATAAAACCAACAACATCAGCAATAATGGCGACTAAAAACGATGATGGCCATAAACCGTATAACCGTAAAGCTACGTGTAAACTCACACTTCAAACGCACACACACACACATAGAAACATAGAAGCTGAAGTGAACAGCAGCCAAATAAAAAACGAAAACGCCTAAAAGTAAACTTCAAATTACTGTGTGGTACGTAAAATAAATAAAATAAATAAGTTTTCAGTAGTAGTTGTAGCAGTAACAGATGTACATGTATGTGTGTATATGTATAAGAAAATCCTGTTGTCATGGCAGCCGACGCCGCCAGCCATTCAGCCAGGAAACGCCGCAAAGTATGTTGCCAAAAAAATCATTTCGAAGCGAAACGGATTGCAAAAGCAGCTAACTAGTTACTACTAGTTAGAGAGAAAGAGAAAATACAAGAGCGGCGTATGAGGAAAATTGAAAAATGTACTGCTACATATAAACATACATACCATACTTGTGGTACACATACATTCATATAAAATAGCATAATGGCGCACATAAATAATGGCGCCCATTTGTAACCAGCCACCAAGCAGGCAGCAAAACCAAAGCATGCCTGGCAATGCAAGGTAGGTAGGCAATCCAAAACAAGCAGGCAAGACAAGGCAAATAAGCAGACAGTAAATAAAAAAAATGGAATATAAAATGGAATGCACTATAATACAAGCGACAACATCAAGCTGCCTAGAATACGGTAATGTAAAAGGAGCGGCATCCTTGCTGCATGTAGCATAAATGAGGCAGCATGTTGTACTATTTACAACAACTGCAACTACTACTACTAACATTCCTTTTCCAACTGCATATACAGGGTGTTTTTTTTTAGAAGTGTGGTTTTCAAGAAGAAATAAAACGCATATAATTTAATGTTATGGCCAAGAATTTAGCTTTATTATAAAGATAAGGATTTGCCATTATGTTTTAAAAACGATTTCGCGCAAGTGACCGCCGCGTCTGGTTCGAATAAATTCCAGCCGAGAGGCCCAATTTTCGACCACTTTTTGCAGCAATTGGGGCGCCGTATGTCAGTAATAATGCGCCGAATATTCTCTTCCAAGGCGTCAATTGTCTCGGGCTTATCTGCGTAGACAAGCGACTTCACATAACCCCACAAAAAATAGTCCAGCGGTGTTAAATCGCACTATCTTAGAGGCCACGCCACTGGTACACTACGCGAGATAATGCGCTCACCAAAAGTTTCCTTCAATAAATTGATTGTTTAAATGGCTGTATGCCATGTAGCGCCGTCTTGTTGGACCCAAAGGTCGTCCACATAGACATCCTCCAATACAGGTACGAAAAAGTCATTAATTATGACTATAAAGCGTTCCCCATTGACTGTTACTTTATCACCGGCTTCATTTTTGAAGAAATATGTACCAATGATTACCTCTGCCCAGAGAGCACACCAAACAGTGACTTTATGAGGATGTAACGATGTAACGGCGTCTCAACAATGGCTTGTGGACCCATTCAACCAAAAGTGAGCTTCATCACTGAACAAAATTTTCTCGTAAAAATCGGGATCGGAGGCCATCTCGTTTTGGTAATAAATTTGCACGATTTGCAAACGTTGTCCAGGAGTAAGTCTATTCATTATAAAATGGCAAACTAAACTGAGCATAAATCAAGTAACAGCTTGACAAAAAGACGAACTTCGAGAAATGTAATGCCAGATTGAAAACTACACTTTAAAAAAAAACACCATTTACAACCACCGCGTAAAAGATAATGCATGTCGGTATATAAAGCAGAAATACGACGCTATAAGACGCTGAAAATTAAAGCAAGCAAGCACAAGTGAGGAATAGTGTAGCGTAAATTTTGGGCATGCACTGCATTGTAGCGGCATGAGCCTGAGTCTGAGCATGTAACTGCAACTGCAACAGTACGTTTATATATGTTGTATGTTTGTCGGTACGTCTCTGTTTATGTTTTTGCTCATGTAAATACTTTGGACAGCATAAAGCAAGACACTTCTTTTATGTAATATTTATTTAATGCAATGCAAATACTAAGTATATATAAACACCCATACAGTGACAAAGTGTAAATGGCAAATAAGATTGAAATGCCTTTTGGGTGAGATTTAAAAGCTTCTTAGTGTAATGTTGGCAGCATGTCGCAACTATACAAACAGTAAAACAGATTTACAACATTATGTTTTTATAATGTTTTATAATGTTGTTATGTACAAAACATAAAATAAATAATTTCGGCATTATTGATAATTCTGTTCACGAATTGTGTTTTCAATTAAGCCAAGCATTTAAAATTTTCTAAAACTAGAGCTAAAACACAATAACTCAGGAAGTTAAATTTTAATGCTGTTGTGAAAAAATAAAACATGCGTAAAAGATTATCTTACCTAGTATTTTCTGACATTATTTTTTTTAAACTTCTTTTCTTTCCTAATTTAACTTTTTTTTTTCCTTGCACAAAACTTCCAACTAAGCTTTTCATCGAGATTTGTTCCTCTCCTATCTAAATTTTTCACTTGTCTAGAATTTACCTTGAATTCAATTCCTTAGACTTTTGACTTTTACATCTTAATTTTGTTCCTTAAAAATTAAGTTTATATTAAAAGCAATTTTGCCCTTTTACATTGCAATTGGCTCCTATCGACTTAATTCGTTCATTAATTCGACAGTCATCTCAATTGAGTCTTTCTTTAACTCTTTTTTTGTTCCACTTCGAATTAATTCTTTCTCAACTTAATTCTTTACTCAATTAAATTTTTTCATTAATTCAGATTTATTTTCGCTATCACTTCAATTCTTTGGTCAATTCATTCTCAATGATTATTCTTTGTTTGCTCAATTCAATTCTGCCCTTACCGTGCTACTATCCATTCTTCAATTTAGTAAGCCTAGTTTTAATTCTAATTTCTTCCCTTAACTGGATTCTTTGACGTAGCACAATTTCTTCAAAACTTTAACTTTTCTTCAGGTTACCTAAATTTTCCACACCAATTTCTTTCTCATCTACATTTCTCCTTAGCTCAATGCGTCATTAATTCAACTTTTTGTTTTATTCAATTGAGTTAAATTCTTCCACAAGAACTGAATCCTTTGCTTTGTTCAATTTCTTCTTCAGTTCAATTCTACCACCTGATATTTTAAGTATAACTACTATTTGAAATCGTATACAATTTTCTTATTAGACTATAATAAGAAAAAGGGTGTAAGAAAATTATTCATGAACACACAAAACTAAAAACCAATTGCAGTAATATGAAATATATAAGAAAATTCAAGAGACATATTTGCAAATACTTTTGCTAAACGAAAAACAAAATTCATAACCAAAAACACTAAAACAATTGACAAAATTGTAATTAAATGATGACAATGACAAAACAATTTACAGAATTGTTGTTAACCACACATAGGTACTCGTATGTGCATTCAAGTATGGCCAACCAACATGGCACATTTCCGTCACCACACCACACACTAGAAAACACAAAAACCTGAAGCTTAAAGCAATTAGTAATGTAGGAAAAATCAAAAATTTTAAACCTAAATCTAAATGCACAATTAGTACAATGTCAAAGAGGTATGCGTAAATATATTTGCACATGCCCACATACTAGTACATATGCACAATACATACATACAAGTTTTTCTATGTAATTCTAATATATCTACACATGTATGCATGTATGTATGTATGTAGTTGTGAATACGATAGCAGCAACAACAAAAGCAAACAGTAAAACTTCAAAATTGACTGTCAAAATGTTGAAAATTTATTTGCATTTTTAATTTAGGTTAAGATAAGTGTACAACACTTGAAGAACACCCACACATACATAACGTCAGAAATATACACGACCATGCATACACACTATGCACAAAAGCTTGTAGGCTATTCAAGTGTTTTGTAGTAGTAATATGTAGTAGTTGAAGGTGTGCTGGTTTTTGCTCTGTTTATGTCACGCATATCCTGGAAGGTCACACAGCTAACGAACTTAGCTTACAACCACATCTACATAAATTCATACAATTCACACACACATACATATACAACTTTATACTACATTGTACATACATAGTACATGGTTCTAAATGTAAAAAGGATAAAAACCAATGTACCCTATGCTATTAGTTCGAGTACGAGTAAAAAGCATTCAAAATTTGTGCCTACGACTGGCAGTAAATTTAGGACAAACTACTTGAAAACTCAATATGTATGTAAGTACAGGATTTACTATGTGCGTACTTAGCTAAAGTCCTAGTACGCATTTTTTTAATTTCATATGGGTAGCAAAACATATTTACAAATTATTATTGCAAGTGGAAACGCTTAAACCAAAACAATATACAAAAATTTAGAAAATTAATATTAGAGACTTAGCAAATTCTTTTGCAAAGAATTTTCCGAAATATTTTTATTCTAAAATTTTTAAAGAGCGAGTTTGTTATGAATCATAATCTCTTTTTTCAGATATAACATAACGGAAGGAAGTATTGTTATGCCAATTAATTGGTATCAATAAGAAAACCATCGGAAGAATTAAATCAAGACTGGATCAAAGAGCCAAAGGAACAATCAAAGGATCTTGGTAAACCTTCCGGGCATTATAAAAGACCACAATAAATTTCATTTCTCGGATAATAAAAGAACACATAGCTTAATTCTTGGTGAGCAGTAATAAGCCGAATTTCATTTAAATATAACTTCTAGCTAACATCTAGGGTTGCCAACACAAAAATCTTTGGTCTTAATTTATGGCTTTCAGTTTAAGTATTGGTCTAAGTTCTTGGTTAGTTAGGTCAGGTAACATTTTTTTTATTGTTTTGTGGTACTTACATATATATTGTTTTGATAGATTTTAGCATGAATTTGGTCTTACTCCCGATCTGACCTATGGTCTGATTTTATTCATGAATTGGGTCTCACTTCCGACCTAAATATATGTAGGTTTACAATTTTGATATTTTTTTCATATAACCTACGGTCAGATTCATGATTTAAATTTCGATTTGTAGTTGGTAAAATCTTTGGGTTGCTTTCTTTCTGGATTTTGCCCTGAACGTTATCCAATTTTTGGTCTTAACTTGGTCTTCTGAAGTTGAATTTCTACTTTTAGTCTGAATTTAGTACGATTTCCGATCTTCGATTTGTATATCGGTTTGATTTTGGTGTGACTTTCGATGCGATTTACGGTATGACTTTGGTCAAACATTTAGTCTGAATTTAGGTCATAAGCTCTTCAAATTTACCGCTACGTTGAGACGTATATTACTTTGAGGCCAATTTAATAGTTAAAGGATGGTAATAATGTTTTACTTTTGCATTCACCTTCTTTCCCCTTTCGGGAGTTTAGGCACTAATTTTTACTATAATTTTTAATTAAGGGTAAATGGCTTGAAATAATAAGATACTGTGTAAAAGTCCTCATAATAAAGTAGGAGAGTCGCTATAAAATTATAATTTAAGTAAATATTCCAAAATCTATTTGGCACATCCTGGGGAATCTGGCAAAGTTGGAAACGCTAATACAAACGCATACACATACATTCTCACCCCCCATCTTTTTTGTCTTCAACTTATGCTGTAAATTTTCAACAATTACGTGTTCGTGCTCATGTTCTTTTATAAGTGTGTATTTTTGCATAAATTTTGCTCATAACATAAATGTATGAATAACTATCTGCAACTCACAGATGCACAGATACTTTATAATAACTTGTAACGATTACGTGTACATAGTATGTTATTTTATACTACGTGTATTCAGTTATTTTACTCATACATGCATAAATTATCAAAATCAAATATGAACAATTCTCAAAATGCTCGTAATGTAAGTATGTATGTACCTTGTATACCATACATGTAAAAAACAATATGAGTTTTTGGGGGAGTTTTTGTAACGATGGCTGTTATAAAATGTGTGTGTGTGAGTTTCAGTTATTCTACTTCTCCATAGAAAGTTTTATTCCGCAAATATTATAGCTAGCTATTAATTTCAAAGTATTTTCTCTAGTAAGTACATACCTTCTAAAGTAAAAAATTTAATACTTATCATACTGAAATTTCAATTTCTTGTTGTATTTGTAGTAATATAACTAACAACATGAATAAACTACAATATAAAAAATATCTATCCACATAGCAATCTAGAAAAACAATAAAAGCAAATACCATTTATACTGAAAGAACATAGAAATAACATACATACATATGGTATATACAAATTAGCTTTAAAAATATTTTTTTTAATTTAAAATTTGGTATTTAATTTTTTTTAAACATAATTGTATCTTTGAAAAATCAAATACCTTAAAAAAAAATTACAGAAAAACAAAAACCTTTGCATCTCATCCAAAATGCAAGTTTATTTACAAAGGTAGTGCATAAATTTTACTATCTTTTTTTCTACCATCTAAAACATATGAACACCCATTCCCACATACATATGTATGCAAATAAATAAATAAATAAAGGGTGTTTTTTTTTAGAAGTGTGGTTTTCAATCTGGCAATACTTTTTTCGGAGTAGGTCTTTTTGACAGCTGTCACTTGATTTATGCTCAGTTTGGTTTGCCATTTCATAATGAATAGACTTACTCCTGAACAACGTTTGCAAATCGTGCAAATTTATTACCAAAATAATGCTACGGTTCGCGCGACGTAACGCGTATGACATAATGGCCCAGCAGAGTCGGTAATTCGAGCAATCATTGATCGATTTCGCACCACGTTTACTCTAGTGGATAATGCGCATCCTCAGAGACGCCGTACAGTGCGCACCGAAGAAGCTATTGCTGCTGTGGAGCAGAGTATCGAAGAAGACCCGAATGAGTCCTTCCGCCATCGCGCGCAACAATTGGAGCTGTGCCCATCCACTTTATGGAAGATTTTGCGGAAGGATCTTGGTTTGGGATCTTACAAAATCCAACTCGTTCGGTTAATGGGCCCAAAACGAGATGGCCACCGATCCCGATTTTCACGAGAAAATTTTGTTCTGCGATGAAGCTCACTTTTGGTTGAATGGGTACGTTAATAAGCAAAATTGTCGCATTTGGAGTGATCATAATCCACAAGCCATTGTTGGGACGCCGTTACATCGTTACATCCTCAAAAAGTCACTGTTTGGTGTGCTCTATGGGCAGAGGGAATCATTGGTCCATATTTCTTCAAAGATGAAGCCGGTCATAATGTTACAATGTAACAGTCAATGGGGAACGCTATAGAGATATGATTAATGACTTTTCCGTGCCTGAATTGGACGATGTTGATGTGGACGACCTTTGGTTCCAACAAGACGGCGCTACATGCCATACAGCGACGGAAACAATCAATTTATTGAAGGAAACTTTTGATAAGCTCATTATCTCGCGTAGTGGGCCTGAGGCGTGGCCTTCAAGATAGTGCGATGTAACAACGCTGGACTATTTTTTGTGGGGTTATGTAAAGTCGCTTGTCTACGAAGATAAGCCCGAGACAATTGACGCCTTGAAAGAGAATTTTCGGCGCATTATTACTGACATACGGCCCCAATTGCTGCAAAAAGTGGTCGAAAATTGGGCCTCTCGGCTGGAATTTATTCGAACCAGACGCGGCGGCGACTTGCCCGAAATCGTTTTTAAAACATAATGGCAAATCCTTATCTTTATAATAAAGCTAAATTCTTGGCCATAACATTAAATTATATGCGTTTTATTTCTTCTTGAAAACCACACTTCTAAAAAAACACCCTGTATATACCTACTACTTTTTTTGTCAGTACTTTTTCTGTTACAATATTCATTGTTCTCATCAAAGTTGTGTGTTGTGGAATTTTTGTTTTCTGTTTTTATTTTGCATAAATTTCTACGAAAGTTTAAAAAAAAAAACAACAAGAATACAATACAAATAACAATGGAAAATAGAGAAAAATTTTGTATGTTTGCATGACAAGTCAGCACCAAACGAAATATGTATAATACGCAAAAAATTCGAGAGAAATGTTATTTCACTTGATTTGCGTTTTGCACAGAGTGGAAAGTAAGAATGATAGAGAAGTGAAAAAGAAATAAATATTAGAAGCAAATAGAAAATTATTAGTGAGGAAAAAAATTGGGAGAATGAAGAAATTTGGAGAGGGAAAAATAGTATGGGATGAAAGAAGTTATAGAATGAGGAGAAGAGTAGAGAGAGAAAAGATATGGAGAAAAAAATGTATTCTGAAGAAAGAGAGAGAAATGCATTCCATATATAAACGTACTCCTTTTTAGCATATGTAAGTAAAATGGTAAATGAAAATTTTCTTATCGTTTTTGGCAAGTACGCATGATTTCAACATCTCTCACTCATACACAAACATTGTGTACACTCTGCTCTCTCAGCCAGCGCATATTTCTCTTTACATAGCAAACATATGTTTAATACATTCATATGTGTACATACCATATATTTTTCCTTCATATACATGTCGCATAATAAAAGGAATTTATACCATTTTCACTTCATTTCATTCTCTTTTCATTCCATTCTCATTTTATTTCATTCTCATTTTATTTCGTTGAAACATTTCAGTTTTTGTTTACTTCTTCTCACTTCTGGAATATTGTAGAATTACGAAACACATACACATGGAAAGTTAAAAGTTTCACCGTGTGAGTGTGAACAAGTAGTTGCACTCTCCAGCATTTTCTGTGCTTAGCAGAGTCAAATACACGGGGGAGAGAGAAGTTGAATCTTCAGTAGTTTGTAGGCAGCTACAATATTTGTTTTTTATTTAAGTTGTATATTTTCTAATTTTTTTTTGGGATGAAAAATTTCATTTAAAATTAATTCACTGCATAGGCATAGAATTTAAAAATGAATGAAATATTAAGTACTTAAAAAATAAAAAAATTTAGATACCAGTAGTAACCCGAAATACGGTGTTATGTTACATTTCAAAAGTATTTCTCGACATAAATTAGTATTGTATGATAAAGAGAGATTAAATAACAAACAAAAACAAACAAATTTTAAATTAGTATGGTAAACTTTTATCAGTGAAACATACTCGTTTGTAAGTAAGTGTGTATTAAAATAAGAGACAGAAGTTGGAAACATTAAAAATCGAATCTAATTTGTATACTTGTATCTATTGTATGCATACTCTGTTATAGCTTTAAAGGCTACAACCCCAATTTATCAGAATGTGAGTGATAAATCATCACAACTGTAGACAACAGAGCTAGATTATTGATTTTGAAAATTCTTCAAAAATACACAAAGAATTCCAAGTCTTATAATAATCTTCAGAACAACTTTTTCTCACATATTAGCAATTAGCTACGCAATAATTGCCCCTAAGATAATACATCCTTGAAAGCTTTTAATCTTCCAATATTTTTATCGAGCTACTCATCAGTATGACTGAAGGGCATTGTAAGTATTATTTATCAAAATGTAATCAACTAAAATTAGATTTAGACAAAAATGAAGGAAACGCATAGAATTTAATCTTAAATCAATCAAAAACTTTAATATATTTATGCATTTTACTAATAAATGTATGCAAGTACAAATCAAAACATAAGAAAAAAAAGATTGCAATATGCTTAATATTTCCTTTTTCCCTCTACCATATATGCATACATAAGAGTATGTAAGTACAAAAAAATTCGACATGCAAACATTTCAAATTATCTGCAACAATTCCCGTTGCAGCAGCAGCAGTAGTAGCAATGATGGAGTAATAAGTATTTGCAAGAATGTGTGTTGTCCTTTTCACTAGAAAAACTAACTCAACATTAATATACCAAAGAGATTGCCGCTGCTGTTATGGCAGTAGCTATGGCTGCTGCAACGAATGCCATAACCAGGAGGCAAATATTGCACAATGATAATTGTGTATGTGTGTGTGTGTGTGTCTAACTGCTGCTTTGATGTACATACATACATACATACAAACATATCCAAGCATAACAATACATATGCAGAATATGTATATATATATATATACGGAAGACAAATATTTGTATACGAGCATAGAATAAAGTGTATTTTTTTATATGTATGTATGCATATCAAAACACATACATGACAACTCAAACAAGATAAATTTACCACCCACCCCCAAAAAATAAAATGTTATCATCAACTGGACGACAGGCAGATAGAAAGACATACAAGCAAATTCAGGCAAATAGACATGCAGACAAACAGAATGACAGATAGACAAATGGATAGAATTAAAGCAACAATAGCTATTTTAAAATAATAGCAAAATAAATAAACTCAAACTCCCGCATTTTGTTATTATTGCAACAAAACAGCAGCAGCCACAGCTAAATTATTGCTTGCAAATGCAAATACAACATGCATACACACATATTTATCATATAACTGATGATGCAACTGTGGCACATACTCTAAGTTTGACATCATCATCAGTGCAACAGCAATATATAACTTGTGTTTTTGTTTGCAAGCAAAATTGACAGACAAGTTCATGACATTAAAATTATTTCTGTTTTAATAAATATTTACAATAAATGCATGTATAGCAATCATTCTAAAATTCATACACAGTTGCATACATAACGTCCCCATCTGTCTCTGACTATGTGCCTTCTACTGCCCCTTTCCTCTCTTCCCGCCCACACCTTCATATATCACCATTAATTGTTATATTAACATGTGCTTTGGGGGTTATGGTATCTACATAAATATTTTTATGCTGAGCTGTAGCACTTATTTGACAATTAAAAATGTTGATGTTTTCTTCTGTTCACGTTTTTTTATTTTTGTGGGCATGGTAATGGGAATGCTGTTTCTGCTATGCGTATGGGCTAGGGTAGTACAGTTAAAGAAAAAGTTTAAAATTAATTGCTTATTAAACACAAATACATAAGCAAACAATTATAATCATAGACTGCTAATGCTCTACTCCGAGCTAAAATTAATGGCAATTGTTTGCTTTCAATTTATTATTGAAATTTCAACGATAAAATAACATTCCTTGTTAATTTTACGATGTTTCGTAAATTTTTTTTTTATTTAATATTCAAACATATAAGAAAACGATTTTTAAAATCTAACCTACTCTAAATATTAATAATGAAAGAAGATATGGTTAGTGTCAGCCGCCAAAGAAAAGAAGAAAGCTAAAGTTAAAGGTCGCTGTGGTGTAGTGGTAGTGCGTCGTTGGGCTTCTACGCAGAGTGTCCGGGGTTCGAATCTCGGCCCTCAATGGGCTGTTGTGCCATTAATAGTAAGTAAAGTTAAAGGAGTTCACTCGTATAATGATGAAGAGAAATACTTATGCTTCTATGTGCTATGTGCTTAAAAATCACTTTATTTAACAACTTGATCGTTTTATTTGCGCATGGTTAACTACTTGGTGAATAAATCGCAACTACTCTGAGCATATTGGTAGATACACTACGTTCTTTTAAGAGGAAATATGTATATGCGAGGTAGATAGATGTGTATATTTTAATCTCAATCTCAACTACAAGAATCGTGACATTTTTCCGCCAAGGTATTCAAATCTCACCAAGTGGGACTATCGTCCAGTAATGGAGTGTCTTAGTAAGATCAATCCGTTTGGCGTACATAATCTAGTTTGGGTTTTATAGGTTACAGGGCATACTAGAATTGAAGCGAATAAAAAAGCAAATGAACTGGTCTAGAAAGCAGCGTCAGCGTGAGTCAGAGCAATTCTACGGTAAAAAAAAAACATTTTCATTATTCTTCAAGAAAAAAGAAAAACAGCAAAGAATGTTATACCTAAAACGTTTAGGGGGATGTATATTGTATGAATCAATATTAATAGGGATGCGAACAGGATACTGCAGGTTAAACTATCATTTTAAAAACATGGGAAATGATTCAGGTATGTAGGTTTTGCAGAGACAATAGGGAATCAGCGAATATGCTACGACAGTGCCATGCACTTACGCATTGGTACTTGTAGCTGGCATCTGGATGGCCATCAAATAACAGATTTAAATTTTAAGTAAATAGAAGTAGGATCAATACTAATTTTTTTATCGTAGGTTGGCCATTACTTTCTCACTTCAATTGAAGGCATTTAAGTAACGTACTGAATTTCTGTCTGTGAACTCATATATATTTATATGTAAATATATGTAAAATACATATACGGTCGCTGTGGCGTAGTGGTAGTGCGTTGGGCTGCTACGCAGAATGTCCGGGGTTCGAATCTCGGCACAGGCAAAATTAAAAAAAAAAAAAGTAGAGAAAATAATTTTTCTACACGGCACCACCTCTTGGTAGGCAATGGCAAACCTACAAGAGTAAAAATTGCTATGAAAAGCTTTACACTTCGCCGTTCGGATTCGGCATTAAACTGTAGGTCCGTTCCATTTATGTACAAATATAACACGTACAATATGAGTGGATGAGAAAAGCTCGGCCTAGGCCCTCCATGGGCTGCCATTAAAAGTAAGTAAATATGTAAAATACGCACTGAAAGTATTTCCTTTTTTCTACTCTATGGTATATGTACGAGTACGTATTTTTGGTTTGCTTCAACTTCCTCTTTCAGTGGCTTGTTTACGTGACCACTGCAATTCGCCACCAGTACTTCATTAAATTTATATATACCTACCATTGCATTGAATGTATGTACTTTAAAGTTCTTTTATAAAATATATGGTGATAAAATATTAATTATGTGCATATGAAACTATGTGATTTTTTTTTTGTTTATTAACTGCACAAATATTTATGCTTGAATGATGTCGAAATCAATTTGTTATTTTTTTCTTGATATAAATTTGAAACGTTTTTAATAATCATTGATTTTGTGGTGATAAAGTGAGGCGTAAAATATGAAAAGTTAATTTTTAATTTGTCAGCAAAATTTATTCAGCCGGAAATAACATTTTCCCCGCACACTCTCGATTTACACAATATTTGGTTTCCATTAATAAAGTTAAGTGTTGTTGAGTTTATTTTGCAGCTTTTTTTAATCTAGTTTTTTTATATGCAGACAAACAAATGTATGTATGGTAAGCATAAGTTCATTCACACACCCTCATAATTTTATTTATATGAATCATTTAGCTCACACACATTCGAACACATGCACATGATATGAAATTTTGAAATGTTTGTTAAAAAACTTGATCTGAATGTGTCTAAATATGAAACTTCATTTGCTATGCATTTAGATTCGTTCAAAGTAAAATGCATGCAGTATATGTTGAAATGAAGAATGTGTGGTAAAATAAATTTTAGAACAAAAACTGTAAAGAAATATTTTTGGTGATTTGGAAAAAATGTATGTCGGTGCACTGAGAGAAAATAAGAGAAATTGGTTGTTGGATATAAAAATGATTGCGTTTGAAATCGAGGTGCTTGAGGATAATAAAGTCTGCCATAGGACCAAACTTTGATTTTTATTCACAATGGAAATAAAAATTATAATTGACGTCTTACATAATTTCATACTTTTCATCAAAACTTATGGTTATTAAGTAAAGTGCAGTTTACTGAACTCATAACGCTCTAAACGCTCAATAACGTTTTTGATTTCCATAACTTGATCTTATTTAAAATCATCGATATTTTAAAATCAAACTTACAGAATAGAGAAAAAAATCAAACAGTGCTGCACATTTTTAGGAAACAAACACGACGTTTCAATAAAGTCAAATATATTTGAAAAAAAAAAAACTAAATGCCGAAATCAATTTGTTATTTTTTTCTTCATATAAATTTGAAACGTTTTTAATAATCATTGATTTTGTGGTCAGAATCCATTGTTCCACCAGAAGGATAAAGGAATTAAAAAGCAGCAGAATATAGTGGGGAAAGAATAGGGGAAGAAGTGGCTAAGTGGCTGAAAAGCTAAGACAAGCTGAGTAGAGAAGCAAAATGAGAAAAACTTCGAACTTTTAGAAAAAGTTTCAATATTTCCAATTTGCAGAATCTTGCACATTCGTGACTTCAATGTCAACTCAATTCAATGTGACTTTTTTCCAATAATTTGAAAAAAAATTTTTTCAATTTAATAGACAATTTGAAAACATTTGAGTACAATTTGGGTTTTTAGTTTACGAAAACATAATTATTATTTTAAATGACTTTGTAACGAATTTTTGTATTCGATTTGTATATTTTCGTAATCATTCTGCGTAAAGTACTTAGCATATATGTATATCGTTAGAAACGAATTCGTTGGTTCGAGTGCTACACCAATAACTCATATTTTCATGAAATCGGTTCAACTATATTGTCAAACATTTACAATTACATATTCTACCTAAATGTAAATAAACTGAATTCTTTTTGTTCACTCACCATTATGTCCGGTATTTGTGATGATGACCCAAAAGTCAATTGTTTTCTCTGGCCCCAGCTCTTCGTAGTCCCACTTCTTTTTAACGCGTACCGCACCATTCGTTTCCACCGTTACCCATGGATTATCATCGCGAATTTTAAATGTTTCTTTATCGGTTTCCTTTTCCAATTGAAATACCGATTTACCTTCGGTATCACCATCCGCCTCAGTGAATTCGATTCGTTTCGTAGGGCGTACCGCGCGCGTGACTCTACGTTTTTCACGATGATGCGAATGCTCATTGAACGCATCATGCTCAAGATGTTGCATTATAAAAGAAACCGGTTCGGGTGCCAAAAACTCTAGCAGCACTTTTGCGGGACTTGAACTCACCAAACTCGGGTAACGTAAATCATGCGCCTCGACATCAACCAGCAACTCCGGCATGAAGGGTTCGCCAGCCAACATAATTTCACCAGTTTGCGGTACAATAATAACAATATTACTCGGGGCAATCAATCGGTATGCAATCTTATCACCATCAGCATCGGTCGCCTCCACTTTACCTAATATACTGAAACGTTTCCATGTGATTGTGGAGTTGCCTTCAAGATTTTGGGATTTCTGGCCAGCAATAGCAAATTTGTAATCATTTGATTTAAATATCGGACGGTTATCATTTTCATCGAGGACAGTGACCTGTATTTTGGACACCGTCTTATCGAGATCATCCAAATCGGAAGCTTGTATGGATAAATCATAATGCGCCTTACGCTCACGATCCAATGGACGATTGGTTACCAACCATACGCCAGTTTCATCCTCACTATCAACCAGCAGCGAAGTAGCGCTTATTTCACCGTCTTTATTGGACTTGCGGCTCTGCAGGGCAAATGCGCCATCCTCGTTGCCATCGATAATAGTGTAGCGAACCTTTTTGGGGGCAGCATCTGCATTCAGAGCATCAGCGCCACCACTGAATGCCTGCATTAATGGCACGCCTCGAACACGTGTACCCGCTGGACGATTTTCACGCACTTCACCACTCGCATCCAACATGGAACCCGGGAAACGCAACATGTCACTGCGATGCATCACGAACAATTGTAAATTATGGCGATTGGTTGCATTGGCCGTTTCCTCAACCACAACCAAATTCACCGGACGATTGACTAGTGGTGAAATATCAGAGGTAGTCATTACAACACCATCTTCGAGGATAGTGAAAAATTTGGAATAATCACCGGCAAGCATGTGGTAGGCACCTGCAGTACTACCTCCACCAACACCTGCCGTGGAGTGTTTCGATGAATTACCACTACTACTACTACTGCCGCTGACAGGTGTAGTTTTGAACTTCTTAATGCTAAATCCTGGATAGGTATCGTGGGGCAAGACTAGAGACATATCATTGCTATTTCCACTGCCGCCACCACTACCGGCTAACATACGCGCTGCATTAGCTGCAGAAATGCCGCCACCATACGCCCTGTCATGGGCGTAACATTTTTCAAATTGACCGACAGCGATAGTAAAAAGTATGAATATGAATGTAGCATTTGTTATGAATGGCGAGGACGACGACGACGACGACGACGACGACGACGACGCGCGGCAAAATGATGAAAACAATGACGGCGAATTGAGTACGCGGCGAACGCGACGTTGACAACAACACGATAAGGACGACTTTGGATTATTTCTTAAGGTTTTTCCATGTGCTTTCATATATTTTTCGTGCATATTTTTTAAACGCTGAGGATATTCCTCGCGCTTTTGAGCGTTTAAACTACGTGCCGCCATAGTGGCACGCGTTTTCTAGAAGTACACTGAGCTTTTCGTTTTTATTTCACAATTATTTATGGGAGATTATTACTTGCGATTTTTCGTTTCGAATCAAATTTTTGATGTTGCTGTAACTAGTTGTAACTAGTAATATTTTTAAGTTTAGTTAAAACATATTTATTATATGATTTTACACTTTTCTTCTGTGGAATCTGTAAAGAAAACAAGAAGGAAAAGAATTACATTAGTTTATTGTTGGAAGAAAGCCAGTAAGAAGAATAGGTACTTGGAATATACTTTACTTTAGTATAACTTATATATTTTTCTTAATAAAGCAATTTGGAATTACAAAACAATTCACATTGAAGATAAATTTAACTAAGCGGAAAAGTATATGAATGGAACATTTATGTGAATCTAATGAACACTGTTATTCACTGGCAGTTCCAAGATGTGAGAGGTGGGAGGCGACGGAAAAGGTCAGGAAGAATGCTTTTAGAAATAAAATTTGCGTTAAATTCTGATTTCGCATATTGAATTTTACTACTTATTTGTGAAGAACTAATATCGTTTTCTATTTTATAGTTTTTTCAATCATTGTTTCCCATTAAACAAATTCGTTTTAGTTTACACCTTTTTTCAAATTCATTACATAATTTATATTGTTTTACTTGAAACTAGTTTTTCTTTTTAATACATACAAGACTCTTTGCACCTGTAGTTACATAATTTTCTTTACAAAGCTGCTGAGAATTGCAATTGAGCTGCAGTTTTGAAATGAGTGCTAAGAGTAGGAACAATTTTAAAAATTTTCAAGTTAAATACATGCATGTTTTAAATTATAATTAAAGTAATTTAAATATTTTTCTATCCGCATACTTTCATTCTCTCGCTCTCTCTCTCTCTTTTACTCACATCAAATTATTTGGCCATTATTTACTACCTCACAAACACACGTACTAACAAAAAAAATGCGGTTCGTGTCATTTACGATTTTTTTTGTTGGTGCTTGTGATAATCATCAAATAAAATCAATAAATTCCAATTGAATTACCTGGACACGCCAGCGTGTCACAACAATTAATGTGAAATTAAAACAGCATTAGTATTCAAATTGCGACATTGAATTGATATAAAAATAAAATAAAACCGAAAGAAAAAACTGTAAGTAGGGTACACGAAGTTGTATGTAGTATTTCTTTCCAGACAAAAAACAAAAAATATTAATGTAATAAAAAATACATCATGACAGTGAATAGAGAAGAACCCAAATTAAAAAAAGAAGTGCTAAAGCTGAATCAAACCTGATGTAGATGAGCCCCGTGTAGTTAATATTGACTATAACGATTTCAGTCTACAAAACTTTTTTTCCTTTTTTTTTCATTTCATAATGTTCATTATTCCACACACACACACATCCACAAATCGACATTATAAACAACAATAAAAAAAACTTATTACTTGCCTTTAATATTGACATTAAATAAATTTCTTCAAAGACGAAAATTTACAATTCTTTTTCCATCGATCTATTGTTAAAAAATGTTCGGGCTTTTACTTAGTTTACTTGAGCTGCAGCTTTTTCAACATCTACTTGATTTTGTTGTGTTGCTCTTATTGTAATTTACATTGAAAATTATTTAAAAATTTTCATAGATTATTTATTTATTTATTTTTTTTTATGTATAAATATGCAACTATAAAGTCCCATTGAGCATTGTTAAGCGCAGTTGGTGGTCGCGCTTGTTAAATCGATATTAAATTAGCTTGTGAACAATGAAATCTTAGACTGCTTCTTCTGTTTTATCTTTGATTTTGATAGCTGCCGCTTTGGAGCTGCGAACATGGAAGGTTTTAAGTTTTATTTCTGTTTTTTATGACGATTTGTTAATTGCACCCCCACAAAAAATCAGAAAAATACCATAAACAAAATTATTGTCATGTTGTAACTTTTTGTACATGCAATAAGGTTACGATTAACCGCTTTAAATTGTGTTAATTGGTGTTAAATCTGTCATATAAAAGAGCTCATAAAAGTTGAATATTTTGTAAATGAAATTGTTTAACAACAATTATGAGTGCTTTAGGAATTAATTATATATATTTTATATATATTAGGAATTAGTTATTAGAAATTGAATAATTTAAAATGTTATTAGACTTAAAATTTTTTTTAATATATTATAGTAATTAAATACCATTAACTTTCGATTTGAAATCCGGCAAGTATTTAAATTGTTTAACTTGTGCTGAAACTATTTATTTATAATTTTTATAGCTTCACATATTTATAATTTAATATGCCGAATTTGCTTTTCTCTAGAAAAGTTTGATTAACCACGTGGCGCTAAATACCCGTAATTATTTTTTTTTTTCGATCTTTTCTTTTGGGAACGCAAATAGAAGTTGCACGCCAACGCTCTTTCGGTTGCGTTCAATTTTGATTTTAGTTTCATTTATGTAATCATGAATACGACATCAAAGATGAAGGGATATCACTATAAAATGTATTGCCTTAAGACAATGATCTTCACGGAAATGCATAAAACTACCCATTTCAATTTAAATTACGATGTACAGCACCACGTACACCACTGCAGCAGACCGCAAATAAATCAATAAAGAAATATGCGAAGCTTTATCGAGGCGGCTAACCTGTCATCGGTTGTAACTAGTGTCAGCTAAGTAAGTAGTAAGTAAGAAACAGGCAATTTCAGCAATTGATATCGTCTACGGAGCTTTAAGAATGTCTTACAATGTACAACACGACTTTTATTTAACCGCGTATGATGAATCTTAGGCGTCCTTAACAGTATAGTGGGTAGCGCACTAGACTGTCACTCGTGAGGTTTCGGGTTCCATTCCCATCTTATTCAGGTCGTTAATTCTTATTCATATCCTTCTTACATTCCTACTAATATGAAGGGAATGTGAATTATAAGAAGGTGTAGTACAACTTTGTGGTATTAAGTGGTATTTTTCCATAATCTCAATAAGGCCTAAAAATTATAGCTTAAATGATTCTTAATAACTTCCACTTTTACTTACTTACTTAGTTTTAATGGCACAACAGCCCATGGAGGGCCTAGGCCGAGCTATTCCCACTTTTAGCTTTCCAATATTACTATGTTGCGATGAGTAATCCATATTAGAAGTCAGCGCTACTGCGCGTACAGGTAGCATGCTCGCTTCTTCATAACTCAGTGAAACAAAATTCATATTTTTTATTTTCGTAAATTTTTTAATGCTAAATACAAATCTGAAAGCAGAATTTATATACCTATCACATGAAGTTTATGAGAAATTTGAAGAAAAATACTTCATTCCGACTTGTCGCCATATGATCTACACCTCTTACATATGTCCATCCCAAAATAGAGTATAGTACGAAACTCTGTACAGGCACTTTAAGAACTGTACTGGAGCTTCTGAACTAAATTGAACTCCGCCCGAGGAAAGTTAAAACTTAGAAAGAATGAACTGAGTTTAAAATTTTTTCATAACATCATAATTAGTCAACGGAATGTATTACAACAACCATTAGCTGCGTCGGTGATTCCTCCTTATTTTAAAATTATCACTATTATAAAACTATTTATTGACTTAACTCTGCAACAAAGTGATTTCACAACACACTCCTGTTTGAATCCAATCACAGTAACATTAACTGACGGTACATAAATATTTTGTGTATAACTCATAAATCACAGAAGCTGAAATCAGCGCAATAACAAATTCTTCCATATTAAATAAACTAATCAACATAAATTTCAAATGAAGAAAATATTAAGCAGCGAAGAAGAAGAATAAAAATATCGTTAAATAATTCATAAAAAGTAATAAAAATAAGACAGCTAAGTTTATAGACAGACATAAACACCTGTTTATGTTTTTAAAAACAATTTTTTTATTGAGATTCGATATATGTGTAGCCTGTCTACACAGTATTGGATACTAACTATTTGTTAGATATGTATTTTTAAATAAATAGACTTGGCGTTATAAATATGTGAAACTCTTTTTTTGTTTTAAATTAAGAGAAATATTAAAGATTCGTTTTTTATTTATTTTTTTAATCAGTATTTTTTGTTATTTGATTAATATAAAACAACAACATTTTAATGAAATTTTACACTTCCAATAACAGAAGACACAATAGATGCAAAAAAAACTAAATCGATAAGCAACCAAATTAAAAGCTTTAAACTGGGGAAAAAGTAGGTTACAAATATGTATCATACAATTTTATGGATGAGGTTGATTAAAATGAAACTTGTAATTTATGATTAAAGTGAGCATGATTTATGTGGAACAAGATAATAAAAAGGGCTAAATTATACCTAATAGATGCTATTTCTTAAATTAAATGCAAAACAATTATCTTTTGTGTATATTTTGAGAGATAGAGAGAAAGATTATTAACTACCTACTCATTTTTAACAAAATATAGATACTTATGTATATATAATCGGTTACTTTTGATAGAGCTGATGAAATTCTTTTAAATAATAGGGAAGAGCTTCATAAGTATCGTTACCAAGTTGAGTCTTTAATGTACTTTGAACTGTTCGATTCATAAATTCTTAAATGCTTCTTATAAAGTGGTTTCCTGAAATTTAGTTACATAAAGTCACCGAAACCATTAACTTAACAAAGCAACTGTCAAATGTTAATAATATAGAAAGAATCAAAAAATTTACTTATTATTATATCCGGAACCTATAAGTAGCAGCTCCGATGTGAATAGAAAATCATTAACACTTATTAGATTCTCAAAACAAAATCTGAAAATTAATCAACTCCGAAACAGCTGACTCTCAAATTAAAGAAGAAGCCGCGATCTTAAAGAAAAAAAAACACCGTTTGTATCCATATTGCATAATTACAATGAACTTATTGGTACCTAAATTTACAAATATTCATAAACTAGTCGGTAAATACAATATATCTCACGAGATTTTGCAGATCGTCTACGCCGATAGAGAATTGTATATGTTCATATGTAAATGTTTATATGTCAACGATTTGTTATGAATTTGGTGGGTGTGCTAACAATAATAAAAAAGAGTTAAGAAATCATCAATTTTGAATAATTTGTGATTGTAAAGATGAGGTTAGCTTAAAAGGTAGCTTTATTTAATTAACTAGTTTCATGCATACAAGTTTTGTTCAGTTTTTCTATCTTTTATGAACTTCATTTCTGTTCTTCGTAAATATTAAATTTCGATACAACGAATTTTTATTTTTAATTTATAATTTGTAATTAAGATTGATTCGACCTGATAAGCTGATAAGGTGACAAACAAATTCTTTAAAATGTCACTTTCGTTTGTTATTTCTATAAAAAGTTACAAAAAATTAATTAGTTAAACGAAAACAAAAAAAAAATAAATAAATAAACAATGTTAAAACAAATTTGCCAACCATGAATATACTACTAATTACTACAGACTAAGCATATTTTAAAAATTGTTCAAAGTTTTCTGGTTTCTTTTTGATAGCCCCGTCTACACACACACATACCATACATACTTAACACATAAGAAATATTTCCGCTAAAACTATTGCAAACTTTTTACATTTATCATATTTAAGCAAACCGGCGATGGGAGAAATGGGAAAGGTGAAATGGAGTGTGGAAAAATGTTGTGCAAAAAACCACATACTTTTTTCATTACTTCTTTATCATATGCACAATTGAGAAAATGTCAACTGTGCTGTTCTTCTGTGCACCGACTGTGTGGTTTTGCTAACTTTTGCAACGTTAAAAACTTTTGCAATTTCAAGTGATAACAGTCTGTGACTGCTGCAGGGATGTTTTTTTTACTTAATATTTTGCAAGGTATTTCTGGGGAATGTTAATCAGTTTAGTTGAACATTGATTACCATGAAATGTGGTGGGGCAAGAGAACTTTTGAACTCTAATAGTCCATAAATAAATCTCGCTTTAAAGGTAGCCTTCACCAATTAATTGAATCAAAAAAACCTGTCTAGCCAGCGTAACCAGCGGAACCATCCACACCATGTGACCCGCCTAAGGAATCTAAATAACCATTCAGAAAGAATGCGAAATATTTGTCGGGGAAAGAAATTCCAAACAGAGTAGTTGATCAATTGCTTCTGATTGAATAGTTTTGGAAATATCTAATCTTCTTCAAGTATTTTCTTACTAAAACATCTAATTTCCAAATAGTTAATTAAGAATACAGATGGCATGGGCCGGTGGAGTTTTGGAAGGTAAAAAAATCGGGAACCAAAGTGCAAATTTACTGTTTAATTTTTGCACCTGAACCCAAAATATATTTGAGATGGTTAGAATAATCCGAAATTCGAAAAAGCTCAGCCTAGACGCTTAAATGTTATTGGGTTATAGTAAGTAGTCGCATATTTATAAATAAATATATATTTCAAATTCACTAAGGGTGCGTCGAATAAAATTGTCTGGTACAAAAATGATGAAATCTTTTGAACCAGTAGTCCGATTTTTTTAAACTAAAGTATTTTATTTTGCAAATTAGTTTTAGATTAAAAAAATAAAAACAAGAAACCACAAGTTATTAGTTTTTAATAAAAAGTTTTAATTTTTCAGGAACCACTGCAGACCACTTTCTTTTGAAATCTTGAAGGTCTTTGGCCACTTTTTGGTTACCTTCATCTCCCTTTTTACTAAAGTCAAGTACCTCTCAATTGGCCTTAATAATAATAAATTTTAATAATATTTTCTCGCACTTCCACTTCGTTTGCCATTTTCGCTTTAAATAAATTTTTATTGTCTTTAACTGACACATAATATTTTCTGACATTTAATTCAAAGCTACTAAGATACAAATTTTTGATTTTGAATCTTTTAATAGCACAGTATGTGAAGAAATGTAATGTAATGTGGACAATTTTATTCGACGCAGTCCTTAGAATAGGAATAATTCTGGGACGAAATGCGTACTTAACATACACAGGTTGTAAAAATTTAATTTGAAGAATTTTGACATTTTAACATAGAAAGCTTAAGGAAGCAGCCCTTTCTGCGTCCCCTACAGGTTTTGAAACTAATGTTTAATATCTTCCCTGTACTCGCTTTCGTGTCCCAACTTAATTTTACTTATAAGTGAGCGAATATTTCAAAACTCTAGCTTAAATTCAAACAATAATAATGGAAATATTATGAAAAATAAAAACTTCAAAAATTACAAAAAAACTTATATTTATAAATTACAAAAGCAAAGTGTCCATCACAAACTCACACATACCACTTTCTTCTTTTTGTCATAAATAAAGTAAAGTTTTTAGAATGAAAAACTTTTTAATTGCATTAAAAAACTATATATTTGAATATTGAGTTCCAATCACAATACAGAAAAAGCTTCACACACTCACACATATGTACCATCCATACATACATAGAATGTATGTAGAACAAAAAAGAAAAGAGCAACCAACTAACTACAACCAGAAGCTCGCTTTCGAAGTACCGTAAAATAAGTCTCTTTACAGTAATTTTATGTCAAGGACAGCAATAGCAACTGGAACAGCGAAAAAAATTTATGTTAAGAAAATTTATTTGAAGTAACTAGTGCTAGCAAGCAAAGTACTTATGGAAAGGAATAAAAAACTGCTATACGATAGTAAAATTCATTTGAAATTGTTTACGCTCTAGAAAAATGTAAAGGAATATAATAAAAGAACAAAACACACAGAGAAAACTGCAACTCACATGTTTTACATATTTTTAAGTAATAGCCTTGGGCTAAACTTACGTACTATACATGCTGAAAATTCTGAAATAAACTCATATACTCGTACTCATGTATGAAAAACGGATCGACCGAGCGACCTCACAGTTGGTTTTTCTTTTGGCAGTTTTTACAACCCTCACATGAGTTACACTTACATCCATCTATCCATCCATTCATCCACACATGTTCACACACGCACATGTGTGCCCTTGAAATTATGTATAATTTTTTTCGGTAATTTAATTCTTTGGAAAAATATTTATAATTATGAGAAGCGAAAGCGTGTAGATTGCTGTGGCAGCTTAACAGCTCATTTTGTTGGCATGTTTAGCATGTGCTAGCTATACTCGTACATTTATACAGTTATTGTTATTGTTTCTTCCTTATAATGGCCTTAGCGGCGTTTAACATACTCGTACAAGGGTGATAATGTCACTCTTTTGAATGCACGCACATAAGTCACACATATGCGAGGTTTGTGATCACATCTTTCTCTGCTTCTATTTAACACATAAAAATAAACGCATCTTTTCAACAGCTGCTTTGTTTAAGTGAGTGTATTCGTGAAGTATATTTAGAGTTCAAATGGGCACTTTGCGGGGATTAGCAAAATTTGAATGTAGAGAATGTATTTTTTAAATAAATGAACTTAATTACGTAAGTAGTTCAATAGAATATTTTTAAAATCGCTTTACAATGAGTCACATTCATTCTTACAACAATACCAATTTACGAACTATGTTTGTACATAACTATATTTTGTACCAGCTTTAGAACACTCGACATTATTCGTCAATTTAAGGATGAAAAGTCCGCATTAAATTTATAAAAATATAAAGTATCTTGCAACTTTTCTCTCATGTTATGGCGGCTTAAATATATAATTTCTCTGGAATATGCCTGTTAGTAAGGAATTTATGAAAGCACAAATATTGTTTGTATCTCTTGAAAATCTTGAAGCCAAGTCAAAAGAAACTGATATAAATTGTAAAAAGTTTAGTATTTTTAGGATTTCCTTTAAAAGCGGCATGTATCTATCAAACCCACTCATAGTTAATTTTCTTTCCATAAAACTAAAATCATTTGAAATGTGTAACAATTCATGTATGTATAGATGTATCTATGTATGTATAAATTATTTCGTTTTTATGTAGTACAACTACTATCGAGGTTTTGTCTAACTTTAAAGTAAACTACATCCTTCCCCAACAATAACAAAAATTCCAAGAGTGCAATATCATAGATGTAGTCATGCAGATAATAATAAATAAATGTCATGCCTACTAATTAAATACTACCACTAGGGCATCAGCATAAAATTCGTGAATTGTATAAACTTCTCAGCTTTCCAAATTTCTAATCTGGGTCTATCGATTCGAGCAAACAAAAAGGCAAATTGCGAAAATTTACATATTTTATGCGACATGCAAACATACAATGCATAGCAAAATTATACAATATTTCTCTTCAGAATATACCAAATGTGTATTTTTATTTCTAGAATTAGACCTAATGTGAATATATAAAAATTAGGAAAAACGTATTTTACTTATGAAATATGCGTATAATATAATACAAAATGTGTGAATTTTCATATGCATCAAAACAAAATCATCTTTTTTATACTGGGAAAATTAACTTACATATGCGACACGCGTAAAATATTTAAAAGTGTGTAAAAATATTGACTACTTAAGACCTTACATATATAGTGAAATTACACAATATTTTTTTTCTAATCAATTTAGAATTTTCATTTACAGAATTAGGCGTAATATGAAAATACACAAAGTGGCTGTTTTTGCATATTTGATGTGTTACAAAAAACATTTTAAAAATATGTAATGACTTATGTACGATAATTACACTTTTCTTCTATCAAAATGTGGGCGATGTGAATTTTCCTTCTCAGAATTAGACTTAATGTAAAAACACAAACTGGAAAATTGTAATAAACGATCAAATTTAGCTTTTGTTTTACTCAATATAATAATTTATAATTTGATTTTCCCTTTCAGGAGAAAGGTTGATGACTTAAACTTAAATACATTTACATTAACCTCAAAGTTATAAACTGATATCGATTGCTATTGACTAATGATAATGAACCGATTTTATATTCTTCTGCTTTATTAATTAATTAATTTTTAATATCTTGTATGTGTTTCCTTTGTGGAAGAAAATCAAAATTTTACACTTAATAAAGTTGTTCTACAACCAAGTTGTATAATCTTTAGCTACTCACACTCGCATTCATCTCTTCCTATACTTGTTGGTAAAGATTTTATTATATATCGTGAATTTATTTAATTGCCGAGCTTTTGTTTCGCAGCTCATAAAATAGAATTTCACGAGATTTAATGCTATTATACGCATAAAGAGAAGTGATATTATCTAAGATTTCTCTAAGCGTTTTATGTTTAGGGTGATTACTTATTATTTGTTTGTGGAAAAACTGAATAAAATAATATGCATTCGGTATTTCTTTCGAAAATTATGTATAATATTTTAGAGAATCACCCATCAAATATGCAAGAGGTGATTTGAATAATATTTCACTTATTATGGTATAAGAGTAATGGGGAAAATAGGATAATAGGAAATTTATTTATTTCAAAAGTCTCCGTCAAGTTATTTACATTTAATGTTAAATATTAATAAATAAACAGAAATGCTATGTTGATATAAATAAGAAAGTAAAGAGGGTACACGTTCGATTTCCTCCGTTCAGAAAAAAATGAGAAACGAGAGTTATTTACTAAGCAGGTATTTTAAATTCCAAAAACTTATTCTCCAATGGCTCAACAGCTCAGGGAGACTATGAGCCATTCACGTTGTGTGATTTGTTTTTGTACACAACTTTTTTTTAGATGTAGAGGCATGATTACCCCACTATTTTATAAAGAAAACAGCTTAGCGCCACCAGCACATACATACACAATCGGGTAGATAAAAAAAATGTAGGTACACATATATGTAAATATATATGAGTAAATAACTATTGTCTCTACAATTTCATTCAATTTTAAGTGAATGAAATCAATTTCATGTCCGAAAAAAGGTTCCCTATTCTTTCTAGCCTGAGTATGCCAGTGTATTGTTCAAAGAGACTTGCGCGTGGCAAATTTTTAAATTAAGGTAGAAAACAAAGTATTCCAGGGTAACATTCACTTAGGGAAAGGCATTCTTGCTATCCTGCAGCTCAAATACGGAGTATATGTGTGTTGCACACCTGGTTTAGGTTGTTATACAATTGTTGTTTTTAGGGTAAAGTGGCTGGTTTGCGCTGTCAAAATAAAACATTCGAATATGTTAATAGTACTCGTATTGGGATATATATTCATACTACAACAAAATTGGAAGGAGGGAAAGACGGAAAGAGGGGAAAATCCCTTGAGCCTCTACGGTTAGGCGCATGTCTCGCATTAAAATTAAATCATTTCCATTGTTTGAAAATGAGGGTATTTTAATGAAAGATATACAATTATCTACATACCTAGAAACATACATACTTAGTTCACGGTTGAGTTAGGTTGCTTAGGGTGACATTTTCGTATGTTTACATGTAAAGAGGCAATGATTAATTGAGTTATTTCAGTGAGGTTCATTTTTGATGGTGCATAGTAAAATATGTGCAGAAAAAAATTTTGTTTTATTTCTATCCTTATGCTCACATTAACAAGAATACTAAGTTACTAGAAGTTACTATGTACAACAAAAATTATAACATAATTTCTTAATTTTAAGTCTGTTTAATTTTTCTTAACTTGCAGAGTTTATGTATTATGCACCACAAAAATTTTACCAGAACACAAAAGTACAAGTATTTCAAATAAGTATATTGGTTGCTCGCATGCAAAACGCAATTTACACATAGAAATACAGAAGAACAGGAGGAAAAAAACTAAATAACAAATCATATAATACCCTACAATTCATACAAAGAGGTAGAAAATTACTTAATCGTGATGAAAGCAAAATATTTTCTTTTCAACAAATGCAACATAATACCGAACTATGTACGAGTATACATACACAGTTTGTTGCACATTTCCCTTTTGAAACATGTCCAAAGTACAAGGTCCAAGTACAGTGTAACGCAGCTTTGAACGAGGTTTTGAAAATATTAAACTTTGAAAATTAAGGTGTTAACAAAAAACAGAGTGTATGACTATGGCACAAAAGTCCATTGTGGATCAGGGTGTGGATCAAAGCAGAGAGTAGAAATATCAACGTGTGAGTTTCTCTTCTGTAATTAATAAGTTTTGTTGTACAGTTTTCAATAATTTCTAACTAGTTTATTACTGTCTATATGTATACTGAAGACACAAATTTTAGATAATAATACGGCAAGGAGATCCTATGTTAGACAGCATAACAGAATATCAAAAATTAATAATAGGTTGAAATTATTATATTAGAAAATGCCAGAAAACAAAATATCAGAAAAATATCAGTTAATATTAAAAAAAAATTTTATTTGAAAACATAATATCAGAAAATACTATAAAATGTCAGACAATAGAAGAGAACATTAGAAGGCATCAAATTATATCCGAAACATCACTATAGTTACCATGTAAGTAACAGAAAACATTAGAACATATCACAAAATATTAGCGAATGTCAAAAATTTTTGGAAAACGTTAGAACATATAAAAAAGAAGAAAATATCATTAAATACGCGATACGGATGCGGCCCAAGGTCGTATAGGGTGAGTGGAGCGTCCGCAGGAATGCGACTAAAAAAAAAAAACAACATTAGAAAATATCGGGGAAATATCAGGAAACATTAGATGATATCATAAAATATGAATACCAAATCAGACAAAATCAGAAAATGTTCTGTTTTATAAAAAAAGAGAATAAGTATATCACCGTTCTGAATATCGGCCAATATAAAAAATATCGGAAAACATGAACAAATATCTGAAAATGTGAAAAATTATCAGGAAGAATAAATTTCTAGTAATATTAACAAATTTAATATAATCTACTTTTATACATTTTTTAAGATTCTTGCTACACTGTAATTCCAATTACGAAAAAAGAAGTGCATGTAGTTAAACGATTGCCCCTAATAACAGTCTGAGTTAGAGACGCCTTTAATGAAAGCAAATGAACGAAAATTCTACAGCAATGTGTAACTAAAAGAAAAATGTGGAAAATATTTAAAAGAGCGAGTACTTTTTATAAATTCGTCATTCTTTGGTATTTATTTTGTAGTCCACACTTTAATCAAAATTTTTAATTAAAGTGTTACCTTGGACAACACCTCGTTAAGAACAAAAAAAAAAAAAAACATACAACCAATAAATGAAGATGGTAATGTAAAGATTCTTGGAATTTTTACAACAAAAAATTGCAAATTCTTTATCTTTAATGCGTGCCAGTGTGTGTTTTATATACATACATATACTCGTAAGTACCCTTATATATATTTTTTTTAATTTAAAGCCATCGTTTTTTGCCTTTGAAGCACGCGTGCGCTATCAAAAGCGACGGGCCGACAGAAAGGCTCAAAACACCTGATGCAAAAACTTGAAACGCAGAACAAAGAAAATAAAAAATAAAAAAAGAAGCAAACAACTCAGATTATAGCGCCGCTGAAAAATGTTCAACAATAAATAATACTACGTTTTTGCTTTATGCACAGAAAGCATAAAATGTGGAGTAGCCACAGTGAAGCGCGCAAAAAAAAAACCAAATATTCGAAAAAAACAAACGCACTTAATTACACATTTGGTAGTGTGGTAAAAGAGCAGCAGCAATAGCAGCAACAACGAATACAGCAGAAGCATACTGAAAAATATGCAGTGGCCATGTTAACACATAATTTGTAGCTACTGCCTTTTATGTTGCAGCAGCAAAAACAACAAGTTCACGAAAAAAATATCAAATTACTTGGATGAAAACAACTGCTGTCTACACGACGCTTCAACATTTTCTTCTTTTATTTTCCTACTTTTTTCGGCTGTGTATTTTTAAGCTTATGTATTTTAAAGCAACAACACATAACAAAAAAAAGACAAAAGTAGGCTCCATTGTTCGCCGCGCGCTGTTTCGACGTCGATTGAAATGCAAATATTTGTTAATAAAAAAGGAGATTTTTTGTCTGAGTTTTGTTTTTCACAACAGAGTTAAAACAACACAAACAATAAAAGTGAAAAAAAAATACAGGGATCCTTTTTAATGGCTTTATTTATTGGTCACTGCTGTTGCTGGCCGTTGGCTGCTTTATTCATTATCTTTATCTTATGTTGTTGGTTATTTACTTTTGCTATGGTTTTTGCTTTAACTGAACACGGTGTATGCGCCATACAGACACACAACATTTTTTGCTTGACCTTAGGCCCGGCTTTTTGATTGCGTCTGTCTCTCTCTCTCTCTCTGTCTCTCTATACTTAGTATCTGCACATACTTCATTTTTGTTACGCTAAAAAAAAAAAAATGTAGCTAAATGGCTCAATGAAATTTAAATTAAAAAATATTAAAGGAATATTTGCTTTTTACTATATTGAAATTTATGCATATGATTTATTCTTTCGTGGAAACATTTCTTTGTGCGTGTATGTATTTTGATTTATGAGATTTCAAACGTCAGGCATTTTAAGTGTGTGCTTGCATGTTTTGATGCATAAATCTTCCTTGGCTCATATTCAAATTGAAAAGAAAATTCCCTTTCGAAACCTTGAGGCAAAATCTTGAAAATTGAAAATGATAAAAGCTTTTCACATTGCCGATCGGATTTCATTCGTGTATAAATATAACACGCACAACGTGAATGGATGCGAGAAGCTCGGCCTAGGCCTTCTATGGGCTGTTGTGTTATTAAAAGAAAAAAAGCAATTTAAATATTAAGAAGATTTTTCTATTAATATATAATTAATATAATTTATAATAAGTATACTTATACATAAATTAATTCATTTAGACATATAAAATAGGAAAATACTATAGATTTCCAATTATTTTTTCTTTGATTTCAGTTCCTGATTGAATATTTAAAAAATCAATCTATGTCATCTTAGCAACATGGTCTGCTGACACAAGTACAAGTGTGAATGCTTTCTTTTTCCTTAACCTTTACAATTAAAGTTAATGACCTCTTCATGCACAAAAAAATTTGTGTTCAACTTTTGTGCAACAACCAATTTCAATTTGTGTAAACACAAATATCCGCAGTGTAGTATGCAATATTTAGTGTCATGTAAACAAAACGAAATTTATTTTACCATTTGTTGATTTCTTTTGCTCTACCCTGTTCCACCCTTCACAATAGTATAACAAGGCAAAAGCCGCACACAAAGTGTTTTATTAACACAACGTTAAAAAAAAGAAGAAAACCAACACAAACAAAGAACAAAAATAAAACTGCAAAAATGCATCCTTGTCTGCAGTTATTGCACACACACACACACACATGCATACATAATAAAAATCAATACTGAGCAAAAAAATGCACACACACACACATAAGAAGAATAAAATTTCTAAAGTAGCAACGAGCATTGAGCATTGAACGACGACAGTGATGCTCATTGCCGGGTGATTGCCCTCTTTGCCGGTGCATATGAGTCACTCTCCGATCCGATACAAAAACAACAAATTGAATCTATTTGTGTGATTGTGTGTGTATGTAACGTAAATATAGACGTACGTCGACATCAAACAATAACGCTTAACAATGTGCATCCTTTGTGAAAACCAACATCAAACTATTTTTCAATTGCTCTTCATAGAAAAGGGATGACGACGCAATTGGGGCAAGCAACGCAGAACAGTCGGAACAGGAAGTATGAAACAGAAAAACTTTTAGATGAAACAAAAACAAACAAAAAATACTAAATATCATTGACAAAAATCACTGTTACGTAGTGCATATGCAAGAGCACTGACGAAAGAACACAGGCCTCAGCAGTAGCTCAGAGGGGTGAAATTTTTTCGAATAGGGTGTTGTTTCGAGTCGCAGAAGTACATATGTATTTTGTAGCATCATGTATGTAAAAATAAATTGTAAATAATAAATACATACCTGGAAATCTTAAATCAATAACAAGTTTTTCCTTTTCTATTGTATTAGATTTAATACAATAGAATTGTGTTTGAGACACAAGACGCACACACTTAAAATTCAACCTTTTTGGCATTTTTTGCATAAATTAGCCTTGATGCTACAAATTATTTCTCTTTATAAAAACGCTCGTAGATATGCTCTTGCATATGTTTACAAGAAAAAGAGTAAATAAGCAAGAAAGGCTGGCAGTCAGGAAGTCTTTGCTTCGTTCAGAATGTATATACTTACTTACTTCTTCAAGTTTATTGAACTACATACTTGTATTCAATTGTTGCATGAATTTATGTGCTTGTATTTGCACACACACACATATATACATATTACGTATTCCTTGCAAGTTATTATTTTCTTGATTACAATTTTTAGTTCAATGTACATTTAGCCCAAAGCATGACGGCATGGAAAGATACTTTCTTTCTTTACTAAGGTGCCATACACTTATTGATTTTGGCGAAAAGCCAACAAAAATTGTACAAAGTGGAAGGGTATTTTTTTGGAGTGTCATGGTTTTTCGTTTCGTTGTAAATTCATATATTCCAACGTTATTATCGATGAATGAGTTTTTTTCAACGATTTTGTTTTTTATTAATTTTTATTTTTTTTGTTTGTGGTTAATTGAATGAAACTGCTTAAATTTTCCCCTTCCTACTGGATTTTCCCTTAGATCCTCTATTGGTTAGAATATTTTCACATAATTTAGTACTTTCGAACTATAAATCTTCAACTTATGATATTAAACACAAGTCTGGTTAAATGACAAACTAAGTTATGATCAATGATATTCGTCTAGTCTATAAGACCTAATCTTAGGTCTAAAACTGAGTTTGAGAGTTGATCTTCTTAAATTTTCTTAAACTTCCTGAAGAAGGCAAATTCTTAGCCATTATGCTTAACCAAAAACTTGAATGGAATATCTACTTGAATAATGTTCTCAGATAGTCACTAGCGCTTTCTAGTTTATCACTCGCAAGATATTTTTCTTTACTACCTAGACCTGTAAAACAGGCTGTCTTGTCCAGAAGCTGCTGCAAGTTTCGTTAAACTAGGTGATACTGGTCACCTATGAATTCTTAGCACAATTATATTTAATTTAGTTTGTTCTTTGTATTACCATATTACAATATGATATATGATATCATATTCAATATTGAACTTCCCTCCTGGTCCAAATGAACTAGTCAACAACCCCTTAACACCGAAAGTTTTGCTCTGAATTGGTATATATGTATATGGCTTGAAAATGGACTGTGGTTCAGGTGCCAGGTGCCAGCTTTATTGGCCCAACATTTATATGAACGTCTGAAGCCGTTTCCTACCCATAACAAAGTTAGAAACCTTATTTCAACAATGCGCACTGTGTCGAATATAGTAACCTCATTCCAGAACTTATACTGAAGAGCAGGTCATTTCCCTCACACATACTTAATCAGTGATGTATTCCCTCCAAAGCAGGTCTCAGATTCTTGTTCCTACAGGCGCCAGTTATCTGATCATTATAAGTATTGTCAGATACAATCAAAATAAGGTAGATTGGTCCAATGAGACAAACCGCATTCTCCGGTTAATTGAAGTATCGAATCAATTAAACGAAAATTACTATATTTAAATCACTTAAATAAACTACTTTATGAAACAACACAAAAATAAATAAAGTTGACTTAAATCAGTGGTTTCATTTCATTCATTCACTAGGCACCAACAAACACAACTCAATGGTTTGAATTTTAAAATTTAATATATTTTCATATGCCACCACCCTCACTATTTGTGCATTCCAAATATATTCTACACATAAGTATAGTTCCACTGTTCCACATTCTTGCACTAATTGATGGCAATTAAAATTTATTAGCTGCAATAACAATTAAATGCATCTCTAAAGCTCAACGCTTGCACTGTGGCTGTGGCATACTCGTACACATGCACAAACATACAATAAAATAAAACTGCAAAAAAAGTGCTAAAGCATTGCCAGTTTAATTACAAGAGATTTCATATATGAAATCCGCCTGAATTCAACCATTCAAATCAACTCACCACTGTCATATGGAAACAAACATAAATTTCTACTACTTCTATTACATATGCATATTCTATCTTTCTACGTATGTGTGTCATTCTATATTATTTTTACGATAACTACGATTATATATGTAGGTCTTCTTCCACTATTCATGCATACATATTTATGGTACGAGTATGTATGTTTACGTTCATTTATTCGCCTGTATGTCTGTCTGTTTATCAGCATGAAATGAAGAGTGAAATTCTCACAGCAACATGATTAAGTCGTTTACACGCAATAGTTGGCAAGACATACTATACACATTTACACATAGACAAATACTGCTACCGCTTCTACTGTTCCAATGAATGGTGCAGAATTCTATACTTGCAGTTGATAATGACGATGATGCAATTGCAGTTACAACAATGTGGGTGTATAAAGGAGAAAACATAAGCTCACACATACATACGAGTAAATGTGTCTGTGTATAATTTGTGTACCTCTGTGGTGGGACTTGTACTTGTTGATTTGGAATATTTTTTGGGCATTTGACCAAATTTTATTCACTCTCTCCCTGTGTTTTTGTTTAAAAATGCTGGATTTTTCTTGAAGTTTACATAATTTCCAAGTAAAATTCTGCAAATGTCATCAACATAGATTGACTTTAAATATTTATTTTTTTTTTAGCTGGTACGTTTTTTATTTTATGCTGGTGCTCTTGAATTGCATGCGCTTCAGACGCGGTCAATGTATGTGGTATTGTACGAGTATTTAATATTCATGGGAAATATTTCGTTTCTTTTCCTTCATTTTTAAGGGTTAATTTAAATTGATTTCTGTTTCGTGCATTCCCAAAAGTGTGTAGGGGTTTGAAAAACGAGTAGGTCGCAGATATGTCAAAGTCATGACATAATTATTCTTGGTATTATATGAAATAAGTAGCAGCATTAATTGCTCATAATTGACATGCGTAGCAGAAGTTATTGAAGTAACTCTTTATTCTAGTGGGTAAATACGCTCACTTGAAAATTTAAATTTTATATATTTAAATTATTTACAAATAAAAATTTTATTGTGTTATCTAATATTTTGCTTGAGATTTCCTGAAATATAATTTGATTAACATCTAGCACAGATTCATTATGGAATCTAATTATTCCCTAATTAAAAATTAGACTTTGAATTTTGCCAATGAAAAACAAACTTGGAATTTTCTAAAGAAAGTACTGTTGAAAAAGGAATACCTGTTGAATTTTTTTTTGCTTTACCTTGAACTCAAGCAAAATTACACTGTACTTTCATTAAATACTAACTTTTATCTATTGCTTAAAAAAAAATTCATTGAAAATCACCCAATATAATACACAGCAATCAATATTTTCTGCAGAGGAAGCCAGAAAAAAAGAGAGCGACAGTTTCCTGATTACGTTAAAGTTTATTTCCCTATTAACAGCAGCACCAACAGCACCCAATAAACCACTTTTTCAACAATGCAACAAAAATGTCAACAACTGCAATAACTGCCGACACAACAACAACAGCAGCAATTGTAATACCAACAACAACCGTAGTAAAAAATAACAAACAAATGATTGAAATTTGTAACACACATATTTTTTATTATAGACACAGCCAGTAAAAGGGCAACGGAACAAGCGAGGATTCCGTCACTCTCTGGTTCGAATCAATGATAGCACTCAGTCAATGAAACCAATACAAACACATGCACACACATAAATAATATACCTACATATGTACAAGTAATGTAGGGTTTCATTTTGCAACAACAGCGGTAACAACTACCATAAAATCGCATATGGCACTGACTGCTCGTAGTAACTACATACTAAATGCTTAACAACACAAATGCTTAAAGTAAATCATCAAGCAAAATAGTAATGAAAAAAAAATGAAGCGGTAGAAAAAAAGGTGCAACAAAGTCCAGCAGAGAAAAAATAAACATATATTTCAGTTGCAGTTTCATTCACATTAACCAAAAAAAAAACTAAATTAAATAATAAACAAAAAGTGTAAAAAACAAAATCGATAAAAAAAAAACTCATTCATCGATAATAGCGTTGGAATTCTGCTGCACACTGGTGATTTGATTTTTGTACGAATGTTAACCTACAAAAACAAATAAAAAAAAAAATAATAATAAAACAGAAAAAAAACTTACAGTATAATGCAAAAGTGCAAATATTTGTATTCACAGGTGACATGAACACACATACACATAAAAAGCCAGTGTTGCCAAAGCAATTCAATAGCTCTTACAAATGGGCGTTCCTTTTGTTCGTTACTTAGTTCCGATTCTTTTCGGTTTTTTGCGCATTAACCACAATGAGTTTAACTACGAAAAAAAAGCAAACAAACTAAAAATACTGCTGCAAGCAGTTATATTGTCGTACTAGTCATGAATGGGTTAAAGTTGGCGCATCAAATCAAATACACACACACACACACACACAAACACACAGAGTGAAATATTCGAAGCCGCAATCATATTACTTGAAAAATGCGGTTACAACAACTCACAAGTCAATTATTGGTTTACATTTCGCAAATTCGTCGAGTGTGGGTAAAAAATGCATAAACAACAACAACAACAACAACAACAACAGTAAAAATAAAGGTAAATGAAGAAAATATGATCAGAAAATGTAAAACACAACAACAGCAAGAGACAACAACAAAAATAAGGTAACAAAAACCTTCACTATAAACCGTAAAAATTCCCACGTTCGTTTATATTTAAATATTTTTTTTTATCGTTTTTTAGTTGATTTTATTTTGCTTCTTCTGCTGCATTTTATTGTGTTTTTGCTGTAATTTAGTCATATTATTACTTGCAAATTATATTTATGTATGTACATATATGCCATCCATTCATGGTGTTGTACGTATTTACTAAAATTATAGTTATTACTCTTTTCAATAAAATAGAAATTCTCATATTTTTCGTTTTTATGTGAATTTAAAATGTAGGGAGTACCCATCTAACAACAAATACTGGCCTGCGAGGCTTTAATATTTCGTAACGGCGAGTGGTGGGTGAGGAATCATACAGCATAATTCGTATTACGTCGATATCAAAAAATCTTAACGCACAATTGCACACAACATCGATCGAGGAAATTTGTCAATATTTTAAAGTTTAGTTATAGACCGTAGAATTCATTAAGAATTAAATTTTTGTTCTCATTCATCGAAAAGCGAACTGTAATTTGAAAGCCCTGTGTGATGATTCCGTTTCCAATTTCTTTCTTTGCCAGAACATACTTGTGAGATGTTCATAAAAATATGACATAAAAGTACCTGGAAAGTTTGGAATATTAAACAATGAAAAAGGAATAATTTCAAGGCACTTTACTTTACTTACAACTTAATGGCACAACAACCCATGGAGGGCCTAGGCCGAGCTTTTCGCATCCACTCATGTTGTGCGTGTTATATTTGTACATAAATGGAACGGACCTACAGTTTAATGCCGAATCCGAACGGCGAAGTGTAAAGCTTTTCATAGCAATTTTTACTCTTGTAGGTTTGCCATTGCCTGCCAAGACGTGGTGCCGTTTAGAAAAATTATTTTCTCTACTTTTTGTTTTGTTTGATTTTGCCTGTGCCGAGATTCGAACCCTGGACATTCTGCGTAGCAGTCCAACGCACTACCACTACCACTGTTAAACTAATAATATTGCGAAATCGATATTTTTTAGGAGCTGGTTATTGGTGGTATTGGTTTATTTAGAAATATTTTTTTGCAAAGTTAAATTAACGGCTTAACTTACAAAGTATAGGCAATAAAATGTTTGATTAACTCTGGAATATTCCTTCTTCTTTTTAGTTTTTAGTTCATTGAAAATAGTAAGAAGACCCAGGCCCAGCCTACTATTCCCAGAACTCCCTACTTCAAAGCATATAATTCTCGGAATTACAGTAATGCCCGCTTACTGCGATGTTCAGGGAATATACTATACAAATAACTGTGAGGTGTGAGTATATTTTAAAGTAAAAACCCCAAATTGTGTGCAATTAGAGTGAAACACAATCAAGCGGGGGATTACTGTACATGTGATTTAGTTTATTTAATAGAAATGTAAAATCAGTATAATTTCCAAAGAAATATTTATAAGAAAAAATAGTTCTGTGTATTTCTACAATACTATTAATTGGACCACAAAAAACAAAAAATTTATAATAAAATTTGCAAATTGAAAGAAATATGGAAGATATTTGTTAAAAAAAAAAAACTTTACGAAGTCAAAACCAAACAAATGACGACCTCGATAGTTTGGTGGGTAGAGCAATAGACTTTTACCAAGGAGGAAGGAGATATGATTACCCTCTTGGCCTGGTGGTTAATTCTCATAAAAACTTCTTATATTTCTATCGTTATGAAGTGAATGAGAATTATAAGAAAGTGTGCAGGCAATGCCAAAACCAAAAAGTTATAATAAATTGCCACCCGCCGTTCGGAACCGTCGTTTGCCATGTGTCTGTGGGTCCAACCATGTGGTATCACAATGGGCCGTTTTGGCCCAAGTGTTTTCTCTTGACAGCCACACAACCAACCAACCAACTTTTTCTGCAACTATGTCATACATTTATTTTTTTTTGTAAAAAACACTACAACTAAATTTAAAAAAAAAAAAAAAAAAGAAGAAGATAAAAAATCGTATTCAAGACGCACGTTTCATGCATCAGTTGCGCATGAGGTTTTTTTCCATCATAGTTGAAGCGTAAAATCAGAAATCCAAATACTTAGGTATACTACAAAAGAAAAAAAAAAAACGCAACAGAAATTATTAATAAAAAACTAAAATCAAAGTCAGTAAACAATTTATTTTTTATTTTTTTTACTTCTCTTTACATGGGTTTCAGTTACTTTGACTGTGTAGTAAATAGTTTTACAGAAAACTTAATTTAAATTTTTTCCGTTAAAATGGAAAAAAAACACATCTTTCGCTTTGATAACTTGGGACGAATTGTTAAATGCAGGTTATTTAGCTTAGCTTAGGTTAACTTTTGTTTAGCTAAGCATAGCTAGTAATTGTAAAAATATGTAAAATAAATAAACAAATAGTTAAAGAAGAAAAAGAGAGAGAAAATTACATTTTATGCACGCAATTTCAGAAAAGATTATAATAATTGTTCTTTATTCTTTGTTATTTTTGTCAAGTTAATAATAATCTTCTTCGACATTTACTTTGTCTCTGTTTCTGACTTTGACCACTTACTTCTACTCGTTAAACTTGTGTTGTTTGGCCACGAGTTATAAGCTTGTCTTGTGCATTCATAGTTATGCAAATACTTAAATACATTCATACGTACGAGTGTAGAAGTATGTGCATGTGTGTGTGGTGATTCCTTAAGTTGTTATGCAATTGTGGTTTTCTGACGTGTGGCACCACAACCTATTGACTTTTATCCTTTAACATTATTAAGTATTTACTGAATTTGCGGTTTTTAGAAACATGATTCCACATTCGAGCCATCTACAGTTTTATTGACATACTATATTAAATGAATGTCAATTTATTATGTAGAAAAAATGTTGTGCAAATATTTGTATGAACTTGCAAGTGAATTACCATGCAGTAGTAGTAGAGAAAATAAGAAATCAACAAAGAATATACTAGGTCAGTGCACTCATGCAAACTTGTGGAAGGCATCTGGGATATTATCAAGTACCAAATATCAATTTGAACTCCATAGAATTAGGACAGTGATGGGCACACACATATTGCACTTGTGTGTGATGCAGAGAAAAACCAAGTTCTCTCTCTCTGTATTTGCAAAAAATGGCGTAGCGAGGTTGAAGTGCTGAACAGCAACTGATTTGATTTGCTTCGCCGAAATAAAAACAAAACAGCAGCCGAAAGCGCACGATCGAAAGTCACACAAAGAAGCTTAGAGTATACGTGTGTCGACAAGAAGCATTTTGTTGCCTATACACGCAAGTTATGGTAATTGAAAATATGTTCATCACTGAAGCTAAGCCCATGTAGCGGCAACAATAGGTAGGACGATCAAAAGCAATGGTAAAGGGTACAGGTCGATACAAATAAAATAAGGAATAATTTTATAATCTTTTCTAACTGAATATGGCCAATATAATTGCCGGGTTGAAGTAAATTAGCGAAGGTATAAGATATGGCAGCGAAAGATCCTTGAGTTAAATAGGAAATTTTATATATACTAAGAACCTTTATTATTTTATATAACTAATAAGTGGAGGATTCAAAGGTCAGGGCTTAGCTATCGGGGCTCTCAAAAATATTATTGCTTACAACCTTACATTTCGGTCTAAGCATTAGATTAAATTTTCGTCATACCTTTGGCCTGATTTCGGTTCTGACTGTAAGTCCTAGATTAGTCTGTGTTCCGGTCAAATTATTAGTCTCAAATTAGCCAAAGTTAAATCTGAAGTTTGGTCGTGTTATTGTGTGTTATGTTTAATTGGTCTTAAATTGGACCGAATTTTATTCTGAGTTCAGCTTTAGTTTTAATTTGATATGAATTTGAATATTAGTAAGTAAGTAAGAATTTGGTACAAATTATAGTTTGAATAAAAAAAAGTTCGGATATTAGTTTTTAAGTATTTGCGAAAAATCGAAAATTTCGACCTAAGCCATGGGCTGTTGTCCCATTAAAAGAAGAAGATTTGGTTGAAGTTTGGTACGATTTTTGAAATAATTTGATTTTGAAATGAATTTTAGTCTGAATTCGGACCGGAGCTTGATCAAAGTTTTTCTCTGAATTTAAATTTTTTTCCTTGATTTTAGTGTAGATATGTAGTTATTGGCCTCTCCTCAGTGCTCCCCACAACCTAAATCCAACACCATTTTATGTACATATGTATTATGTCAAGGTAATTTTAGCTATTTACCATCAGAACCGCGTAAAGAAAGAATCGCAAATTTCAATCTGGTAAAAATCAAAAAGAGTCTTTCAGTTTTGTATGAGAAATAATAATAATAAAAATAAAAAAAAAATTAAGAACTTACCCACTTAGTTTAAATTGTTTCACGTAAGAGTAATATAATTTTAATTTAAAGCAGTAAGTCTTATCATGCATGATTTCGGAGATGATAATAGACTTTGTTTACTAATTTGGAAAATATTTTATGTATAGTTAAAATAAACATATTTACGCCATTGACCAGGACAGCTTTGAAGACAGGAGCGAGAGAGGGAGAGAGTGACATAAATTTATGCGACAGTGTATTCAAAACAACACTTAAAATTAATCCATAGAGACTGAAATCCTTCAAAGCACTCAACAAAGAACTGTGGAAAAAGATTTAGTAGAATTAATAAGTGGAAAAAAATTAACTAACAAAACTAAAAGAAAGGAAAGCCCGGTGTGAAAGAAAATTTACAGAAGAATTAACAAAAGAAACAGACATTCGTATACGAATACACAAAACTTAAAATAACAAAAGAAAATAGTACATATGTACTATGTAACCAGAGAAGGAGAAGAAAACAACAAAAAATGGGTAGGTATGAATTGAGTAAAATGAAAGAAATGAGAAAAAATGACAGACAGGCGATAAAAGCTAAATCGCAATACAAGTGGATAAGAGCGTGCATGTGTATATGTGAATGTGTGGTGCGTATGTAGTCGTGGCGCTAAAGAAGAAATAGAAAGAAAGCAGACTATGTCCAAAATAGGGAAGTCTGGCCCATTCCTGTAAACATACACCGCATTGCTCTCTCTTTCTCCAGACGAGAGCAATTCGAGAAACACACATACACATAAACATACACTTAATCATATATAGTAATATACAATACCAAAACACGACAAGTTTCATAACAACAAAACAGCCAAAGCAAAAGCAACAAAAAAACAAAAATGGATACAACAAAAAAAAAATAAAAAAATTAGAATGAAAAAAATAAAACCACCCTATAGTGTATGGGGTATAGTAAACGTAATATTTGCAATTGTATTAGTGCAAATTTTTGCAACACACACACATACACTCAAATTTTGTATATTCACATATACAGAATGTCAGAAACCAGTGCTGCCAAATGTACATACACTAGTACACATTTTTGCTTGTGATAAGAGTAAATCGATCGATTTTTCCCGCTGTGTGTTGTACGATAATACTCCACGATGGCGTAGTATGTAACAGCAGTGTTGCAAAAGACTCTGTGCATGTGTGTATGTGTGTGACTGAGTGTATGTATATGTCTAAGGTGTGTTAACCTCAGCGATGAAATGAATTTTACTCGGATTTTTCCGAATAAAAAAAGGATTGACGTAGATTTCCTCCATTGAAAACTGAGTTTTTAAACCGTAAAAATATTTGAAACTTTAAAAATTATTAACATTGTGCTCCAGATTTTTATGAAATCAATATTTTGTTAAAATGCTACCCTTCCCTTTTCAGCATTTTTAGCCGCCTCTCTATACATTTTTTCTTTCGATTTTTCCCCGTACGTGGAGTATGAAGAATGATTTTATTCAACTTTTCGCCTGCTCGCCTTAAGAGTATCTATGCAACCTTTCTTCTTTGCTTGCGAATATTTTATTTTATACTTTTTGCGTTAGATAAAAGAAAAGCTAGCTTACATTTTTTGTGCGTTTTGTGTGAAATATCCTTTAGAACAGCTAATCCAAATTATTGATTTTCGTATTTTAATCCGTTTTTTTTGGTGTTCCTGAAGTTGCTGCAGTTTCAATGAAAAATTCTACCACTCACTGTTCACATTTGTTATTCACATTTTACACACTTTTTCATTTGCTCTTTAAAATTGCATATAATATTTTAAATTTTTTTTTATATTTCGAATAAATATTTTTCTTGAAAAAACAATTGCACAAATTTGTAAATCCGCTTCAATTTCACTTGCAGCTAGAGCTAACACAAATTGCGTTAATTAATTTTGAATTTTTACTTTTTAGTATCGTTTCATCGAGTATAACCGAAAATTTTCAGGCGTTCTTGTTTTTCACATTTAATTTTCTACATTTTTACTGCAGCGAAGGGAAATGAAAGAAAAAAATGCTCCCATTTTTTCTTTCATATATGTACCTATATAAACCAATATTAACGGTAACTGCCGCCGCTTTGTGATTCAAAGTCGTCCTGACTCTAGCAACGCAATCGACACAATGATGAGAAGAAAATTTTTGCGAGAGCATATTGGGAAAAATCCTTAACTACATACATACATACAAACAGACGTATGTACATGTTATGTGTATTGACGTTAAACAACAACAAAGAACAATTTTCACCGACACTTTTCACCACCAAGCATACATGCATGCACACATACATAACGTACATGAACATGCAAAGCGATGGTGGCGGTGGTGGTGGTGGTGATGATGGTGTTTTTGTTGTTTGTTGGTGGTAGCAATACACATGGTTGCACCAATGCTCACGCTCAAAGAGTTAGATAATCTTACGAGAGAGAGGCACTCTCTCGCTTTACGATTGTAAAACGTAAATATACCGTTAACGTTATATGTATAACAACAAAGACAACAAGCATATTAAAAGTTAAAAATTTATTTACTCTATCTCTCTCTCTTCTCTCTGACTCGCTATTGCACGTGCTCTCTGTCTTTAAATCTTTTGCTCCATGCTATGCAATCTATGGCCAAAATCACAAACCAACTTCATCTTTTACGCTCATTTATGGTGTTCAGTGTACAAGTGTGTGTCTCTTATGTCTGTGTGTAAGTGAGATTATTTCTATATAGGCATATATCCTGTTGTCCTCCTGTATAACCGCAGACGGGAATTGCTCTTTCATATGATTATAATGGTAGGTATACTGCTAGTTTGTGTGTGTGCGACCGAATGAGGAATGTGTGGTGTATGTTTGCATTTGTATTAGTGTAATATCCTGAATTTTCATCAGTTTCCTTGTTAGATTTGTTGTTGTTTGCTTTTCATGATTTTATTTAATATTTCCGTACACTTTCGTTACGTATGTACATAGTTTGACTCTCAATCTATAAATTTTATTTGCAATGAAAGCGAAAAGGGTGTTCCATGAGAAATTTTAAACAGGACCAAAGTTTTGATTATTACTTAGATGAAATTTTGTTTAAAGCTCAACTAAAACTGAATAATGGAATAATTTATAGTCAGACGTCGCTTTATTGGATACATAAATCTGACAACGGAATTATTAATAATGTCAGAATTTCTAGTGCCTCAAGCCAGCTTCAAATTCTAAATAATCTTCAAAACAACTAAGCTATATCCAGACTGCACTAAAACAAAGAACAAATCTTCAGATAAGTGTCGGTTCAGAGTTTTAGGAGATGGAAACTGCCAATGAAAAAATTCTGCGAAATTCAACTAATAAAATTTTAAATCGGAATAAGAAAAGCAAAGTACGTATTTTTCCAATCGATCCCGTAAAAACTCAAATTGAATTCAGAACAATTGAATTGAAAAAGTAAACAATTGAATTGAAGTAGTAAAATCAAAACAGAAAATTTTAATTCAGAAAGCATTACCATCAAATCAAATTTTATATTTAAACTTGAGTTTCATTTCCTGATACTAGGGAGTCCAAAATTCGAGTTTGGGGATAAACCTTTCCCTCGATAAATACATATCACAGCCATTATACTGATTGAATTTTTGAATCGACGCTCTAATGAATTCTTGACAAAGAAACACTTAAGTCGAATCTGCAGACTATCTATTCCTTTTTGCCAAACTCTGTTGAAACGCGGGTTCTCCCAAGTATCAAATATTTTAAATTTTTGATATGACCTCTTGGTTCATCCTGTGCTAATATCACTATAAAGCCTTAACTTTTTAATCATACAAAGTACTTATAATTGAAAATATTAAGTGAAATTTACTCTTTACGTACGTAAAGCTTTACGTACGTAAAGAAACTACAAAAGGAAAACCACAACATTAAACTACAAATAAAGAAACAAATGAATAATTAAAAAAGGAGAAGCATATTTTACGGGTCTCTCCAGAACATATGCGGCTAAACTAATTTTTTCAACCTCTCTCTCTCACCTACACTCTCTATCTCTCTCTTGAAAATCTTCACTAATGCTATTATAAAAATAAAAAAAATCATATAGAACTTTAGTTACTGTTATATTACGCTAAAGCTAGCGCTGCAGTAAAGTTTTCTAGTTGTAGAAACACAACTCAAAAGCGAAATGTGTTAAAACTCGTGTAGCAAGCGAATACAATGAGAATGAGGATATTCTGCCAACAAAACAAAGAATATATGTTTTATATGTAATGTGCACACAGAATATCACGCACAATTCAAACTGTCAATTGCAGAAAATATTATTTATTTATTTTTGGTATTGTTTTGTATAATTTTGACACTTGCTGCGCACACAATGAACCGGAATAAAATTACCGCGCTCAAACAATATAAGTACCGTACGTTATGAATGCGAACGGGAATCTGAATTGTTGAGGGATAGTATCCTTGATGCGAGTGTATTAGGCGAAACAAAATTGAAATGAAACGGATAACCGAAAAAATAGGGAAATTTGCAAAAAAAAAGGAACTTTCGTAAAGAGGAAAAAGCACTACTTGAAAAATCAAAAGAAATGGAACGGAATAATAGTGTAAAAGACAGCGTGTAATAAATTAAGAAACAAAATGAAATGAAACATTAAATATTTGAGCTTTACATAATTGAAATTTTAATTAATATTATAAGTTTTTTTTTTAAATTTGTAGTGTTTTGAAATAAAACGGAAATTAATTTGATTTCTTAAGTGTGACTTCTTGAAAATGCAAGTTAATTAATAAGTAAGTGAGGTCAGAAGTGTACTAAAGTACTTGCGTACAATATTAAATATAAAAACGAAAAAAATTACTCCATTTAGTTCTGTGGCCAAAAAGTTACGTCTTTTTTTTTTTTTTAATTTTAATGTAGAATATTTTGAACACAATACGGAAAATATTAAAGTACATAAGGTTTGTGAACAACAAGAACATTGTCGCATTGTGTTCCAAAAGAAGAAGAATCAAAAGACGAATACCTTTCATATATAACTCCGAGAGTTGGGCACAAGCTACAAAACTAATAATAATAATAACAACAACAACACCAAAACCAAGCAACAAAACAATATCAACACCGCCACCAGTAGCCACTCGGCCAGCGAGCAGGAGCAGCGATACAAAAACAATAACAACATATTACGTACATACGAACTCACTCCCTTAGTTAAATGTGAGTAGCTTCTTCTGTTGCTGCTTTTCTCTTTCCCCTTCTCTGCTCTACTCCTCTGTCGCTGATGCTGCAAAGCTCGAGGTTATCACTGCCGCTGCTGTTATTTGAATGAAATGAAAACGAAATGAAGATAAATGAAGTTTTTCCTTTACTCTTCATATTTTTCGTATACATTTTCATGCGGTTGGGGTGGTAGTGTATTATGTAGTATGTATTGTAGTTAAAACGTACTTAGTTGTTATTATTGCTATACGATTGATTATTTGGTTGGTTTCCTTGACTATGCGTGGGTCTATACAAAGTACCAAAAAAAAAAAAAAAACCCACACACACACACATACACTTATATGTACCTATACAATTATATACATATGTACAGATGTAGTTGTGTCTATGGGTATTTGCATACATGCGTACATATGTGTGTTTGCTTGCCGCAGGGGTCGCTTTTTTTACTCTCCTAACTAGTAATAATGCCCGTGAACATGTAACACGTATAGTAAAGTTGTAGTGTGAAGTTATTATTATACTCATGTTTCTTCTCACTCGCCCACTTTTACATTCTCTCTTTTTTCTCTCTCATTGTTTTCAAATAATTTGCATTTATTTAGAGACGGCATGACATTATTTGATAACAAAATTTTAAGAGTGTGTGATGTATGTAAACTTTTGTTTTGCTGTTTGTTTGTTTTTTAGTGTTTGGAAAGCAAGGAAAATATAAACAGCAATAAAAATAACAATAACAACAATGTGTTGTTTTCATTTTTTGAGTGGCACTTTTTTGATGTTAATGATTTTGGGTAGGAAGGTAGCGCATTAATTTTTCTTTTTATGCCATTCTTATTTACATACATTCTCTTCCTTTTCTTCCACTTCCTCTCACTTTTGATGCAACATAATTTTTGACATTTAAATTAGCGCGGCATTATTAAAATTCGGAAACATAATTTTACACAGTTACACTGAGCGAAAAATATCTATGATAAATAACTAATGCAAAAAAAATTCACATTATTTAGAGACGTATTCAGAGAGACAATATTGGAGTCACTACTCTTCCTTGGATTTGTTAATGACCGATTATATTTTAACCTGGTTATTGTGGCGGCAGCTAATATAGACTAATGCGAGCGTGTTAAACTATCATCTCAGGGGTCCCCGATTTTATTCCCGATAAGGGAATGTTCGTACGCGTTTCTTAAGTAATCATTAACGACAAAATAAATAAAATGTCGTTAATAACAGATTAACGAAACTAAGTAATACAAGGCACAGAATTCTTTGTAGGAATCTTAGGCTCTCAAGAGGAGCAAAAAGGCAAAAAAACGTGGCGGCATTAAAATATTTATTTTCCAAAAAATGGATGGAGGAACTGAAATCGAGATTCTTATGTTGAAAAACAAGAAATTTTGTATTAAAATCTCCTTCCTGGATCATGTGGCAGTCATTGGAACAATGCTACATATAATGCCATTTACCAGAACCACATCGCAAAGTATCCCTTTTTCTTCATGGTCAAAACGCTTGAATGTTTTCTTGATATATAGGTTCTTAATTTTCCATTACCTATGATAGAATATTTCAATCAAATAAGAACGTTTTTATAAACTCTTAATATTTGAATTGAATATTAAAGAAGTTAAATAATTTTCATAGACTTTTTAGTTTTCTTTTTCTTTTCAAATTGAAAAAACATAAATTTTCTTATGTTTGTTCATCCCTATACATAGCGTATAGAACATATGGGCTCAAGTGTCGTTTAGGCTACCAGGGGATATTTTGTGGAAATGGGAAGATAATTTGTCGTTACTATTAATAATTTAATTCTCAGTTATTCTTAATTTATACTTTCTGTGCTGTTATCATCTGATTCTTGTCCCGTTTACAATCGAAATGAAAGACTTTTTGTAAAATTTTGTGCATATATAGGGAACAGAAATGTCTGAACATTACGCTTTTCATAAGTAATAGCATACTGCGAAGCAAATCAAATCGGAAAAGGCGAAAACTATAATACCAGATATGCTTTGCCAAATCGGTCTACAATTTTAAAAGCGTGTTATTCTTATACTCATTACATTCTCTCATATGTAAGTATGTTTCCGTCATCTACTATAGTACTCTCAGTATAAGTAGTATTCAAAATTAAGGATTTTTCGTTTCATTAAACAAAATTTTAAACATCAAAGTAAGTTTCCCCGAAAGAAAAATCTGTCTAAACGTAAGCTACTTAATTTATTGCATGTACATATGTATTATGTGTTAAGTGTTGACAGACAAATTGTCCAAATAATAAAATGAGTACGTCTAAAGATATAAACTACAGTTTAAGGTCATAATCGAATTTTGTTTTTGTGTTTTTTTTGTTTTGATATTTTTGTTTTGTTTGAAGTTTTAACATATTTCCATCGATTTGTTATTTTCAACAACTTCAACTGTTCTGTTACCTGGGAAAATAAAAAAAAATTAAGAAATGAAGAACAGAGATAAATCAGTTTCAAAGTAAAAATCGATACAAACCGAATTCAATGTGTTTTGGAGTGAGAGACTGCGATGTATCATATTTTTTATAATAAGATGACATGATGTGGTAGATGACGAATTATGATGATAATGATGTTGACGATAATGATAAATAGTAATAATGACACGGTGATGTTGTGATACTGCTATTACACACCACCACACATTGAAATGAGAGGAGTGATAAAACAATATCCCTCATATTATTAAGAATGTGAACACAGCAAAAGAGATACAGTAATACTCGATTAGTTGCATCGATAAAAGTTGCACAAAAATGCTGGCACAATTAACCGGGAAACTCAATTAACTGTTGATTTCAATTAATTGGAAAATTTTAAGCTAATTTTTGGCTTACAGATCAAAACTTTGTTAATTCCCGTACATATACTCGTACAGTAAAACACAAACGACGTGATGGAACAGGTATTGCAGCAAAATATCTTTCAATAACAAAGCAATATCGGATAAGCGATTCGCAACCACACCACATTCTCGTCGGAGCTTAACTCAAACGTCAGAGTATCACCAGTCATAAAGTAAAATAGTAATGAGCTTATATGCGATGATATGTAATTATCCTATGATAATAAAAGTGGTAATGTTTGCTGTTTGGCTCAAAAGAAACAAAAACTGCAATTTACCATAAATGTTGGTGGGGCATGGTATGAGTTCAGGCAGGCAAAGGCCGCACATACTCTTAGCTATGTACATCACATAAAAACCATCGAGAGGTCATTTTTCAATAATGTGAGTACGAGAAGAGGCAAAATAAAGAAAAAAAAACAACAACCAAAAAACAACTTCAACTTGAACCTTTTATATGGGCTTGGCATGTTGCCGACATCGTCAATATAGTCAGAACAACAACACATCACACTGATGCAACATGCTGTGGTGCACAGCGCATCGTAGCAGTCATTATGCTGTCAGGGTTGGGTCATATCATTTTCTTAATGGTGCTGTTGTTGTTCTGGTTGTATTTTTTTGGTGGCGGTGTCGGCGGCGGCGTCATTCTTGTTATTTTTATTTTTTTTAACTTGCCACAAATATTTTATAAAAAAGAAACAAAGAGCCAAAAGCAAGGAATACAAAATCGACTTTATTTTACTCATCTTTTGCATACGTACATTCTTACATATCGCTGCCTTAATTTGCAAAAGCCCTAACATAACATTTTCCAATATCGATATTTTGATGGATCCTTCTTCTGCCTCTCTGCCTAAAATTTTGGGGCCCTACACCAAAAAGTTACGTCCCTTTTTTTTTTTTTTGGAATTGTATTGTACAATATTATGAAAACAATCGAAATGATTTTTGCTACTCCCAAAAAAATTTGAAAAATCAGTGTTAGTCCTTTTGAAAATTAAGCCAGTGATATCTATGAATTTTCTATAGTATCAAAGATACACAAAACATGTGCGCACCGTATGTGCGCAATTTTTGAGATCTTTCTTTTATTCATGTTTTCGTGTTTTTTTTTACAATAACTGTACCATGTGTGTTCCTGTATTCAGATATTCATATGTTTTTTCCTTTAGTTTTGGGTTTTTTTTCTTGATATTTTTTGGAACATGCGACACTTCCTCCTTTGCAGGATGTCAACAATTAATTATATGTATACCTACGTATTCAAAGTATGCTGTAAATGTCATGAACACTTGAGCGTTATCCCTTAATTTTATAATTACTTATTATGAGTACGAGTATTTCGAATCTTGAAATTGGGTACTTAAACAATTTTCTATAGGGGAATGTGAAAAATGTTAAGTGCCACAATGCCATGAATATGGTACATTATTACCGGAGTAGAACCAGTTGAAGTGTTTACTGGAAAAAAATTTCCAAGAAAATATTAAACTAAGAGCATGAAAATAAAAAATATGGAAATCTTTGTCCATTTGTCTATTACAAAGTGCAACAGTAATTTCAAATCGCAAATTAATAACATTTCAGTTATTTCTCTTTCAAATCTCGCTAAATAAGCGCAAACCCCATAATTTTGCTACATGTGGGGCTAAGACTAAATGTTTGCAAAATTTAACTAATGTTTGTTCTGCGTCTAAAATAAAACTTATAAATCATGGATAGATAGTGATGGCATTACACCCAAGTAAGTATTTTCCAATTCGCGGGTAATTAATTACCCATTTATTTATACCTATTTATGTGTGTATTTACTCACAACTAGGTAAATAGGTTAAACAAAACTCCCCTTTCGCAGTGTTATATGAAGTCTTACCATAGATATGAGCATACTTGCTTAACGGTCCTCAAACCAGTTAGATATAAATTCTTGAGAGAAAAACTTCCCATTGGAACATAATTGAAGTCTGATGGTCAAAACCACCGCAGTAAAAGTTTTATTTTTTAGTTAGCCAATTGGAAAACAAAAATTTTGGTTTTTCCCAATAACAAAACCTAAGCTTCAAAATAAATATTCCCCTTCATAAAATATTTGGGGTTGCCACCCAAATGCGAACGGTTTAAAAATAATTCCCAAAATTTAAACTTAATTGCATTGCTTTCAACACAAAAAAAAACAACAAATATTTTGATAAAAATAGTCCTCATTGGGAAATAGATAAAAATCAGTCAAGTCAAACTTTTTCAAAGAATAAACCCTTACAAGAAAAATGTTTTGTTTTTTTGGCAGTAACTTTTTATATTAAATAAACCAGGCTTCAAGTAAATAATTTTCATAGAAAAACACTTAGTCCACTCTAGATCCAAGCCAGACATTTTCGAAGGAATTAACCTTAAAAAAAAATTATTTTTTTATTGCAATAATCTCATTAAACGTTTTCCTATCAAAGAAATTTTTGTTGCTTTTAAGTTTTGAGGTGTATGGCGCGAAACTCTTCTCTACCATCGCAGAAATACTTACCTACTTAATCAAAAAAATCTCTGTTTTCTAGTTGAAATTTAATAAAAATAAAGAAATTGTGAGGTAGTGGTATTTAAAAATGTCTCTAAGCTTGACTTCATAAACCATTCTCAACCAATTAGAACCTGTCACTTCAATGCATACCCTCAAAATACTCCAGTAATTTATAATATTCTATTTTGAATAAATAAAGTAAAAGTTGTGGCTTTATGTCGATTTTAAAGTTTTTAGAATAATTTAGTTTACTATGAGTATATAGTTTTCAACAAAATAATACATACATATAATAAACTCTAAGCTCAAAAATGATAGAAACTTTTCACTGTCAGGCAGAAGTCGAAGAAAGAGAGGAAAAAACAACAAAATAAAAATGGTATCCTTGGATAAGTTTTAATGATTATAACCAACTACTCGCAGTGAGTATAAGTAACAAGTAGGTAAACGAAATGTTTAAAAAAAAATTTTCAAGCGCAGTTACAATACGTTCCGAACGTTCCAAAAAACAAATACTGGAAATAAACTTTTTAAACTTTTTACATTCGAAATGATTTTGAAACCCAAGTTGTCTTCTTGTATACTCTACCTCTATTAAAGAAGATTAGTTATTTGTGGAAAGAACAATACTAAAACTGTCGGACGTCCTGAAATCTAGCAATTGTATTTAAAAATTAAATATTGCTTATACTTGCTTAATTCACACAAAATCAAAACAAAAATATAAAAACTTTTACAATTCAATTTTGAATTCCTTAAATAAAATCGTATTTAAGAGAAGAAAATACTGTATAAGAACCTTTAAGAAATTAAACAGACGCTAACCACCATTGCCACCCAAGCTACAACAATCACGTGAACTGGGTGGCTTTGTTCGAGCTATAGGAAATGAAAGAAGAAAAGTGGGATAAAGAATAACACCGATAGAGATAGAAAGAGAGATGGTGTTGTTGGGCTTTCATGTTGTTAAAACTTTAGAATATTGTTTTGTCAAAAAGAACAGCATGAATACTGCAATAAAAATATAGACAAATACAGCGCCAGTATCCCAGTAAAACAATTTTACAAATAAGTTAATCCTGAGGTGAAAAGAGCTAAAAGTAAAAATGAGTTACAGATGCGAGTAAAAAAGATATAAAAAGAAGAATCTTAAATAAGGAAAAATAATGGGTGGATAAAAAATGTGAAAAGGATACAACTAAAAAAGAAACAACGAAAAGTTATAAGTGTATAGAGAGAATAAGGGGAGGAAGAGGGGGCAAATAAAAAGAAGGAATTAGAAGTTGGAAACAAAATCAAAGGAACCAAATGGGCGAGGGGAATGGAAAATAAAAGAATAAAATGGGCAGAGAGAAGAAACGAAGCGACATGCGAAGAAAGAGGTGAACAAAGAAAGGAAAGATAGGAAAAGAAAGGAAATATCCTTAAACTTCTTTCTTTTTGGGTACTCACACTCTTGCAAACCCTGACATAAATGTGTTTAAAACTCTTTAAACTCTTTCTCTCGAAAAAATTACTTGATACAAAACATAAATTTTTAATGAGTCTGCCTTTGGATTTGGAAATTAGTGAAAATATGGATGATCAAAAGAGATAGGAAAAAGGAATCGAATGGAAGTGTGAAGAGGAAGTAGAAAAAGGAAAAGTGAAAACTGGTTTAAGCCTTCTATAAAAACCCCTTAATTCATAGAAAACTTTCGATTTTAGATTGAAAAAATCTTATAGATCATGGAATCATGGCTCTAGAGTAAATGTTTATAGTTTTAAGGGAAAGAAGCGAGGACTGAGTATGTAGAACTTAAAGGGAATAAAAAAGATATGAGTGATATTATTGATTCAAAATTAAATACCTATTTTAATTTTCTCCTCCCTTCTATAACAGCTGAACTATATTTTTACTGGGATAATTCATAACTGCATGCCACCACCCACTGTTTAAAAAGTATTCAAAAGCAGAAAACCAAAGAAGAAATTACCAGCGCCAATATACTTTTGCTTACCAAATATTTTCTTTACGTACTTTGCCTTTGTTGCTCTGGCGCATCACTGCCTTAGTTTGGCAGAAATCAACTTAAGTGTGTTTCGAAAACTTTTACATCTTGATACATCAACTTAAAGCATAGTTAAGTACATTAATTATAAATTTACAACATCAACATTTTTGTTGTTGTTTACGGGTGTATATTTGTATTTATGGATGCTGTATGTATGTATATATATATGTATGTATGTACTCCGTACATAGTTGCAGAATTAATTGGTAAAAACACTATCGAAACAGTCAATGGCAATGACTTATTTATGGATTTTTAAGTAGGATGCTTACAATAATTTTATACATTTGGAAAATTGACATATAAAACGAAATACATACATATAAGCGTGCAATAAAGTATTGGCCAATTATATACGAGCCGAATACATTTGAATTGAGATTGATAAATTACACAGAACAGAAACATGTTTAATTAGCAAAGATTTCAAGTGGATTTCATAGATGAAAGAGAGAATAATTGTAGAAATTTTTCACAACAAGTTTTAGTTTAGCTGGTTGTCAAAGGGTAAAATTAAAAGAAAGAGTTCAAATTAACAATATGTCGATGCTGAAAAAATTCGTTTCCAATTAGTTATGTATATCAAAGAAATTTCTCAGTGTAGCAAATGCGTAAACATTTGAAGAAATTTCATTTAAAATATCAAATGAATTTCCATGAATACTTTTTACTTTCAATTTGAATTATGTTCGAAACTAAAACAATACAAAACTAATTTGCACTCCACTCCAACAACTCACACGCACCACTGTTGCACTTCTCATGAATTCTTTGAAATTACTAAACTTATGCATTTATTGTGCTACCTAACTATAAAAGCAAGCAAAGAATAGAGAACACGTTCAAAACTACTTAGAATTTTTGGAAAATAATATTTCCAAATCTGATGAAATAACTAAAGAAACGAAAAGAAAACCCCAAACCCAAACCCAAAACAGCAGCATCAAATATATTTTCAAGAATTTACACCGCACCCACAAACACGTACAAATCGTACGAGAATTGCTGGGTAAATACTAACAACAACATAGAGTATTTAGAAGACGAGAAAGAAAGAAGAAGGAGAGCGTAAATATTTCTAGGGAAAATATACTAACAAGAAGAGCAGTGAGAGTAGAGCATGGAAAAGGCTGATAATGATGCTGCTGATGAAGACGACGAACAAAATAAGAAGATGTTAATGTTGCTGTGGCACCAAGGCAGCAGCATTAAGCTGCAGCAGCAATAACAAACATTTTCACACAGTGGTAAAATGTTGGCAACTTATTCGAAAAGAAATACAAAAAACGATGGCATAGAAAACTTCAGCTTTAATAGGTTTGGCTAGAGTTAGCAAGGAAAACTTTAGGTTTTTCTTTTGTTTCAGCAGAAAGTTTTGGGAAAATCATGATAAAGGTATTTAGTTGTTGTTGTTTTCTTTAAAAAGCTTAAGCTTGAACACAACAAGAAATATTTAAATCTGAAGCAATTGAAATTAGTGTGTGACAAGGCCGCGAGTTTGGCGTTTAACCCCGTTGATAAATTGTAAAAATTACTGAATAAAGTTACTAAATTAATTTTACTGAATTTATGTATGTCTCCTTCCCAGTGGATTTGCACTATGTACGAGAATGAGCCAGATCTTTGGAAAATTTATTTGACTATAAGAGTTTTCAACGGAATCATTAGCAGGAAGTAATGATATATTGTATTTTGTAAAAATCTCCTTAAATAAAAAGTAAAAACGGTGCCCGAAACTAAGCCAGACTCAACGAACTGATAAAATATGGATTTACATAGTTTTTAGTATAAATTCCCAAATAGAAGGGTACAAGAGAGAGAAGGTTTAATTTTATGAGGGTACACAACCATACTCTAAAGTAAGTTAAACAAATTTGTTGAGTAAAAACAGAGAAATGGGGGAAAAATTACAATAATGTTAGAAACAACACAAGTGAAACTTCGAAAGGCAGATGAAAATCAAATATATTTATTTACATGTATGTAAAAAAGAGCAAAACAAATGTATAGTATTTTCATTCCCTAAAAATATTTTAACTTATTATTAATCTTTTTAACATGGTTTCAGGCCAAGATTTTAGAAGACATGGATGGAGAGGACCGAAGTCCAAATATTTTTTTTTATTTTCTTGGTATTCTTCAATGTTTCTGGACAATGATTTTAAAAATCTAATTGAAAACCAATGAAGTGCTGTTTTCAAGACATGCAAAATTTTTTGTTCATTTATATGCCTCTTTGTCTTCCATATCATCAATATCATCTCATAACTTAAACCGCCAGCGGAAAGAGTATGGTATTTATAAGTTATTTCTATATCGGGCCCTACAAACGAAACCACGAACAGTAACAACAAGAACAATAAACGAGAATAAAATCAAAGTGAAGTATTACTTCGAAACAGCGAGCATAAGGCACTGTTGGTGCTTTATGAGTATACCCCAGCTTTAAGAAAAGGAAACATTCCAAAAGGTTTGTTACAGTATATGTAAGTATGTATGTATACTTAATATACTTACTTACTTACTTACTTTTAATGGCACAACAGCCCATGGAGGACCTAGGCCGAGTTATTCGCATCCACTCATGTTGTTCGTGTTATATTTGTACATGAATGGAAGGGATCTACAGATTAATGCCAAATCCGAACGGCGGAGTGAAAAGCTCTTCATAGCAATTTTTACTCTTGTAGCTTTGCAATTGCCTGCCAAGAGGTGGTGCCGTGTAGAAAAATTATTTTTTCTACTTATTGATTTTGCCTGTGCCGAGATTCGAATCCCGGACACTCTATATTTAATATATATATATTAAATAAATTAGATTTTCCCATACTAAAAATACACCAGCAATCACACTGCTCTAACCAAACAAAAGAGCAAAACAGATTGGCAAAGTCTAGAGCGAGCTAGCACTGAAAATTTTAGGAAACTATATATGTATATACAAGTATATACATATGTACATAAATTTGTTTCTATAAAGCATACATAGTACATATGCACATACCTACATAAAAATAAATTCCCAAAATATTATATTATTGTCATAGAAATTTTATTCATATTTCAACTTTGACATTTTCATTTACATTTAAGGCAAACAATATAAAGCAAACCATATGAAAATAAGCAAAATCTAAGGTCATGGTCATTTTGGCATTTGCCATGATGTTAAGAACTTTATAAATTTTGTATTTGCAACACTTTTCATCCGCTAAATATTTTATTTATGAATTTATATTTGTTTGCTATTAGCAAAAGCTTGTTTCCAAGTTATATTGACAATGGAGAAATGAGCGGAAGTTACGATATGTGTGTATTTATTCTCGTATTGATTTTTCTACAATTCAGTTTAGTTTAGATTATAACGGTACAAACTTTCGCCCATAATCATCGAATGTGTGATCATAAATATATTGATATGAAAATATAAAAAAAGAAGGAAAAATAAATTCTAAATTTGAATACACTTTACTATTAAATATTCAGCCTAAAAGTATGTAATACTGTATACGAAATTTTGAACTAAACTTATTTGATACAGCGTTATCCGTGCTATAATATTGCTTGAAGTTAAGGGCTTCTTACTTTAACTTTAGCTTCAAATTATATTGTATGTATGTATATATTTTTAGATCAACTGGAATCTAACTGAATAATCAGAAACAACCTTTTCTTTTTATTGAAAAAGAAGAAATATTAAAAGCAAAATTTCCACTTCAACAAAGTAAAAAGCTCAAAAAAAAACAAATCAAATGTTATTTTGTTTGCCCTTAAAATCATAGTAGGTACTAAAATTTTAGGTTTATTTTTATGCAATTTAATCGAGCTTGTAATAATACAATAATAAAACCAATAACATGGAGCATGTACATAAAATGATAAACATTTTAACTACTCACACATATAAAATAATAGTTTTTGCATTTCTCAGCATTTTTGAATATGCGACAGTATTCCAATGATATAAAAGTACTTCGTACTTTAAGTAAGTTTAATACGTACATAGCCAGTTACTTAATTGTTATTTTTATGAGAATTCAAGGTCTAGGTCTGAGGTCTATTTTTAACTCCAACTTTTATGCCTCAGAGTTCTTCAAAATTACTCTTTTACTCTTTTTTAGTTTTACACACGTTTTAGGTTTACGGTGACTACGTTAAAACAATTAATTGTGCAAAAATCCAAATAAATATGATAATTTCGTGTTTTTTGTTTTTGTACACCAACACTGAATCTTTTCCATGGATATTTATTTCAGGTATCGGTCATAGAGAGCGAATGGCTCTCCGAGAAAATATGACTCATAATAAAAGAAGGAAAGCGCTCAAAAATCAAAATCATACCCTGGTCTAGTAAATAGAATATCAAAAACTTCCAAAAAGAAAACGGTCAAGGAAGTAAAAAAGAACATAAAAATGTTGCGCTTTCCCTAAGGGACAACTTTGCTTTAGAAATAAAAGCTGTAAGACTTAAAAAAATAAATGTTTCCACGAAATCTTATAAGAAATCCAGCGAGAACTACCGAGAAAAAATTATATCGCAGCAGTCTATAAGTGTCTTCTGGGTGACATTACACCACTCTCTAAAAACTCTCCATTAATAGTCACAGAGAAAGTGGTGTTGGTTGTAATATGTCATAATTGGATCAACACACTTTAAGTGCATCTGCACCCATAACACTCATAGAGTGACACAGAAAAATCAGGTACAACGTATGTTATGGTTGATGGAAGAGACATATTGATTTAAAAATGCTATAATTTTATGATTTATGACTTTATTGGAAAACAAAAATATGTTTGCAATATAATTAGTTAATTAAAAACAGAATAAGTTGAAGGAGCTCGAAAATTGTTTCTAGTATGCTTAGTACATTAGCTCATCAAAGGTAGGTAGAAGGGAGTTTCACAGCTTAATAACATTATTTATTCCAAAGCAACCAACATAATAATTGAGAATTTCAGCGGGGAAAATATATTCCAAAATAAAATTAGTTCTTAACTTCATGCGTTAGTAATACAACTTATTGTAATAGATAAAACTGTATCAAATAAGTTTAGTTCATATTTCAAATAATATTGTATACTTCTAGGCCGAAGATTTAATTATAAGCTACTAAGTAAACAGGGGTTTTGGACTTTACTTGTATTTCTCAGCATCTACATCTTCGGACTTCTAGAGATATTTTGTGGTCCTTATTTGGGTTAGTTTCAGTCAACTCACTTACAACATAACCGAATCTAGATACTTGAATGACGTTTTCATTTTATTTTTTTATTTATGCATTCAACGCACAGGGTATAACCCAATGAGTGCAGAGCATTGTGTTGAATGGAAGGAAGATTGATAGGTGGGAGGAAGAAGGAAGGAGAATGAGAGCGGAAATGCAATCACACTGGACACCGATAAAGAGATAGACAGCCATTGTGGCAAGTGTTATGCCTTTACCACAATGAACTTCAGTTTATCAGTGTCGACTGTGACCGCATGTAGCGCCAAAGGTCAAGCTTTTCGCATCCACTCATGTTGTGCGCATTATATTTGTATGTACATGAGGGACCTATAATTTTATGCCGAATCCGAACGGCGAAGTGAAAAGATTTTCATAGGCAATAGGCAATTTTTACTCTTGTAGGTTTGCTATTGCCTGCCAAGACGTGGTGCCATGTATAAATTTTAATGTTTTTTTTAAAGAAAAGTAGAATATGAACTCGTATAAATATGACAAAATTTATACAGCTTTATTTTTTACGTAGATAATTGGTATCAGAGTAACTTAATTAACTGAACACGCAGCATTTTTCGCAGAACAACGGACACAGGAATTGTGCACTACTTAAAATATGGTATGTGATGTGAATAAGAAGCCAATTTAATACTAATTTATTTAACTGTTATACTTACAGTAGTCGCCTGTTAATGGATCATAGCTTAATTAAGTTTCATGCTTATTTCCAACTTAATATGTTACTTTTTATGTTCTAAATGTAAAAATCCTAAAGGATGTTTTTACCCCGCTTCTTAAAATCATTCATATTTTTTCGATTTTTTAAATAATATTTTCAAATGCCTTCTTTATTCAGAATCGTGACGTAACAGGAGCGGGTAAGATCTCGCTAATAACTTAATGATTGATGTTAAAGTCATTGCATCTGACTTCTAATATGAATTATGGATGAGAAAGGGAACGGCTACATTGACGAAATCAGTAGTATGTTTGATAGGGTAAAGCCCCAGTAAGGGCTATAAGATTATAATATAATTGGTTTTCGATACAATCTCACTAATCGCTAAACTGTGAACTGAGTGCTAAATGAAATTGAATACACAGAAAACTGCAATGAATTTAATTCATTAATTTATTTGACAGTGATGGATATGACTTTTGTTTTATTTGCATATATACATACGTACTAAACTTGATTCAGAGTAGTCTCAGTAAAGGCGGAATTTTGATCTGAGAATAAAAAAACTACAATTGAAATATCATTAATTTTAAATTCATCAACACCATCGATATTAGTTTTTTTAAGCAGTCGACGAAGCATTGCTGATTCCAAATACATATAAATAAATAGCTTAGCCTAGGTCCTCCATGATTTAGATTTATGATTTCATTAACATGGACGTTCGAAACTTGTGCCGGGCAGGGAAATTGTTTGATTTAGAGTAAAGCTTTTATTTTAAATACCGTAATAATTTTAATCAAAGTCTTAAATTGTAAGATTTTGAACCGAAAAAGATATGGCACATAGATTTTTGTTTGTTTTGACATACATATAAACTTGTTCCTATTTACACATGTACATTAATGTACATATTTAGGCCATATATAGAAATTGCCTTTCTGCAAGCAGGTTTAAGTTTATGTGTATTTTTTATTTTAGATTTGCAGTTGCCATTTATGACTATTTAGAATTTTAATAGCTAGAAAAATTTACCAATTTCAAATGCGAATTTATTACCAAAGGGCAGCTAGAAGAGAAATAGCAATAAGAAAGCAATTTTAATTATAGACATTTCGTTAAGGTTGTTAAAAATTGACACACATAAACACAAAGCACACATGTAGGTATAATTTTTAAGCATTACAATGCAGTTTATGCAGCGCTACTAAACGGCGGCAAAAGTCTACTAAGTATTTGCCAATAACAAGTAGAAGAAAAAGTATGGCACAAGGAAAAGAAACTCCAAACACTGTAGAAATAGAAATTTTTATGTGCGTTTTACGGCAGGTCAAAACGTTAAAGTTTAACATTATGACAGTTTAAAAGCTAAAGCTATACTATAAATATTGCTTTGTGGGTTTTGAAATGAAAGCAATGTCGTGGTATGCACTTTCACCCGGTATGATGAGTCAATATTGAATTAAATGCAAGGCATATCGAAGTCACATCTTTTTTAACTGTTTTTAAATATTTTTTTTTTTTTAAAGATTGGAAATAGTTTTTAAGTTTAAGTTAAGTTAAGTAGGCCCATGGAGGGCCTAGGCCGAGCTTTCGCATCCACTCAAGTTATGCGTGTTATATTTGTACATGAATGGAAGGGACCTTTCATAGGTATTTTTTACTCTTGTATGTTTGCCATTGGCTGCCAAGAGGTGGAGCTGTGTGAAAAAATTATTTTTTATACTTTTTAATTTTACATGTGCCGAGATTTGAGCCTCGGACACTCTGCGTAGCAGGCCAACGCACTAGCAACTACGCCGCAGTTACTTTTTATACATTTTTATAAAAAATTATAAAGCAAATACAAACAGACATTGGAACCAAGTTGCTTCTCTAATCGTCTGCAATATCAATAAAAATAAATGCTAAACTAAATACAAAAGTGTACAAGTAGAAATCGCATTAAAGTTAAACCACAAATGTTCTTCAACATTAAGTTCTCATATTATTGCACACAAAAAAAGTTAAATAAAAATACAAAGGAGATGAGCCAAGTGTAGCTAAAAATAATGGGCACCCTTTTTTAATGCAATATTACACTTTTGATAGATGAGATTCCCCTTTCCCTACACAAAAACTTGTGCACACAATTACAATACATGCCGTATGTATGTATGTATGTAAGTAAGTAGTTTTGTATAAAATGCAATCAAGAACTCATTTCCGGTGGCCAGACAAAAATAAAAACAAATAAAAGCAGAAGAGTTAAAAAAACCAACCAAAGAACAAAGACAATATGATTTCTGTATTCAGTATTTCACAAATGCGACAAATGTCATTAAGTTATTAAATATTGTGGCAGCAAAACAAAACAACAAAAAATATATATATAAAGGATGCTGTAGCACTTACCCATTTTAATGTACTGGAGATATGCTGGTTTTGTTCAAATCAAACGATTACTTCATATATTTCCACATACAACTGAACAATGAAGTGGTTCATGAGAAATTTTAGCAAAACAATGCCTTTGATTGTCTCTGAAACATAAAGAAAACAAAAAAAATAAATTATTTTACAAATAAAAATATTCTAGTCATTGGCATTATTAAGTAAAACGATAATACTAATAAAAATTTATATTAAAGGAATTGAATGACCACATAAAACATTTCACTTAATAAAAATGAAGGACTTTTAGCCAGAACGACATAAGTCATACACTGAAATTAAATTATTAACAATTTTTAATTAAGTTCTTACATATTTTCATTGTTTCAAATTAAAGAATCATATTTATACGAGTAACTATTGAGATATAAAATAGTTTCTCTTGACTGCAGGCGGAACAACAAAATGATTCATTTTTACATCTCAAGAATTATTCTTTCTTGTAGCATGTCACTACATGGCATTGCAATCTCTCATGTTCTCTCTTACATACATTGAGAAACCAAAGTTGAATTTACGGATGACGATATTTTTCTTTGACTTCTAACAATGAATCGATGAATTTATGTTCCCTTCCTTTCCCTGGGACGCAAATTGTTATTTGAATCACTGACCCCCTTACTTCCAGCCAGTAAATTGATTTAAATCTGACTTTTCCGATCTGAATTTAATCTGATCTTTTGCCTGTGTTTGGTTCTAATTTTAAACAAAATATTGTTCCAAAATTGCATTTTATCTCCTCTTTATCTGAGTTTTGGTCTGAATTTTGTTCAGTGTTTCTGTCTGAATTCGGTTCCGAATTTTTTCTAAAGTTCGCTGAGATCTGGTTTGAATTTTCATCTGAATTTTTGCCTAAATTCGATCTCCTTTGGCCAGCCCTTTAGTCTGACTTTTGATATGAACTAGACCTTAGTTTTGGTCCAATTTTTTTTGGGAATTCAGACCTCTTTTTGTTCTGAATTTTTGTGCGATAAGTGTCTTACTTTTTAGCATATTTCTTGTTCTTCTCCTTTCTTCTTTTAATGGCGCAACAGTCCATGGAGGGCCTTGGCCAAGCTTTTCCACATCCACTCATGTTGTAAATGTTATATTTGCACATGAATGAAAGGGACCTGCTTTCAAAAGATTAAGTAAAAAGGTTTACATAGGAAATTTTTACTCTTATAGGTTCTTCTCTTTAATTTTACCTATGTCGTAATTTGAGCCCCGAACACTCTGCGTAGCATGCCAACGCACTACAACCTATGCCACAGCGACCACCAGTATATTTGGCTCCCCTAAACCCAAAATTCCACTCATGTACAAATATAACACGCACAACATGAGTGGATTCGAAAAGCTCGGCCTAGGCCCTCCATGGGCTGTTATGCCATTAAAAGTAAGTAAGTAAACCCAAATATTAGATACGCCACTGCTACCTGCACAAATTTCTGGACTCTGAACGAAGAAAGCACCAAACAATGCAGAAGCTTCCATTAAAGAGCGTCTTTTTTGCTGTTGAAATATTACAAATATTTGTGAACTACATAAGTTTTCCACAGCCAAATAGAGCTTCGACTCTTCTATGGATTGGCAGATATAAATATATAGCTAAATATCAAAACCCCTGCCGAAGCTCTGAATAACTCTCAGTTCCGGACTACCTTTCAAACTTTTTATTGAAAGAGAAATATAATAATCTAACTGAATCTGAAACTTTTAAATTTACCTCTAACTTTTTCTATTCTCTATATTTAGATTTAAAAAAATTATGGTTATATTTTCACATTTCAATGGTTAAAGTTCTCAAATTCATCTACTAATTTGCTGTTGGTGCTGTAGTTATATCTTTATGTATTTAACATTATGAGAAAATTTTTAAATTCCCAAGTCATTTATTACCTTCAACACTTCACGACGGAGGAGAGCTCCGTCGGCACCACACACACAGTGAAATTCTCTGACAAATGTTAATGTTTATTTTATTGCTTCAAACTTTTTGATAAATTTCAATTTCATTCAACATCAGAAAACTTCAGCAAAGAATTAAATTCAAGGGGAGAAATACCAGCACACACACTCCTACATCAACAAATACAATTGTACATAATTACATTCATATGAGTAAAGTAAAATTAATCACTAAAAAGTGAGGCGGCAGGCAAAAGTTTTCAATATGAATATAAATATTTGCATGTGTATGTAAGGTAACCCAGCGGGAAATTTTAATACATAGCAACCGAAAGACCAAAAATCATTTATTCAACATTTTATCGATAAAATATAAATTTTACACGACAATATTATAGAAAAAGTAAATAATTTATATTCATTATTGATACCACAGTTCAACAAATAACCATAAAAATTTTCATATTTTATTTTAAAAGGGGAGTTTAAGGCCATTTCGGATTCCCTTCCTATGGGAGTGGTTTGGAATCCCCCAGCTTTGTCTTTGAAGCAAAGATACTCTTATAAAAAGATAAACATTTTTTGTTGCTATACAAAACCTGAACAACATCTCTTTTTCATTTTTCGGAGGTTTTCGCTGCAAAATGTTCAATTTAGTGGGCCAGAAGGTAATTTTGGTTCTCCTTTTCTTTTTAAGAGATATAATATTTTCCTATTATTTCTTATAATTAAAGAATTCCATGGGCTGTTGTGCCACTAAAAAAAAGAAGTAAATACATTCAGTGTAATACATCAAGAAATGGAAGAACATTCTGGTTTTGTTTAATTAGGGTTTAATTCTATTTTCTTATAAATAGAAATTTATTTATCTTTATCGATTTTCCATAGAATTTGGGAATCAATTAGATTAAAGTAATCCACTTAAAACTCTTCGGTTAGTTGATCAACATTCTTTTTTCGATTCAATTAACCGTAGATTTCTGTTTTAATGAATATTGAACAATAGAATAACCTAATCCTTATTACTAAGGTATTTCGCTACTGGGAAAAGAAAATATGTAAGTATGTTCAAGTAGTTATGTGGTATGCGGTGTATCAAAAAAATAATGAAGAAGAAGAAGTAAAAATAAATATATAACCAGAAAATGGAAAGAAAAACTTCATATTCATTAATCCCACACTTAATTTCACTTTCAATTTACATGATGATGATTATGATGATTTTAAGCTGATTGCAAAGCGGGAGCACACTCAAATTGTTTCTTTACTTTCCATGTTCTTTTTTTTCCTTGTGTTTTCTTGTGGCGCGTTGAATGAAAATTAATACTACATTTAAAATAAAAAAATTTATATTAAATTATTTTTAATTGTTACAATTTAGATAATCAAATAAGTTGTATTAATATCATCACACGAACTGATATTCAGTTACAAAAAAAAAAAAAATAATAATAATAAAGAACTGTGCCGAATAAAAAGTTCATGACCTATGCGGTTTTTATTTCTTAAGAGTTTTTATTATTAAGTATGTACATTTTTTTTCCATTATCTAAATATTTATTTTTTTTAATTTATAGACTCCTATATTATTTATTTTTCTACGTAAATAACAAAAATTCATTGTTCTCTGTTCGTATATTATTTGATAATATGATAAGTCAGCAATTATTTAACTCTAAATGCCAATTTATCTTCTTGCTCCTCTATCTCACTATATTAATGTAATCTATTTCCGAATGATTTTACCTTAATTCAATTTACTTATATATATTACTAAGTAAGTACTGTCCACATTTAGTTACACACTTGTGTGTTTTTCTATTGTTTCTCCCTTAAATATTCAGCTTATATCCAAAATGATTTATTTTTTTTGCTGCAGATTTTTTTCCCCCTCTAAGTTGGCCGCCATAAAATGAAATTGCACAATTTATTAGTTGAGAGAAGGAAGCTATTTCTTTTCTATGTCTCTACTGCATTAAAGTGTATGAGGGTACTTGTATATACCATATTGTAATATCAGTTCCAAGAATTCTTCGAATTAAGTTTTTGCTATAGGTCGATATGAAATATACATTAGTTCAAGTTATGAAACTGTCAAATAGAATGAGCACGGGACTTGCCATTCAACCGCAGAAAGTTCAATTCCATGAAAAATAATATATTGGATGGAACTTAATTTTTAAATTACTACTTTAATTAAGATGGTCGTTGCAATCTTTGATAGATTTCAGCAGGGAACAGACTTATTTAATACTTTAACTTGGTTAAATTTCAAATTGGAAAATTCAGTATATATTTTCAAGTTAGTTTTTGTACCATTTCATTGACTAAATATGTCCCGACAGCAGCAAATACGGCTTGAGGTCAACACGACTAAAAATTTATATAGTATTATTTACCTACTATCAAAATCCCTACCTTATGTATTCGGGCTCTGAATGAGTTCACTATATGAGCTAAGCGGAAGTGGTGATACATCGAAGACTCGTCGTAGGATAGGAATTTAAATGTAGTTAGGGTTCTAATGTAGGTCCCTTCCATTCATGTACAAATATAACACGCACAACATGAGTGGATGCGAAAAGCTCGGCCTATGCCCTCCATGGGCTGTTGTGCCATTAAAAGTAAGTAAGTAAGAGTTCTATGTCAGATTACTTCTGTAGAAGCTGTAAATCAATCTTTCACTACCCCTGTTTCTGCACATACTTAGCTGTCTGCAGGAAAAATACACTAAGTCAATATATTCTAACCGACCTGTCCTTGATTTTGGTTCAGCCTGGTTGAGAATATCCGAAATTAGTTTTACTTTTCAATTTTTTTTCAACAACCTTAATAACTTTTTCTAAGATTAAAGTAAATATTTAATTGTACTAAATACTAAATATGCAATTTCTTTTGTACTATTTTTATAAGACACGAGTTTTGTATTTATAACCAAAAAATAAAAAGCAAATAGAAAAATAACTAAACTTTTGAACAAGTTGACAATAAATAATCCAGCTGGTAGATGCCACTGAATATAATTTTGAAGAAATAAAATAAAATTCAATAAAGAAAGAATGAAATAAAAGAAGAATTATTAAAAAACTTTTCCTCTTTCTTAAATCGAATTGAAATTTACAATAAATAAATTTTATAAACCCATACATACCATTTGTGGTTTTCTAAAGTACTAAAACTCAGAAACGCTCAGAGTTGAGTGTACAAAAAAAAAAGAAAATATTATTAAGAAAATGGCTAACATATTTCAAGGTTTCTTTATCTCTTTCTTTACTACGACATTTGCCAGCAAGCAAATGATGAAAAAAAAAGTGAAAAGGAAAAACACTTTTCTTCTCGTCCGTTTCTTACTCTTCCACTAGCGAAGTACATACACAGAGGCATAATCGTAAATGCGAGAAAAAATTTAGAGTAGAAATTGCAATTTAATTTTTGGCCACAAACTTTCAGCCGCAACAGCAGCAGCAACTTTGTCCTTTACAAACTCTTCTTCTTCTTCCTCTTTTAAAGGCACAATAGCCTATGGAGGGCTTAAGCCGAGCTATTCGCATCCATTCATGTTGTGTTGTTATATTTGTACATGAATGGAAGGGACCAACAGTTTCCGAAGGGCCGAATCCGAACAGCGAAGTGAAATGCTTTTCATATGCAATTTTCAATCTTGAAGGTTTGCCATTGCCTGCCAAGAGATGGCGCCATGTATAAATATTGTTTCATCTAGTTTTTGATTTTGCCTGTGCCGAGAATTGAACCCCGGACACTCTGCGTAGGAGCCCAGCGTAAATACCAACTAAGCCACGGCGACCACTCACAAACTCAAAATGATTGAAACGGAGTCGATGAGTTTCAAAATTTATTGCCAAAATTTCGGCTTCTATGCTTTGGCTTGTGCTAGTCATGTGAGTGTGTCCTAAGATGTGTTGCCAATCTTCCACATCTTTCGAACGTATGCGACGCATTTATCATCAACTTAAAATTTATCCACAGCATATTTAATCTTGTTCTTGTTGCAGTTCAAATGTACATAAACACATACATACAATGTGTTTCTAACATTTATAAAGGGCACATTGTACTCGTACATGCATAAACTGGATGTTTGTAGCATCATTTGCAGCTAAGTGCCTGTGTGGTTAAATTACCCTCAGGAGAAATTAATGATAAAACTATTGAATATATGTTTCAGGGTATCATCTTTAATTAAACATGTGTATATTTTTCTATAATACATGGTGATGTAGAGTATGTGGTCGCTGTGGTGTAGTGGTAGTGCGTTGGACTGCTACGCAGAGTGTCCGGGGTTCGAATCTCGGCACAGGCAAAATCGAAAAGTAGAAAAGATAATTTTTCTACACGGCACCACCTTTTGGCAGGCAATGGCAAATCTACAAGAGTAAAAATTGCTATGAAAAGCTTTTCAATTCGCCGTTCGGATTCCGCATTAAACTGTAGGTCCCTTCCATTCATGTACAAATATAACACGCACAACATGAGTGGATGCGAAAAGCTCGACCTAGGCCCTCCATGGGTTGTTGTGCCATTAAAAGTAAGTAAGTAAAAGTAGAGTAATCGGACGGATGTACTAATTTCAAATCTTCCAGTTGCGTTGGATTGTAAATTTCTTAACATTTCTATACATGTCAAGAATTTTAGAATATTATTCAAATAAAGTTCCCTTGAGTGTATCTATGTGGTACCCAGTTACTAGCACATATTTATCACATGAAATTGATCTCATAAGAAAATCAATATATTATTGAAATGGAGTTGCAAGTTGCAACACACAGAAAACTATAATCTACTAGGAATCTTGTATATTCATTGCTTTTATTTTCTTTAAAAATATATTTCATCTATATGACAAGCTAAAAGTGCAATGAATATACGTATATATTATGTATATGTCCATGTATGTGTATATAACTTTCCGATGCAACTCACGCGGCATTTGAACTTTTACGTTAAAGGTGCAAAAATCAAGCGTCAAGGTTGAAGGAAACCAGGGCTCTAACATCAACATTCATATAGAGAATTGTTTTAAAGGGGGTGTAGGTAAAGTAAACAGATCCGTGTATGGATGTGTGTCTGTGTGCTGCATCCGAATTCGATAGCAAGCAATTGAATTGAATTGGAAACCATTATGATTTTTCAAGTGGTTGAACATAGTTGGCAGGGTACATACAAACAAACATATAAAATCCTATATAGAAAAGTAAATGGATGGATTCTCTCAAGTGTACACTTAGTGAAAACATACTACATATGAAGTGGTCAATGGTTAGTGTGACTACTTATTAATTCAATTGTAAGGATCACAATAAGAATTTAATTTCCATTGAGCTTTATAGAATCGATATGTTACTGTTCTAAGATGAAAATCGTAATTTTTTTGAGTGTACGATGAATCTAATTAATATGTATATAAGTAGTTTTGGCTATGGTCGTGATAATCTAGTCATGTACATATGAGAGAGACATATTTTTGGGATCAATAAAAATAATAATTATCATAAAGGAAAGACTACCATGTGCTGGAAAATCTATTTCTTTTCCTTTTCCTATCCCTATTTCACTTCATGTGTTCTGCTTTCCCCTTTCTCGTTCTTCTCCTTTTACCTTTTGCTTGTCCCTTACCTCTTGTTTTCCTTTTCACTTCCTTATCCTTTTTCATTTTTAACATCATTTTCCTTTTTCTTTTTTGCCCTTTCTTTTCTACTATCCATTTTCTCCTCTTTTTCCTTTTCCTTTCTCTTTCCCATTCTTTTCCAATTTTTACCTTATCTCCTCTTCCTTTCCTTTTATTTTCCCTTCTTTAATCTTTTCTCACTCCTTTTTCTATACTTTTTCATATTTTCTCTCCTTTCGTTTTCACTTTCTTTTTCCTTTTTTCCCCTGTCTCTTTATCCTTCCCATATTCCTTTCCTTCTACGTTTTCAATTTCTTCCGTGCTTTATTCTTAACGCAAAACCTCTTACGTCAAAACAGACGGCATTATAGAAACGAAGTTTGGTTTTAGAAATCTTAAAAGTTGTTTTTTTTTTCGAAATATCTTACAACACACTCCCTTCTCCACCTACTTACTTACTTCAACAATTTTAATGCAACTTGTTCACATATTTCCGAGTACATGTACATACGTGCATCCATCAATCCATTTAACTCCACTCAGTCTTCAGAGACATGCTATACGAGTATGTATGTGCCTGTGTGTGTGTATAGCAAGTATGTGAACAGAAACACATTGTTCTTTGCCTATGTGTAACTTCGTCATTCTTCATTTTTGTGGCTACATTTTTTTTCTACTCCAACTTTTCTACTTTGCTACTTAATGTTACTATTGAATCCTTCAGACCATAATTCCGTTCTACAAAGTTTTCTGTTCTTTTTAACAGTTTTTTACCATTCTTTGTTTAGATTTCATGAGTGAAATAGATTTGACAATGAAACTGTTTAGTTTCTTTTACCCTCATTTCTTTCGCATTTCCTTTTCAGAGAAGAAATATAAAGAAAATTTGTTTTCTGAATGAAACTCATATTTGAATTAAAAGCATTGAAAGAAAATTGTGAAGTTTTTTCTTTTTGCCCCATTCTTATACCAACATATCAATTTGTATGCTAACTATGTGGAACGATGATAAACCACAAAAAATTCGAGCTGACAAAGATGGCTAGTCCGTATCCAGTTGTAACTGTGAATCAAGCCAATGATTAAATCATGATGAGCTAAACTGGAAAAAAAAACCATTACAAAGCAGGAGAAACAGAGGAAAATGAACATGGAATATCACTTGATTTGCGGTTTTATGTCAACAGTGGCTTAAGGACAATAGAATCAACATTTAAGCATCAGCATCAGCCATTAGCATCTGGTTAAGCTATGCCTTTTTGGCTTCTGCAATTACTATGTGAAGAAGAATGGCTGAAAATATGATCAAAGTGTTGGGGTTAAGCACATAAACATCATTCTATTATGTTTGATTTTTGATTTTTTTTTTTGTAGTGATTTAAAAGCCTTTATGATATAATCTTAAACATTGATACTGATGTAGTATTTTTATTAGGAGAAAACAGCAGATGGTAAATGAGCAACTGACAGTTTACCCTTAGATCAAAGTTTCCTTCTTTTCTTTTTTTTTGTGAGTGAGTCTTAGCAATTGGTTCTAAATTTAGATTAGATTCAAAAATTTATCAATAACGACATTTCGTAATTTATTATTTTATTATCAAATGAAAGCACAAAGTTCTAGTAACTGAGGTTATCACATTATCACAAAAGTATTTTAAAAACAGCATTCAAGAAGTGCTATCAACGAAATAAACAACATTTCTTTATGAAAACGTCGCAAAAATTTTATTTATAATATGAAATTAAATCATTTTGTGTAGGTTAAATATGAATATTTGTTAACAACAAGGTAATATAAAAATTTGACTTTCAAATAAATTTTGACTATATCACACACTTTTTTAAAAAATATTTCCATGAATAGAGTAGACTATTCCTTTATTTTTACCTTAATTGATCTTTGAGTCTGATGTTACAAAAATAAAAATTGGTAGGTATACAGAGGACCAAGGTTTTACCAAGCTTCTTTTAACCAATTTTTTGAAATAAATAAATGAAACTAGTTTTAAATGACAAAACCATTGGCTTAGCTTTGAGTATTTATGTATCTTTAAAATTCAAACGGACTGGAATAAGGTAAAATGAAGGTCGCGATCTTGATTTTAACATGAGCCCTAAAATTTCCTTAAAGTATTTCCATACCAACAAATGTTATACATACTATGTAATTTAGTATTGCTGCTTACATAAATATGTATCGAAAGTTCTTTACCCGACGGTGGGTGGGCAAAACTGTTGCAGATCAAACCCATATTACTTATTACATTACAAACACTGGTATGATTGCTATCCCTTCGTTTTGTGAATATGTACACCATAGTTGTTTCTAAAAGAAGAGCGAAACATAATATTTCATTGCAAAAAGAAATATCATATAAATCATTAAAACTAAGAGCAATAAAAAAAAACGCACATACTGAAAACTACATAGATAGAAATCGTCAAATATAAGTTTTCTTGAAATTTTTGTGGTTTAAAGCCCAAACCATAGAGCACGTGCATTGAAACTGAGAGCGCCACAGACATGGTCGAACTTTTTTGCATGAACTTATCTAGAACGACTATACAATACAAGGAGTGACGTCAACGGTGGCTCAATTAGTTTCATCTCATGTGGTCTATGGTAAAGCCGTGTGCTGAGGACACAGATGAAATTATCGTGTGCATTTTATATAACACAGACTAGTTAAAATTTGATACCATTCAAAACTTAACTTACCATTTTCCTTCATTTTTAACTTTCACTTTCCTCGATGACATGTTTACGGTACTACAAAAACAAACTGCCAAAAGTTTACGCGGTTCAAGTCGCTTGACCTGCATTGCGAAATAACTATTTTGATTTTAGTCAATTAAGCCAACAACGTGCCTGTGTGACGCATGAACATTAAATTTTACTAACATACTCGTATGTAAGTGATATTTGTACTGTTTTTTAATGTACTTGTTTGTGTACCAGGGTCGATTCTGAACAAAGAAGACCCAAGTTATTACTAAAATTATGTGCTCCAGCGGCACCGCAAAGTGTTAGCGAATTGAAGGTTTCCCTTGAGGCAAAAGGCAAGCACACTCTGTCCCACACTCCCCCACAGCAAGCATAAAGAATTTAATTTCTACATAAATTTTTTCTTCTTTTGTGCTACGAAAAGTTATTTTCATTTCCTTTCTGATTTTGTTTGTATGTATATGATTTTTTTTTCTGCACTTCAGCAAATTCGTGTATAATATAAATGTTTGTTGTTTTTGCAAAGTGACTCTATTTGGTCTCTCATACTTTGGTCTCTCACGCTTGTTCCCTTTGGCTTGTTGTTCTTTTTTCTCTTGAGCTGGTTCACTGTCTTCATATTTATTGTGAGATTCTGCGAATGAATATGTGTATTGATGTGTAGGGTGTATGGATGAGTGCGTATTGTGTGTGTGCTTTTTAGTGTGTTGGTAATGTTATGCTAATGTAATAAAAAATAATGATAATGATGCTGTTGATGTTGATGTGATGTGCGCGGCATACACTTTGTGAATTTTGACTAAATTTCTTTTCGGCTTATTTTTCTCTCGCTCATAATTTATTTTCGCCTGTTTTTCAAAGTTTTTCTTTTTTTTTCTTTGGTAAATGCAGAAATAGGATTCGTTTCTTTACTGGAATATACATATGTATATTGTTTTTTTCAACGCCATGACGTTGCCCTTGATGAAAAAACAGAAGAGCACAAAAATTAACCACATATAAGTTCCACGAAAAAGACCCATAAGCATTTAAGTTTTTTTTCCCTGTATCATGATTTCTCAAAAATAAGTAAGGAAAAAATGTGGGTACTTATTTATTTAATAATTTTTGTGGGAACAATATGGGGGTGTGCGTGAGAGTAAAAGAGGGAAGAGCATGTGTGTTCGACTTTTTGAGAATGCTGTGAAGAGTGAAATTGAAGATTAGCAAAATATCGAATTAGTCTGAGTAAGTCGACCTGATTTTTTTATATGCATCACTTTAACATATTCAGTTAAATAGGGGAAAATGTCAGGAATTACTTACATAACTCACTAACCATAATCAATGATTGGTTTTGGGTGCCGAATAATGATATATTCGATTTCAATTACTGAAGTCAGATTTTAAAAATTCAATTCTTTCGCTCAAATCTCAAATGACAAAACTATTGGTGTTGGTAACCACAACTCCAAGTATAGCAACTAGAGTTTGAAAGGTGTTTGCAGACAGTTTAGTTCGTCGCTAGTGTAAAAAATTACATTGATTTTAAAATGAGTGAATATCTTAAGAAATACGCTATGTGATGCTTTATTACTACGAGTATAGAATTGGTAAAACAGCTGCAAAAACATGCCGAAAAATTTGTGGGGTTTATGGTGAGTATGCTGTGAGTGAACGCCTGACCCAGTAGTGATTCTTTTGATTCCGTTCCGTAAATTTCGATATCAAAGATGCACTGCCAAAATAGTTCTTTGTCGATTTTTGGCTTGACGTGATATTATATTTTAGATAAGTATGTACCTATGTACATAGAAAAATAATTGGTCAAAGGTCATAGATTTTTTTTTAAATGTGCTTCTGAATGCCATTTTTATGCAATACAATAAAACAGAGTTATGTAACTCATAATTTCCAGATTCAGACAATAAATCTAGAATCGGATTTTCCAAATTAAAAACAACTGACGCGATATTCTATACTCCCCCTTTCCCCCTGTCATACCACTATGGGATAAGAGTTACCCTAAAAATGTTTTTGTATCCAAAAGAGCGGAAATCTCTAGAAACTTTTGTAATCAGATCCTAGCTTTTATTAAGTTTGTTTATGAATCTGAGGTCAGACTTCAAAAATTCAAAACAATCGTTCCATTGTGAGCTGTTTTTTTATTAAATTTGTGCACCATCTACCCAAATATCTCGACTCCGGTAGATAACAAAATCCTGAGAGCACTGGAATACAAAGCTGCAACCTATGAATATTTTTGGCTGGAAATCAACTAAAACTTGGTTTCAAAGTTCATTGATAAATTACATATGCTTATAACTCCTTTGCCAATAATACTATCTAAATTTGTAAATATAATATAACCTTTAGATGTTGAGGCTGTTTATTTCGAATATGAAGTAAGACTTAAAAATTAAAATTTTTTTTTTTTGGATTTTGGATAATTATCATGTAATGATGTGCTATCCTTTCTCTTTCTTGTCTCTTTCATTAAGTATCTTTCCAAGGATCACCTCAAATCAATAAATTCCATAATGGAAATAAGGGTCCATCATAAGCTACTGTCGGACACAAAACACATATTTAAACATGCTTAATCGTTGGACTCAAGGAAGAAATTGAAATATATACTTTTATAATTTTTTCTGTTAATCCGCAATCTTCTAATCCGAACATATGTCCTCAAATGGTTTTCGCATACATACATACTCGTAAATAAATTTGCAGTATTTTTCCCACCCAAAGCTTAAACATTTACTATATATTTGTGAAAATACTTAAATAACGAAGCGAAACAAAAAGAAAAAAATAAACAAACTCATGTCATTGATTGGAACCAAACAAATCTCGTAACAGCTCAAAGTGTACATACATACAAAAGCCAAGTTATTTTATGCTTAAGAAATGATGCGAAACAAACTTAGGGGGTTTTTTTGTTTGAAGGTGCACAAGAAAAGGGAGAATTGATGTATCGTTGAAAGGTGAAATTAATCTTCGTAAATAAATGTAAAGAAAGACAAAATCGCAAAACCAAAAAATGTAGGTAACTGTTAGTGGAGAAAAGCGACGAACGTGGAGGAGAGGAAATCATGAATGAATTAACTTGAACAAAAGGAAAATGTTACTCAAGTGCAAGCAAAAACAAAATATTGTTTCACATATAAATATGTACGTTCTCGACATATGTTATCTTCAATAATACATATTTGAAAATAAAAAAAATTATTATCGAATAATAATAGGTAAAGATTATTATAAACTCTTGAGACGAGTTAAATGATCATATTTTTTCACGTATACTTAGGAAAATTAAGTGATTCAGTCTGCCGAAATTATCAAAAATTGTAGCTAGAAGAATGCATATATTAATAGAAATTTCTTAATTATTTCTATACTTAGACAGTAAAAACTTTTGTATTTCATTGAGTTAATTGCTATAAGCACAACTTCTTTTTAATTAACATGCCTGAAAAAACGAAAAACATCTTTACGTTCGACTCTTTTGGACTTACCTTGCCTTGCTTTGAAAATCACCTTTAGGATCTAAAACTGAAGAAATCTATAATTAATCTTGAATCTACTCTTTATTAGACCATCTACATACATATATATGCTTTCTCGGAATCTTTCATATTTAGCTTAGCTGAAGACAGGGAAGAGATATTCTTGATCGTTTTTTTTAGTACATATTGTATAAAAATTAATTTTGATATCCTTGACGGAAAATCTAAGTTTATATTTAACGTTTCCTCTTAAATATTTATATGTAAAAATGTATGTATCGGAGTTCGTTATTGTAAGTACGATTTTCTATACTTATATTGCGTATGTACCATATATTCTTATAAAATTTTACACTTTGTTTTATAATTTCAACTGTTGATTGATGGAAAAGTCTTTTTACTTCACAATTTTTCGTATATTTTTCACTTGCAGTTTATGATGAATGATGAGTTTGTTTATTTATTTCTTACTTTTTTTCTTCATTTATTTTCACACTGCTATTTACACTAAGATCATAATCATCAGCATCAATATCATCGTCAACATTGCTAACATCAACAGCATTTATTTTCAATTTTAAGATAGTTAAGACTGAACATGTATTTTTTGGCATTTACTTACATACTACTGTGGGCAAAAGTTAGTAAGACTTTGTTCATAATTTCAAATTTTTTTATTCATTCTTCCAAATCTATATCGTCCCCTTCAGTGTAATCCCCCCCGGCTTCAATACACTTGTGCCAACGTTTTTTCCAATTCTCGAAACAGTTGTTAAAGTCAATTTCCGGAATAGCCTTCAATGCGCTTAGCGATTCATGTTTAATGTCTTCAATTGACTCAAAACGGTGTAACGGTGTCCACGAAGCGGTTTTTTGAGTTTAGAAAATAGCCAAAAGCCACACGGTGCTAAGTCAGGCGAATAGGGTGGTTGCGGAACAATATCAGATATCAGTCGAATTTTTGGCAAAATGGTCTCGTAAAACCAATGCAGTGATTTTGGAGGCAATCGTGCATTCACTCTTCTTAGGCCCAAATGATGTTTTAAAATGGTTTTCACTGATCCTTCCGATATTCCAACGATGCCAGTAAGGTCTCTGACTGTTAATCGTCGATTCTCGAGCACCAATTCCTTGATTTTATTGACGTTTTGATCATCAGTTGATGTTGATGGCCGTCCTGGACGTGGTTCGTCGTCAACGCGTTCTCGACCATCTTTGAACAATTTGTATCAATCAAAAACACTTGCTCGCGACACACAATTATCACCGAAGGCCTTTTGCAACATTCTGAACGTTTCGGCACCAGAAATTTGATTCCGCACACAAAATTTAATGGAACTTTGTTGAATAATTTCACTCATTGTGAAAATCGCCGAATGCACTTTTTGTACTTCAGAAAGACCAGCGTATACTAAACACTAATGATTATTTTGATGTGACATTTGGCACAGATGTCACCGACAGTCATACCAACCTTAAAAAAATAATATTTTGATGAATGGGTTTCTGCGCGAAATTTAAATTAAAAAGTCTTACTACTTTTTGCCCACAGTAGTATATTAAAACAGAAAGAGAGAAAAGCCAGAAAACAATGAATATGATTTTATTCACGAGTATCAGAAATAACGAAAAGATAATAAATGCGATAGTAACACATTTCATTTATTTTTTTTGGCGGGACTTTTGTTTTATGTATATTTGTAAAAGATTTTATGTGTTTAAAATAATTAATGATATGTATGTAATTTACTGTGCGTTCAAAATTCCAAAATTGAAATTTAGTTATGTGAAACACTAAATAAATATGTGTTCATACGAAAATGCAAATATCTCTTCCAAGTTTAACATAGAAAACATTTTAATGATTGCTGGTTGCGGACCACCGCCACACGGCGCGAGTGACCAGCATCACGAAAACACATAAAGTGTCATAAATAGTATTAATATTACTGGCACACACAGCGCAGCGCATATGCACACACGCATACACACACACGCCAATACATAATTTAAGTTGCTGAGGGGAATATCTATGGGTAGTCTCAGTCGTATGCATGTATGCTCAATAAATGTCAACATAAATCTAACCTTGTTGGGAAAATATACGAGTATGAATGCTCCAACGTCTATATAGCTTCTGAAATGACTTTTTCGCTTCTTACTTCAAATCGATAATTACCTAGTAACTATAATAATTAAAATCTATAATTATTGGCAGGGAGTAGGTATACAGCTACTTACTAAGCAGGAGTTTTAGTGGAATGTTGATTTAGGAATCTAAGTTTAAGCTACTTGGTATTAGTGAATTATTGTCATAAGAAGAAAGAGGTTTCCAAAGAATTACTCTATGTAAAGGGTCTATCGTTAATTTTTGAATTACAAAATTAGACAAAACAACTACATATATATATAACTTAAAAATATAAATACATTATTTTCTGCACGCTTAGGTGACACCCGGTGAATTGCAAACATCGAACGCTAAAAATTATCATGAAAAATCTTTTTAATTCTACGTTTTCGGATTCGTTGGTTCTGTATACAACCCCCGACAAATACAGTATTCTGCCAAATATTCATTAGACTGTATAACGGTACATGAAGAAATGCTTAATAAAAACCCTAAAATGTAGAAAAATTGTGGTTCTTGTTAAGTTTTTCAAATTAAGTACATAATTATGAAGTTATTATCGAGGCTTGAAATAAATAATTTATCCTTTCTGCAAAGTTTATTGTAAGTTGTTATTCTTTCATTTTCAACAAAAGTCTGGAAAAATTAATTTTCATTTTTCTGAGTTTATTGTTCGGGAATTATGGTTTTTCTTTTTACTGAACAAATTTAATTATCTCTTCCAATAATAGAAAAAACTATAGATGATTATAATATGTCAAGTAAAATACTAACACACAATTTAACCTTAGATCTGGTGAATGAGTACTAAACTGGAGTTCCAGTAGCCTCAGGATCGATTCCCCCACAGCGAAAATTGTGTCAATGTTGATAAACGTGTATAATCCGTTCTTAAAGAATTGGTGGCTTGAAGCCTAAAGTGGTTGATGACCAGAGTTGTCTCTTGTCGTCTACACGCCGTGGGTTCGATTCTCAAGTAAGAGAAACGAAAAATAAAGAAAAAAAATACCATTCTCATCTTCTTCCTCTTTTTTTTGGCACGAAACGACAGCCCATGGCCGACCTTTTCGCATCCCTTAATGTTATGTGTGGTATATTTATACATGATTGGAAGGAACCTTAAGTTTAGGAAGTACAATTTTTGCTCTTGGAGATTTGCTATTGCCTGCCACGAGGTGGTGCCGCGAAGAAAAATTGCTCTTTTTTTTTTTTGACTATTATCTGTGGCGAGATTTGAACCCCGGCCACCCTGTATAGCATTCCAGCACACTACCAACTACGTTACGGCAGGTAAAATTTAATACCCGCATTAGAACACTTAACATTTTAAGTAAATTAGTAACCTTTAAAGGAAAGTGAAACTTAGAAACTAAAAACTGCATAAATTCGAAAACATACCCATTCTAAAATTCATCACTTTAAGGCGTTCGCATAATTACATACTTCAATTAGCAATGTCGCCTTAAGTCTTGGCAATTAATGATTTGCCAAAATATGGCAAGAAGTAGTGAGTATGTAACCAAGAAGTAATATCAAAATTAAAACAAATATTTAAAAGTTATTTATGTACAATATTACATTAAAATAAATGTGGATTTATTGAAAAGCTTAAGAACTGTCAATATTTAAGGTGTGTGAGTGCGTGTGTGTGTCCGTTTTACAAATTAGTAACATAAATCACTAAAATGTTTTCGTCTTCCTTTTATGGGTTATGAGCTTTTAGAATGGGATTATTAAAAAAATAATTATTGTTTTCTACAGGAAACAATAGCGATAAAAATGAAAGGCAAAAACAAAGTAGAAGTAAAAATGGAAGAAATAGGTCGGAGAGTTAATCGAAAACGGAAGTTTTGGGTTTGGTTTCATATTGCCAACTCAATGAGGTTAACATTGAACACTTCAGCATTTAATGTAAGTATCTATTGTGTATTGTAAAAATTATTCATAAATAAAAACGAAGCCAAAATATAATTCGCTCCCCTATTTACTAAAAACTTAAGCTTGTGGTTTGATGTCAAGCACGCATTAAAATTAATAAAGGTTTTTAACTCTGGCAAATATGGAAATGGAAAATTTTATGTTGTTTTTTACATGCCCAACCCTGAAATTCATAATGTTTATTGGAAATTCAATAGAAATTTAATTCGTTTAATGCTTGGTAACATGTAATAATTGAGTTTGTATATCAACTATGAACATAAAAAGTACATTGAACTGAATTGCATCAGTTTTTTGTAAAATTCTATGCGTATTATTGAATACTAAATGTTAGACAATGATAGACTTTTGAATCAAAAAACTTACAACTACTCGCAATTATCATTGACTCGAATAATGACTCGATAAAAAAACCTGTCAAGCAATAGCTTCATTTTGTATAGAGTATTAAGAGATTCAGGGAGTGAATTTAGAAACCATTTAGTTTTTGAAATTTAAAATGAAAATGGGATTGCCGTTTACGTTTTGTCTGCAAACAGCTTATCAAGCTCTCCCTTTTACGATTGTGGGTCAAATTAAATAGAACGTTATAGTGATCTTGGTGCTAGATAAAAATTTCTTTAGGAAAAAATGTCGATCAGAAATTATGTGGGAAGTGGGACGTACCACACAAAGTGGAGGGTGGTACAGTAATCTTTGAAAATGCAACCATGCAAACTATACGATCTCCTCGAAACACAGACAAAGACGTGCGTTATAAAATATAATAAATAGTTGGCTATCCTACAATTATAGCTTTAAAAGGAAGTTCCTTTTTGCTCGGACTAGAATGTTCCTTTCGATTCGCATTACGAATGTTTAAAATATAATATGATTTGGTTTGGCTTAAATTGCTGGCCAAAGGGCACACATATGCCAGAACGACCCATTTTGATACCAAATGGGTGGAGCTACAGTTTAACGTCTGTTTTACAACGACAGAGATGCAATTTCTTACTTCTTTCTGGTTTTGTCATTCCCTACAAAGCGGTGGTCAGATCCCCATCGTCCTACGTGACAGTCTAGTGCTCTACCTACTAGACTATCGAGGTCGTCTTAATTAAAAATGGTATTTGAAGATAATATTTTAAGGAACAAGTCAATGAATTTTCAATCTAGCTATTTCTGGTTCTCCGGCCGATCGCTTAGTTGAACATAAAATAATTTGAATAATTTTAAAACTATGATTATTAAAAGTCATCCACAAAAGGTTTTTCAATTCAAGCAGCACGCATGCATTGGGTTTATAGATATTTGTACATACATTATTATTATTGTAGTAATTAATAGCATATCATATATTTAATTAGCTCAATAACACACTCTTCGTTATACTTAGATACATACAAACATACTTACACGTAGACAAATACTTGTATATCTTACATCATTAATCAATTTACATACATACAATACACAGAATCTAATGGAAGAGAAAAGATTAAACTTGTTGTTCATACATATTTGCCGCATGAAAAGGTGTAGCATATGCAACATGCAAGAAACTCAACATCAAATGTATGTATGTTTCTTATACGTGTACTATGCTCTGATAACAATGTAATACAATATGTGTTCAATATACAAATGGTATCTAGGAAAACTACTTCATAGCTCAGTCTACCTTTTGGGCTATCCGAAAATGTCAGTGGAATCATTAGAATGCGTGGCGCTTATCTACCATATGCAATAAAGTGGAAGCCAAACCCAAAGGTCATCATCGCCATTGTCATCTTCGTAATCATCAGCCAACATCAGAATCGACACCGTCATCATTTGCGGCTGTTGTTGCTGTTCATTGTTCATTTCATGTTGATGGTGTTACTCACATCACCGTCAAGTATCAACAACGCTTGTATACAGTTTATAGTGTAACTAAATTCATTCTTTTACTTAATTAATTATTAATTAAAAACCGTGTGTGTGTGTGTATATGTAAACTATTTGTGTGTGCGTTGGCAGCATTTTCGATTTCTATCGTTGCCTTTTTTCTTTTTTCCCCACTGGAAATACTTTTCTTTTTTTCTACTTTGCTTTTAAATTTTTTATAAAACATAAAGAGCGTAAAAGTTCAAAGAAATTTATCATCCTTTTTTTTTAGATGATATTTATTTTTCTTTGTCTCTGTCTTGCTCTTTACTGCAAAATGGAATATTAAATTTCTAATAAACATGAAAGAAGAATACAAACTTTGCTAAGACAACAAAATGTTAACTACTGGTGATAAATTAATAAATTTAAAAATAAAAAAAAAAAGAATATAGCAATCTGCACCGACTTCTGCATACGCTGTACTTTAAATATAGTGCACAAAATTATCATGAGAAGGTTTCAATAAAAAATTTGTATGGCGGTTTTTTCCGATCCCAATTGTCAGAGCGTGCCTTTGACTACAAGTTTGTATAAAACTCTAAGAGACGAGGAAGTTGTAGTTCTCATTATTGTTTTTCTCTAAATTAAATAACCCCTAAAATTTTGACATCACTTGAGCCTGTCGCTCAGTGTTTTCATCGGTATTTCCGCCAGTCACTGTCTCTATTTAAGTACATACACTATACAAAATGGTGAAGAAAAACTGAACTAAAATACAAACCGTATTTTCTACAAAGTATATCCGAGTCATAAGGGAAGTCGAAACTTGTTTAGAGTTGGAATTCTCGTATTTTTGAATCATATATTGCATTACCGAAAAATATAGCATGCAACCGCAAAAGTAAAGTTCTTCGACAACAAACATAGGTATTTGAATTAAAAGTGGACTGCAAGTTGAATTATTAAAAAAAATATAATAATCAGAAGATTAAATCGTAAATTTACTCGTACTACCGCAAGGTAGAACGTAGGACCATAAAAGAAGAATCTTTCGAAGTAAAACTTAAGTTAGCACTCAAGAGTTATTTGCCGGATAAAAAGGCTTAGTTCAACCAAGGAACTGAACAGTGAACCTTAGAAAAGATAAAAATTGGAGTCCACTTATATTATTTGAATGCATAGGTCGAGTGAAGGGTGCCACACAAGTATCCGGTAAAATTTAAACTACCAGAAAAAAAATAGCAGCAGCAAGAACAAAAGCAAAGTGAACATTACCAGAACCTATTGAAAATGTATACATTTGCGTGCTTTTCTACATAATTTGTTGTTGTTTTTTTGTGCTGTTTTACTTTTAATTATTTACAGGTGCCGCCGTCAGGTCAAAACACAAAATAGAATTGTGTGTGTCTGCCGTGTCATGCAATCTACAAAACCACAAAGACTTAAACCGAAAATTCCCTCTAACCATCAACAACAACAACAGTAGAGATAGTAGCAGTAACAACATATGCAACTAACTCCTTCATGGTGTGGCATTTGTGGTATTTAGTCTGTGCTTGCTTGTTTCTATGGCTTTAGTATTTGGCGTACGAGTGAGTATCTTGTTGTTATTGAAATTAAATTAGCCTTAATTGAATGGAAATGGTCAATAAAATCGCATGGATACATGTCTTTGCTCTTTGTGGTCGGTTGGCTGGCGGTTGTTTTGGCAGTTACTGCTGACGATGACGCTGACTGCTTATAGCTGGCGAGGCAGCCACGACGGTATCAAATTTTAAATTTGAATTTTCAGTCTTCATAAATATTATTAATTTTTATTACTTAGTTTAATTTATTTTATCACCTAATGTGACAATTTGTATTTTATTTTCGGTAATAAAAATTCAAGTATGTTTTTTTTTTTATGTTTTTACTAATTTGTTTGATTTTTGTTCGGCTTTTAGTTTCTTGAGATTTGGTTTTTTGTTTTTTGGTATTCATCAATTAGTTATGGTAACTAAAACAAGTTTTTTTTAAATCTCTACTATGATATAGCATTTTAATTAAAACAATAATAAATATCTATCGTTTACACATATATTATGAATATTGTGTGGACATTTAAGTAATATATTAAAATGGCTTCTTGGTTCAGGAATCTAGCAAAGAGACCGAATCATAAATCGGAGACAGGCAGGGTAGGAGATTAGATAAACTCTGGATAAAGAAAGCAGGTTATTGAAGATCCAGATAACCGTTCAAAGCTACAAGCCGATACAGGCTTCAAATGAGGTAAAACCCTAAAAGCTAAGTGAAGAAAGGTTCACTAGATCACTCAGCGAGAAGGAAATATATTAATAAAAGAGTTTGGTCAAATTACAAGCAAAGTCTTAAAATCTAATAAGAGAATCACAGCATGGAAAAACTTTGAAAGTCTATGTGAAGTGAAAGTCTATTAGAAGACCTAATATTTATTAACTTAAACCCGAAGAACTTTGGAATGAAAGTTTCAAAGCTAAGCAGTAGAAACCAGAGGCATACTGGACGCAAAATCCCAATTATGCGGAATTTTGCTAAGCTTTTTCGGTACTTACTTAGTAGGACAGAAAGCACTTTTGAGTTAGCTTAGTTTAAAGAAAAAGGTTTGACTTTCAATTTATGCTGAAGGTTTTGAGAAAGTATAAACAAAATGAGAAATAGATCCATCACAGAAAATTTTTGATGTCAGATATTCAAATTATAACACATCACAGAAAAATGTTAATGTCAGTTTTGTATTCAGTCCGAAACAAAATAACAATATCTTCAACATACTATTTCCACAGCTTTGCGATTCAATAATTATCCTCACCTACTACATTAACTTTTTACTACCATTCTCTTTAATTATAATTTCGTATACAAAACAGATTTAAAACAGAATTCCTGCATCATTGTTGATCATCATTTATGTATATGATTATTGTATATCACAGAAATTTACATCCAGTAAAAATCTTCCCACTCTAAAACAGTAATGATTTTATTTTGTTTTATTATATCACTTGAGCTAATTGACAAGAAAATCCACTTTTTTCGATATATAATAAAACCAACAAACGATCGATTTCTTTGATACAAAATATAAAAAATAAAAGAAAAAAAATAAATAAGTAAATACAAAAGTCATGAACAATTTGCATTACCTTTCCAGGTTGTTGTTCTTGAGATTTTATTTAGTCTATATGGACATGTAGTATGTAGTACATACAAACAATACAAACAGTCGCTCTTCGTAAGTCAACAGTCATTATAGAAAACAGCCAGAAACCAAAACTAATCATTAAGGTAAAGTGTAATGACATTTTCACATTTGTTAATGCTAAAGCGATTATCTTTATTACAATACTTACATACCTACGTAATGATGACGAAAGTCTTCTTATTGTTGATGGCTTTGTTAATGATCATCAATATTATTGAACCAAAAACCATAAAAGATCATGATAGTATTCTTTTTTAGCAAAAGTGGCAGTTGATACTAAGTAGGTATTATTATGAATGCCAAACATAGTCAAAGTATGTTGACAAAAACAAAACAAAACTCACCAACAAATAAATAAATGCTTGAGAATAAACAAGCTAGCAGTAAGTTGATAGACAATCAGACATTGAGGACGAAACTCAAGAGAACTAAAGTTTCACACAGTATTACATAAAGTGATTTTTTAGAAGTTACTTTTTTTTAGACGTTAATTGTGATTGCGTTCAAATACAGATGGATGAGTACATGAAACTGTAGAGTATCCAAGTAAATCCAGTAGACAGTTTGGTAAGAAATAGAAGATTTCAGAATCATAAAAATTCATATATCACGCAGTACTCTAGTTTCGTTCTTTTTCAATATGTTCTAACATTTCACAATATTTTTTTGAAGAATTTGGAGAAATTTATTAACTTTGCCTACAAATTATTAATTGGACTGGAAATACTGATAGATTCTCATAAGATCAGATTTATTTGAATGGAAGGGACTGAGTTATAAAAGCACAACAAACCAGAGGTACCTTAAAATTTCTTTGAAACCAATGTAGTAAAACATTTCAGCTGCAGAGTTAAACTTTGGGTACTACTGTGGTCAAAAGTTAGTAAGACTTTGTTCATAATTTCAAATTTTTTTATTCATTCTTCCAAATCTCTTTCGTCCCCTTCAAAGTAATCCCCCCCCCCGGCCCCAATACACTTGTGCCAACGTTTTTTCCAATTCTCGAAACAGTTGTTAAAGTCAATTTCCGGAATAGCCTTCAATGCGCTTATCGATTCATGTTTAATGTCTTCAATTGACTCAAAACGGTAACGGTGTCCACGAAGCGGTTTTTTGAGTTTAGAAAATAGCCAAAAGTCACACGGTGCTAAGTCAGGCGAATAGGGTGGTTGCAGAACGATATCAGATATCAGTCGAATTTTTGGCAAAATGGTCTCGTAAAACCAATGCAGTGATTTTGGAACCAATCGTGCATTCACTCTTCTCAGGCCCAAATGATGTTTTAATGGTTTTCACTGATCCTTCCGATATTCCAACGATGCCAGTAAGGTCTCTGACTGTTAATCGTCGATTCTCGAGCACCAATTCCTTGATTTTATTGACGTGTTGATGGCCGTCCTGGACGTGGTTCGTCGTCAACGCGTTCTCGACCATCTTTGAACAATTTGTACCAATCAAAAACACTTGCTCGCGACATACAATTATCACCGAAGGCCTTTTGCAACATTCTGAACGTTTCGGCACCAGAAATTTGATTCCGCACACAAAATTTAATGGAACTTCTTTGTTGAATAATTTCACTCATTGTGAAAATCGCCGAATGCACTTTTTGTACTTCAGAAAGACCAGCGTATACTAAACACTAATGATTATTTTGATGTGACATTTGGCACAGATGTCACCGACAGTCATACCAACCTTAAAAAAATAATATTTTGATGAATGGGTTTCCGCGCGAAATTTAAATTAAAAAGTCTTACTACTTTTTGCCCACAGTAGTATGTTTGCGATATAAAGTGAGAGAAATGACTCAGTAGAGAAAAGTCGGCTGGAAAATACTCATTAGTTTCACAGCGACTGGGGCCTAATACTCTCATTTTCTTACGTTTGCAATTCAATCTAATGGCAAATGTATGAATCATACAGAAAAATAGTTTCCATAAATAAGATAGACCCTTTCTCCCCTTCCTGATCAGCAACTTCTAGATCCAATGCTGGTTTAAGACAGAGGCAATTCCAGGATTTCGAAAAAAAACAATGATGTACCTATAGATTTATGAGTGGATAAAATATTTAAGTACTTGAAGTTTCATGTGGTGTCACAATGAGCCGTTCTGGCCTAAGTGTGGCTTCTGAACAGCCAGTTATCTAAAATATCTAATTGTGGCAGAAGAAAAATCTAACGAATTAAAAAAAAAAAAACAGTTTAAAAGTAAGACAACAATCTTTCGTTAAAATTATGTCCGCTTGTACATGGTTATTACAATTTGTTTACTGGGTAGTTATAAAGCAGAAAATCTTAGAGAATGACGATTGTATTGTAGATTACTTACATCAAGTTTAAGGCATCATTACATCACAAGTGCGCATATTTTAGTTACAGATTGTATGTATGTAAGTAAGTATATAAAAAAAATAATAAAATGACTGAGAAATAGTAGGCAGATATACGAGCACTACAGAGACAAGAGAGAGATAGTATACAAAATGTAGTTATGTATTGCTGTTGTTCTTAAAACAGGGATAGATCGACATGAACATATTCAAGAGGTTTCGATCAATTGCGAATGAATGTGAACATTTAAAAACAAAATAAAACTGGAAAAAATAAGCAAACAACAAAAAATGTTAATGTTGATGGCAAAAATATGTTTCTTTCAAAACGCATGTCGACTACATATCGGGGACTAAGTAGAGAAGAAGACGCTGTTTGACGCTTTTATAGGATAATACATACTACATACAACAACCAAAGCAACAGAAACAAAAGCAGAAGCGGAAAAAAACTATATGGTTTTATATCACAGGAAAAATAGTTACATATGTATGTGAACACAAGTTCAGGCAATGTTTAGTAACTTACGACATACATACACACATACATACGAGTACATCGAACGAGATCGCATCGAAAACGCGGGAATGTTTTTTGCTATTTGTTTGATCTTGCCTTGATATATACTAAAATTGTACATATTTATGTAGAAGTAAAAGGAAGAATAGAAGAAAAAAGTAGAAAACCTGTCAGTTTAATATCGATGTGATGAGTTGATGGGATGAGAAATTTTTTAACAAGTAAATGCATGTAAGTTTGTAGTATTCAGATATTACATTTAATTCTTTTTATACAATTCTATATTTAGGTAAATGTATTCTATATTGCGTGCAATGGAAACAACTTTTTCTGGTACTATAAATATAATTGAATCATATTTAAATAACTACATCAAAATAAATAATGTGCACAATTTCTATTTTCTATTTATTTCTTGTTTTTGTTGTACTTTTGCAAGCAAATACATTTTTTCCCACCCATGACTTCATTGTGTTTCACCATTTTCTGTGAAAGAAATTTCTTTAAGCTAAGTAAAATTGCTCTATCGTAATTGCCAATATCCTATCACCCATAAAAGGTCATCTACAGAATAAGTATGTGCACTTTTATAGAATACATACAAACGTATACATACTCGTATTTGTACAGAGCACAATGCAAAGTGCCTATGTATGGAATGCATGTGCAGCTGTGTATCGAATACACTAAAGAAGCAATAGTAGAACATCTCAAGAAAAAAAGAAGAACAAGACGACAAAAGCAGCAAGTAGTAGTTGGTAGCAAGAGGGAGCAGTTAGTGGGAAGGGAAGAGTAGGGAAGGGAAGGAGGTGGAGATAGCGGAAGCAGCCAGAGATGAAGCTGAAGTCTAAGGAGAAGAAGACGACACATCGTAATTGTCAGAAGATTTATTTGCACTCCCTCACAGACTGCGACTGCGGAACACAATTTCGCATACTAACCATAAATACACTACACTTCAACTGAGCAATGATACTTTAAGTTTGAACATATGTAATATCTTCGAAGTCTTTATAAAACCAGTTATGGAATAGAAAGAAAGCAGAGTTTGTCGGTAACTCATATAGTTTCACTAAGCTACTGACTGAAAGGGTTAAAGAAAGAGTAAACATTAAAATACTGGGTCTATTTAAACAAAAATATATACTTTAGGTGCCAAAAACGTTTTTAAAATATTATTTTAAGAATCATTAAGTCGCTCATGATCCATGAAAATGCAGGCCCATAGAAGAAAAAAACTTTATGTAAAAAAACAAACAGTCATAGAAAGTCTAAAAAAACGATTATGATTTCGGAGAATTCATTCATTCAAGAAAACACGAAGTATGGATCAAAGAATCTTGTCATGAACTGTTTACCAACTTTTCGATTCTAAAAACTGGAATTTGTGAAATTTTCGTGCTTCAACAAAATTAGCCAAAATTGTAATTAGTATCGTTTGTACTAACATCACTTATCACTTCATTATTAATGTGATGAAATGATATTTAATTTTAGTTGATTTTTTAACTTGATGCGATTGAAAATCTAAAAGTAATCGGTGATCCAATCCAAATCGACAATTACGATGCGATCTGTGATCTGATTGACAAACTTGATGTGATTGAAAATATGAATGTAATTGGTGATTTCGATGTGATCGATGTACGATCTGCAAATACTCCATGATCTAAATGTGAATCTAAACGACAGCATAAATTTTAGGTCGAAGATCTTGACGATCTATAATCTAAATGTGATCGATGATCTGAATATGAACTTTCGGAATCTGAAACGTGCAGATGATGTGTTCGATGATCATGATGTGTTTAACGATCTAAATGTGTTCGATGATATTGAATAAAGAAAGAGGGTTTCAAAACAGCTACCACATTCAGGTGTACTAGAATGTAGTTGAACATACGCGTACACTACTTCATACAATCGCTTAATACAATATTTTGTGTTTTGCAATGTGAAAAACTGAACGTTAAGCACCTAATTTCAGTTTTCGAAGGCACTTCCAACTCTGTACGCTATCGTAGAGCGCACCCACCAAAACACCATCAGCAATAACAACCAAGATCGCCTTCGTCGCCAACGTTGTCATGGTCGATATTATCATCATCGTCATCATCACTAGCAGCTAACAGCAAACACTAAGCAGCAGCAATAGCAGCAACAATGACGTTAAGTAGGCAAACACGATGATGGTGAAGCACGAAAAGAAGAAGAGTATAGCAGAACAACCACATCGTGATAGTGCAAAGTTTTTTATTTTTGCCAGTTTTTTTTTTGGCATAAAAATTCTCACGATTTTTTTTTTCGTCGTTCCGTTAATATTTTATTTCGAGTTAAGTTTAGTTGGCCACATCGGGCTACATCAGCCAAATAGAATCTGGGGAACTTCTGCTTTGTTGTTCGCTGCCGCGGTTATTGCTGTTGCTGCTGACATCAAACAAATTCCAAGGAGTTTGTCAAAAAATTATTAAAGTTTTTCCTTAGCATTTTTTGTTGCTTTACTTTTTGTTATTATCTGGGAAATAGTTGGAGTGGAAAAGTAATCGTTTTTCAGTTTTGGAACATTAGCTTAATATTTGCGAAACATATTCTTTCTATGGTTTTACTGTCTTTTAAGTTTAGCTTGGTTCCGTCTTCTTCTTTCGTTGCTGATCGGATCAACTTAACCCTTTCTAGTTAACAAGTACACCATTTTGAATATGATAAATGATTTTTTTATAAAGTAGGTGCTATTAAAAATTATCCTATAATATATTCCGGTTAGAAGTTTGACAAATTGAAGGCCAAAAATTCAATGTCTTCCGATGTCTTGATTGCATGCATGCATGTAAGCATATAAGCATTGAATTAATAAAAAAATAAATTCCGGCGATGAATTTTCAACGTGATCGATTAAGCAAAGCGTAGTCGTTTTGAAAAAACAAAGAGCATTGATGATTTAATAGATATGAATTTAAAATTATGCTAAATTTTATCTTAACCGCCTAAAGCATGTCAAACTAAGAAGTATAAATAATCAATTTAGAAATTTTACATAACCAATATTAGTTTTTTCTATATGGGGTTTAACAAATCCGTCAGTCACGTGTAGATAGAGAACTTTTTGTTAATTATACAAAGTCTTAAATGCCAGCATGTTAAGGTAATTTTTAATGTTTAACCCGAATGAATGTGTTCTTTTAAATAGTTTCGGCGTGAATAGTTCCATTGAGGGATAAGGCAGGGAAACTTCTATATAACCATAGTATAGTATAGTATAGTATAGTATAGTATAGTATAGTATAGTATAGTATAGTATTTTTTCAATATATTATATATGATTATTTCGACAATATAAATATAATCGGAAATATAATTGTGATCGGTGATCTTACTGGGATTGATAGATGTTATATAATCCGTGATCAAATTGTGATTAATTAAACGAAAATAATTGACTATGTGTGTCTGTAAATAAGACCAATGATCTGAATTCGATCTATGATCTAAATACGAATATGATCGATGATCTGAATACGATCGATAATCTGAATACGATCGATGATTTGAATACGATCTATCATTTAGGTACGATCGATGATTACATACAGCAACACTAACGGTTAGTGCGATCGATGATCTGTATGCTATTTAGGATTTGAGTTCGATCGATAATCTGAATGTAATTGTTGATCTGAATACGACCAATGATCTGAATATGATCGATGATCTGAATACGATCGATAATCTGAATACGATCGATGATTTGAATACGATCTATCATTTACGTACGATCGATCATTACCTACAGCAACACTAACGGTTAGTGCGATCGATGATCAATATGCTATTTAGGATCTGAGTTCGATCGATAATCTGAATGTAATCGTTGATCTTAATACGACCAATGGTCTGAATATCATCTTAATATGATCGACGATCTAAATACGATTATGAACGATGATCTTAATACGATTAATGATCTGAATACGGATTTGTTAAACCCCATATAAAAAAAAACTAATATTGGAATATGATAATATCATTGAGAACCGAACTAAATCTGTTTAGAAATAGTCACAAAAGGTTGAAATATGTGTGAAGCCCTTTTCTGAAGAAAATTATTATAATCATGACTACATTTTGATTTTTTTTTTGGGATTAGGCAACACTTCATAGATATTCAAGAAAAAGTTCTTAAAATTTTCAAGTATTACATTGTATTATTTAAAGTAACAAATTTTATTTACTTTTGCGTTTTTCTGAAGGAATAAGTTTCTGTCAGCAACTTTAGTGATATAGTCAAAAAGAAAATGTCTTTGTTTCTGTTTTTTTTTTTCAGACAATCCATTTGATGGTTGTATACCTACATAAATATTTATTTTACAAAATCTTTACAAAGTCATTCACAATATAAATGTGTAATTTCTAACCTCAAATAAATATTTGCAAGTTGCATGCAACCAAACATGCATAAATTATGTTACAACAATGGGTTAAATAAGTACTAAAGACCTAGACACTTGTAGTTGATTTGTTGTTTGTTGTTTCTATCTAAAAACATTTTAAAATGCATAAACTATTAACTAATTCTTTCTTTTCATCCTCTTTTTTGTAAAAAATTTAGCTAAACTGTAAGGCGTAGATGAAGGAGCAGGAGACACAGTAATGATGTTTCATTTGCAGAGATACCTACATAGATACAAGCATTTACATACATACTCGTATCGACTATACTTACGAGTATAAAGCCTTAAGGCTTCTCATGTTTATGATGAATGCAATTACTGCAATTTGTATTTACTATTATGACGTAAATATGTAAAGCAAAATAATAAAAAATGAAAATCATTGGAAGAAGTGCATGCAAAAGAAACAGTCGCCGCCACATATGCACCTAGAATAGTTTATTATGTTTGCTTTTGGGCATAGAAATATGGGAATGCAAATTCGTGTGCAAAGTACTTAAGTGGAAAAATGAAAAACAAAAAATGTAGAAAATCATAAAAACATGAATATTATCTACCTAAGTATGACGTTGCAGATGGGAATCTACAACCTAAAACAAATTCGGGGAAGCCGAATGAATTTAAAATGCATCATCCATCCTTACTCGTTATTTCTATGGAGGATGGACAGTGACAATATAAAGAGGTTGCAGATTGCCAATAGTAGCTTGTGGAAGAATCATCATTCTGCCACAGCCTCTGTCGTTCAGCAAGAAGAAAAATATTCTATGTTTATTAGCGTTAGTTTGTTTAGCGGGTTGTTATGTATTGATTAGCTGAGTTAGCTAATAACAAAAATAGCATACATAATTGTCGGTTTTAGTTGAATAAGAATTTGAAGTTTTCATTAGTTGTTAAACTTTACATCAACAGTAGCAAATTAGTATCATAAAAACACAATGAAGTTGTTGATTATCTATTGAAATAGATTAAAGAATATCTCGGTTTAGGAGATTTGATATTTCTATTGTGTAAAATTACAGAGTTTTACACTCATTTAGTGTATTGATTTGTGATAAGTTGTTTGAAAGCATAGTATGGGTGAGTTAGAGCGAAGAAATTGAAACGAACACAACGGTATTGAGCATTCCACATAGAATAATTACATGGAAAGATATAAGTTCTCTACGCATTTTGTCCATCACTCTCTTAATAAAAACATATATATGTATTTAAAATAATAGTTTTGCTACCAAATTGAAGGGGAAGTTAAGTTTCACAAACATACAATAAAGCTACAGATTCAATATTAAATTATATTGAAGAATATTTCACGTAGTGTTACAAACCACTACCGACTACCGTAAATAGAACCCAGGTATCCTGCGTACAAACCACTTACGAAATGGCGACATTTTCAATTCTCACTCAATGCTGTAGATCATTTTCTATATAAATCCTCCTCTCTCTTTTTGAATAGGTTGTCAAGAATAATGCATATTTACACCGATATGAGCACTGCTTGCGTTCAAAGTATCATTTCCGTAAAAAAATTTAAATTGATTGAATCGCACAACAGTGTTCGTCAATTGTAGATAAGAATAGAGTCGTATATTTTCTCTCTCACGCTATTTCGTACTAAAAATTTAGAAGATTTTCAACAACTACGAAGATAGTGCATAATTTTGAAATTATGTTCGATGCAAGTTTGGCAAAATTAAAGCAAATTGTTTAACCCAAGCAAAAAAAAAAAATGTGATGAAAAAGTTCAATTTAAGAAAACCTCAAGCAATCAAATAAAATGCATTCTAACACGAAAATTGTACAATAAAACAACTTACATACTAGCAGTGTAATTTTTATTCCCACAGATACCACAAACATTGAATGCGCATCATTAGATACTTTTACACTTATATTTTTCTATAGTTCAACGCGATAGACAGAAAGCGCAACCACACAAAAAACAAAAGAGACAGTAACGACAACAACAATAACAAAAAAAAAAAGAGTACAAGCGAAGCACGTTTTGTGCGACACAAACAAAAACAAAATAAAGAAAATAGATACATACGAGTACTTACTTACTCGCACTTGTATCTAAAAGATGCAAAAGTATTTGCTGATGCTGCTGCACAAATTTGAAGTAGCAGAGCAAAGTACGAGTAAGTATCTGCAACTCAGTAGGGAGTATAGAACAAGTGAAAATGCTACTACGAAAAGCAACAACAACATCAGAGAAAAAAACGGATGACTACAAATGGGACATAAGTGCAGCAAATAGAACAATAAAAAAATAAAAATAAAAAAATGGGATAAAAACTTAAACAAGAAATTTCTCTAAACAGAAGAAAAGCGTCGTGCGACTTTGTTGGTTGTTTGTTTTGCTCTCTCAATCGAAACATAGGAAAACTCTTTGCAACATGTGAATGTTGCAATTATGTCGCGCTGTCGCGATTGGTTGCCCGCAAGTTTTCTACACTCCAAAGTCATCAGCAACCAGCATCGTTCGTTGTTGTTGTCTGGATTTAGGGTAACCGTATTATGGTCGCCTCAGAAGAATATAAAGAAGACGATCATGAAGCACAGCAGGAAATAGTTACAAGTAAAGCATATCTTTGAGAATATAAACACAACATTCCGAATACGTTTTTGCATTGCCTTTTATGATCTTTGAAGTGACAAGTGCATGTCGGCACAAAAAACAGTTCAAGATACACTAAATTATGAAATCGAAATGAATGATTGTCTTTATGCTTTATTGTCGTTACTGTCACAAAAACAAAGTCTTCAGTTTTCAGTTCATACATGTGTTGCATATAATCTTTATTTATGACACTTATGACTTTCTTGCATCTTTCAAATATCTACATACAGATTCGATTAAATAAGAAGTAAATTAGATGCAAATACACGTTTAATGTTTGTCTGTTGTATGTGCAAGTACAGCAAAAGAGAAATTATGAATTTTTACTGCATAACTACATATAACCTTGCGCAATATTTTGTACAAGGTTGCAGTTTACACATATTTTGAACTTCAAGTCATAAGTTTTAACATTTCCTCAAAAAGGAAATGAGCCATAATAGCGAGTTTCAATGTGATGACTTCTTCAATATTGAAAAATAATACCCAACACTCAGCCAGAGGGTGGTAAACCTATATAAGTATAATAAGAATTGGTTCTACAAGGTAAGAAACTGTAGCATAATACTATACCATAGTTGCTTCGACTGACCAATTCAAACTCAGCCCCAACATTCATAAACATTTAATCATATAGATGAATATAATTTTTCGAGCACATTGATTTCCCGATTTATTTGAGTCATAAAATTTAGCATATTCAATTGAAAACGTAATCAAAATTTTAGATTTATTGCATTCTTTCGTTAATTATAGCACAAATTGTAGAGTTTTAATGAATCAATTATGCAGGGATTACTAACTAGTTCGGGGTTGCTAAATTGTTCCAAAATCTGAATATTAACCATCATTCCCTCACTCTTCAACAATTTTTTGATCCGCCAGAGAATTTATATATTTTTTTATTTGGGGAAGAAGACTACCTGATATCTCCAATGGCCGATATCACACTTGCAACAGTTGCCGCCGAGAAGATCAACTAGTTGTTGTTTCTCATATAAAATGGAAAAACGAATGAGGGAGATGGAGATAGTGATTTTAATCGCTCGGAACAGATTTTTACACATGCAAGGGAGTAGATAACATTTGGTCCCACGGCAACTGTTGCCAGTGTAATACCGGCCAATGGAAAGATGAGGTGCAAGGTTATTTGACTGCGAGTATGGTTGACTGTCCTAAGAAATTTGCGCATTACAGAGTCAACTAGGAAAAGCTAGTTACTTATAACATTCTCCGTCACATATAAAGATTTTCTTTCGCGAATGACCTGTATGACAAAAACTACGTCTGAGAGCCACCAGATCTCACTTCAGGGAGGAGACCTCAGAAATACTAAAATACGCGAATGATAAAATCTTCTTGCATTTAATTCTGGTGAAGATTAAAAGAGTGATAAAATCAGCTGACAAAGCCGTGCATTCCAATCCAAGAGTGTAGTAAAAATCATGTATATTTACATGGCATATAATCACCAGTATTCAAAGTCACTGGACTAAATATTGTATGTATTCAATAGTCAATATGGATAATATTAATACCAAAATATCTTAAAATCAAATACATGCAACTACTTAATTGAGCAACATCCTATGCATAATAATTGCACTGGATGCATTGGATGCACTAAGCGTTAACCAAAGAAATGTGCATGAAAAACAAAAATATCGAAAAACAAAAACAAGGGGAAGTATTAAAAACGCGATATTTAGCGATTAAAAAGGAGATATTTCGATATTGATGATGCCGATAGCCGATAATAGCAAATAATTTTATGACAAATAAAAACTCACCTTGCTGTGCAGATGTCCAGAAGGTTACAACAGAAAATGATGAGAGGCGTCGGTAGATATTGAAGTATCGACAAACTTGAGATTTAAAATGAAACCGCGAACGACGAATAACACCCAAGAAGCGTTGCGTTGCGTTGCGTTGCGTTGCGTTGCGTTACCTTACTTTGCCTCGACGATGAAGCGATAATCCATAAAAATTATTATAGCAAATTGCAGCGCTTTATCGAGATAGAAATCGGGCATAAATTATTAAGTGGCAACAACGAAATAATGTGTGGGCACAATTGGCAAAAGGCAGTACCATAAAAGAAAAACTTGTGATAGCGATATTATTTATACATGCTTTTTTTTTGTTATTCACACAAAATGAAAATGAATTCCACTTGCACTTGCACTGAAAATTCAAACAGTTACACTTGAATTTCTTATTATTAATATAATATTATTTTATAAAAAAGAGCATACACCAAATGGTTGCATATTTATAAATATTTATATATTTATTTATTTTTAGCTCTTGTGGGCGATATACTTAGGGTGGAGTGAGTAACATTAAAATTTGTAGCACTCTCGCACATATACAGAAACACATGAAAATGCACAGCGACACATGAATACAAATATCGCTGCTATAGTATGGATGCAGAAACTATACCGTGAAACTTCACTTAACGCGCCGGCAACGCCATCAAAAAATAACGATGGCAATTTCATTCGAAAGCGTTAAAAAATTGTACAAAAATATTAGTACAGCAAGAACAGCAACGAACGGGTGGAAAAGGTAAACGCACAATATGCTAAATTAAAAACGGAAAAATCGCAACAGTTCAAAACGCCAGCAGGAAGTACAAACAGACGACGGACGCGTATGAGGGGGCCGGCCTTAAAATAACTTCAATTTTATTTAAAAAAGAAAAACAAACAACAACAAACAACTGAAGCAAAACAAAAATGCATCAACATAATATTGCGTTTCTTTCTCTGGGTATCGTTCACTATACGGTGTGTGTACATTTGTGAAAACCGAAATTTAATTATAAACACATTTTCACGTGAAATACAAACAGAAAAATAAAAATCGAAAAGTAACGGAAACACTGTAACGCTTCAACTCGATTTATATTCATTCAATTGCGCGCACATACCACAAACGCTCAGCACGTTTGTTTACATCGAACTGAACCAAGCTGCTGTGTATCGATCGTGAAGATGCTCCTCACAACAAATCCGTCCATCCGAAAAGCAAATACATACGAGCCCTCCCTCATGCATACATATTTGAATTACCGAAACACGTGCTTCATATACTTAGTACAAAAACTATGGAGCTTGGGAGAGCGATAGATGATGGAGAGATATTGTCTATAAATGTGCAGAGAGCGCCGAGTTGTGTTCACTCTCGTAGTGTATATGTACGAGTAGGTTGTATGCATGCACGGTTGAAATTCGTTTGTTTCTGTTCATTTTGCAGAAAATGCCGGCATAAATGAATATTTCTTGTTTGTTTACATTTGGAGCTCGTTCATAAGATGAAAAAAATGCGAACGAACAGATAAAGATTTCTTGTTCGTTAGTAATTACTTTAAACGTTTGGGGTATTCAGTGGGAATTCGAATTGGGAGAGTGCTAAGTTCCATGAGAACTTGTAGCACTCTTATCTAGATTAGTGTGGATCGATTTTTTAATCTCTTTTCGTAAACTGGTTTTTAAAACGATGAAATAAGATCGGAAAATGGTTCTTTCCTAAAGTCATGTGTGTTGTATGCTTGCTCCCTTCTCTTATCTGTTATGAAATAAAAGTTTTGAGGTAACTAAAAAATTTCTAGACCCATTAAAATTGCTGGACACCCTAAATAAAATAATTCCTGTTCACCATAACAGTTATTTATATTATTTCTTAAGTGTAGGCATCTTCTTCTTTTTCGTGATGCTTTCGAATTTTCTAACAAACAAAAATATATTCTTGACTTCGATCAGTTCAGATCGCAGAAGATCTACTAGAATAAAGAAAGTGTCAGAAGTACGTCTCTTATCATCTTTAAAGGTTTGTACTGAATTGGGTCCACTTTAATAATAAAGTTAGGCTATTACCAGTTCATAAATGAGCTTTTCACTTCGCCGTTCGGATTCGGCATTAAACTGTGGGTCCATTCCATTCATGTACAAATATAACACGCACAACATGAGTGGATGCGAAAAGCGAAAAGCTCGGCCTAGGCCCTCCATGGGCTGTTGTGCCATTAAAAGTAAGTAAGTAAGTAAATGAGAATAAATTTATTTCACGTTGAACTGCTGCCTGTTTCTCAAAAGAAAGAGGAAAGATTTTCCGATCTATAAAAAGTGTTTGGATTATAGAGCAAAGTTATTCAGAATATTATGGAAACCTGAGAATCTAAAATTTGAACCATCTAGTGAAAATAAAACTAGTCATCAAAACATGAAACTGGTCTACAAACTGGAGTTCTCTCATATCACATGATGAAAATCTGAAAATCTAAAATTTGAACCATCTAGTGAAACTAAAACTAGTCATCTAAACATGAAACTAGTCTACAAACTGGAGTTCTCTCATATCACAAGATGTTTGATTCAGATTTTAGCCCTTATCTGCTTTCTAGTAATAACCCTATTTAATCAGCTCATTAGCTTCGACATGAGAATTTAGGAGAGATACTGCCGACTTAAAATGTACCTGAATCTAACCTTTCGGCTTCTTTAGTTGTTTGATCTATAAATGACATGATCTTCAGTCTGACTTTCGGTTTTACTTCCAGCCTTATTTTGATACAAGTTTCTCTAGGCACTGATCTACGATCTCCGATATTTTAACTTCACTTTTAGTTAGATGTTAGCTCTCTCTGTTCTAAGGCAAAAAAAACACTCTAATGCATACAACTAGCAAGATACTAGTAATCTCCCTTCCCCCTGAATGAGCACACTATGCACTCATTATAATTCTGTTTTGATCATTATTTGGTATACGTTGTAAACAAACAGAAACGGAATAAAAAGAAGAAAAAGCTTAAATTTACACACATATTGGGCAAAAAAAACGCCCAATCATTAGAGCAAATCATTTAGGCATGGCTATAAAATTAAGTGACCCAAAGAGACACTTTAGAATGAAAACAAAACAACAACAACAGCAGCAAAAAGGTGAACATTGTAAAAAACAAAAAAAAACAAGTTTGGGAAAAAGTTTATATAATGTGAAGAGAAGCACAAAGCAGAAAGAAATGCATGAAATTTATATATTTAGAAGCGCGAATGATAAAACAAAAAGAGAATATCGAATGCACATATGGTAAATATAACAACAACAACAACAACAGCAAGTAGCATTAAAAACATCAACTGGCTGTGGTTAGTAGAGGCAAGGCTGTAAGGCGGTATTGCTGGTAGGTACTCACCGTCATCGTAAGTGGAACTGATCGAGAGATATCATCGAAAGTGTAATACCAACCATAGTCATGTGCATATATTTATGTGTGAGTGTGTGAGTGTGTGAGTGTGTGTGTGTGTGTGTGTGTGAATGTGTATTGGTAGTACGTGGTACATGTGCACAGAGTATAATTAAAAATACAATAGTTATATGGAATAGGGAGGGTCATGCTGTTTAATAGAGTTTTGTTTTTTATATTTATACTTTATTCATATATTTTTCAGTTCTTAAATTTTATTTCGGTTTTTTATTTTCACGACTATACGCGAGCATAAAATGCTTTATTTGATGAATGTTAATACAAAAAGATTTTCGATATCACATCATCGAAATCGAGTGCGATGCCGCCGCCGCGCAAGGCATATGATGGCATATGTATGTAGTAGCGATAGCGTTAACGAAAAAGGAGAAGCACAAACGGAAGTCACTCACTCACTCGTCGTTTCAGTTAACGATCATTTATTTGTTTGTTTTGACGATTTGTGGTTGAATAAAATAAATTCTACCGCTACCGGAAGCTTCTGTTTTTTATTTTTTATACATACTCGTATCTATGCGAAATTGCTAAATGAAAGTGAAGCAAAATAATTTTAGCAAATTTTAAATTTACTTCATCATCATCATCTCTGTGCTTTTTTATTTTTCTATTTGTTGTCAACTTTTACTCCACACATACCCAGCACAATTTAATTCAATATTAAGCTTGATTTAAGTGCATTTCTCTAATCAAAATATTTTCATTTCATTTATCTTTACTTTATGAATGTAGTGTATCCTAATAATTAGACAAGTTTATGTGTTAATAAATTTGTAAATTTAAAGCCAGTTTCAAATTGGGCATGGGACATTTAATTAAAATGCCATAAGATAAAAAAAAAATACCGCACACGCGCAATGTGACACGCGCACATTGGACAATTTTAAAGACTTGAGAAAAATTTAGTTGTGTAGCTTAGGTGTAGCAGACGATAAGAGGATTGATGGAGGTATACTGTCAGTTAAGAAATATCCTAATTATGTTCTAGCCTTTTTCTTTCATATGCAGGTGCCGAGTTTTTCATCACTCAAATGACGCTGAAATTATATTTTCGTCTGAACTGCTTTTGAGTGCCTAATCTGTTTTATCGGATCCTTAGTCTGGGCATGAGTATTGAGAAGAGGAGAAGTCTGATAATGAGCTGCTTGCTGCCAGACCTTCGGTTTTCTTTTTAGGCTGATTTTCAGTATGATTTTTCACCTTGCAGATGATTTGATTTTTAATTTTCGACCATTGGCGCTATCTTGAAACTGTCCGCCATTTGCATTGACTTTGACCTGTCTAAAACGATATTCACCTTTTCAAATGCAAATACAAAAGTAAATCATGGAGAAAAGAAAAAAATTAATGAGCTCCTGAATCTTTCAAAAAATTAGGTGAAAAGTGAAGGGAGGTGCTCTAACTCACCTTCACTGGCTCAATTTTCTTATGAACGATCAATTATATGTATGCCTTAGAAATGGTAGTGGATAAAAGGTAACTTCCTCTTGCGCTTTCCAATTTAAGGGATTGAATGTTTTCATTCATTAAAAGCCTATTTATTTTATTTCTTAGAAAATTTAATTTGAAGAGACAAAATTTGATCTGCGGACAGAAGGTGAGAGCAAATTAAATTTCCATTTCCATTTCTTATCTAATAAGTATTTTTTGATCTAAAGTATAGTTCTAAAGTAATTAGAACCTCTTGAATCCGAATTCTATTGAAATAAGGTCCCACCGTTTGAATACCGTTTCGTCTTTTTAAAAGTAAAAAATTAATGAAAATAGGCAACATTACCATTCGATAAAACGAAAGGAAATGGGTTAAAAGCTTTTTTACTTACATACTTGTTAAAAAAATTAATGAAATAGTCTTAGGGAGAGAGAGGTTTGGTTGCAGCAGTCTCAGGTTCTTTCGGCTTCAATAATTAACTAGCCCTTATAGCGATCTCATCAAGAAATGCTTTGGCCTGACGCGCAAGTGCGTTTAATCAGATGCCATTCTGCTCGGTATTCTCGGTTAGTAGTAAGTTAATAAGATAATTGAACTCGGATGATGGTATAGCTTTCGAAACTTGTTTTTAATACAAGCTTTATAAAATTATACATAACCCTTTAAGGGTAATTGCTTGAATTCAAATATTTTTCATTTTTTTAGCAGATGGCCACAGAGTTCACATGGCACATGGAACATGGTAAATTGTTTTGCTAACAATTTGAGTTGGTTGGTCGCTGTGGCGTAGTGGTAATGCGTTGGACTGCTACGCAGAGTGTCCGGGTTTCGAAGCTCGGCACAGGCAAAATAAAAAGTAGAAAAAAATAATTTTTCTACACGGCACCACCTCTTGGCAGACGATAGCAAACCTACAAGAGTAAAAATTGCTATGAAAAAGGTTTTCACTTCGCCGTTCGGATTCGGCATTAAACTGTAGGTCCCATCCATTCATGTACAAATATAACACGCACAATATGAGTGGATGCGAAAAGTTCGGCCTAGGCCCTCCATGGGCTGTTGTGCCATTAAAAGTAAAGTAAAGTAAAGGCCACAGAGTTCACATGGCACATGGAACATGGTAAATTGTTTTGCTAACAATTTGAGTTCATGCTTCTTTCAGAAATATCGATTTTTGTTGCACAGTGTAGTAATATGAAATATGTATGCTGTTTATTTGTACTTTGCCACCTTTACGTCATCCATTACTTTTTCGATTTCATTTCATTTCAATTTTGACAAATTTTATAAGCAAGCCTGGAAAGTCAACAACAAAATGACGTAGCTCGAGTAAAAGATAACAAAATATTATAATAAAAAGGAATACAAAATACTGGACAAAAAAATATAAAAAATACCCTTAGAGCTTAATTTTATTTTATTTTAAAATTCATAAAAATCGCCTTATCCGCATTTTATTTTTTGTGGATTCTTTTGTGAGATTCCGATTATTTATGTTAATCTTGCCAAGAAATCAAAATGCATTTATTCAATCTTCTTTGCTTGTCTTCTTGTTGTTCGCCAGCTTTAGCTTTTACTTTTGCCTTGGCTCTGTAATCTATTGAATTTATTTGCTTGAGATTTTTCGTATGAAAATGGAATGAATTCCAAAAATCGTATAAATATAAAACAGCAGCATAGTAAATATTAAAAGCAGAAAATATAAATGTTTTGTCTTCTAATACAATTGAGCTAGTAAATACTTCTACGATGCGAAGGTAAAATTATTCGAATGCTATTTATAGAATATTGATGCGTTGCAGTATTAGCATTGGCTTGTATTTTGATTAAATTACTACATACTATGTTGTTTAAGATTAATACTCGTAGCTGTTGGAACATTTATTGTAGGATTTGTCACTTCTTACTCATAAATTTATAGCTCAATCTTGTTGAAGTATGTAGATATTCGGTATTTAAAAGGGGGAAAGATGAACTCGTTCAATATAAAAAATATTTATACAAAATGGTACAATGGAAATGAGTGAGGTGTGAACTTAGAGCTTTACAAAATGTTGTTATTTAGACGCCGCGGCATAAGTAATACTTAGGCGCCGATTTTCACAGTATAATTCTCGAATTAGGCGCTAATTTAAGAGGGAAAGGTAAATTATAAAGAATTCAGAACATCTTCGATGGTAGTTAGTGAAAAATCTTCTTATGATAAATGAAAAAAGCCATCCACTCTGTCATTCAACAAATCATATTCTTATAAAGAAAATAAATGCAGTGCAAAAATGACCATTATCTTGTTGCCAGACTCATTATTTTAGGGTTAATAACGCCAAAAGTCGAAATTTTTTCAATTTTTATATTCTTTTTTACTTCATAAAATAACCAAATAAAATACATACATATGTATATCAAATACAAGGTGGGCAAAAGTAATGTGATAATATGAATTGGCTGCAATTTTGTTAGAGCTAAAAAAATTAGGCTCTGTTTCTTTATGGAAAGTTTATATGAAGATGTAAAATTAATGACATTAAGTTGAAAAATATATATCGTTCAAATGGCCACCTTCTGAGTTGATGCACATTTGTGCTCGTTTTACGGCATTTTGAATAGTGGCTCGCTTAGTATCTGATATCTTTTTTAATGTTGGCTCTCAAGACTTGCAAGTTTTGTGCATTGTTGTGAAAACGCTAAATTTCCAAAAGTCCCAAAGGAAGAAGTATGGCTTCGTCAGATCTGGCGATCTGGCGATCTGGCGATCTGCCTGGCCAGTTCAAATCGCTCCGGAGCCGGTACTGTTTATCGCTACATTGCTTGTTGGCAAGTAATTCTCTGTCATTTGACATTTGCAAAAATTATGGCACATTCAGATTATGACATTACTTTTGCCCCACCTTGTATATGTAAATAACTAGTGAAATTTATAGCGAAAATAGAATACTAAAGGAATAAGTTGAAATTTTAGGCCCGATATGTTTTATTTTTAGAGTCATGCTAGAGTTCTTCACCTATTCCATTCCATAGCTCCCCCCTTTAGATCCTCACCGGTTTTGGCCAAATTTGAAATGTACTAATCTTTTGGTATATGAATACATTGGCAATTCTAACATAAGAATTTTCAAATTTTAGATGGTGGCCGTGGTCGCTGTTGCGTAGTGGTAATGTGTGGCCTGCTAGGCACGGAGTCCGGGGTTCGAATCTCGACAAAGGCAAAATCAAAAGGTAGAAAAAACAATATTTTTAAACAGCACCACCTCTTGGGAGGCAATGGCAAACTACAAACGATTTCGATGTTATATGGTACTAAATGTAGAGAACATGGCGATTAAAAATTGTTGAATCCGTGATTAACTTTTTTCTTCTATAAATCTCCTCTGAATCATTGTGAACCCGCTGTTAAATTATTATCACCAGAAGAAGTTAAGTAGTGCAGAAATACGAACAGAAAATAAACACTGTGCTTAAAATTGGTTTAAATATTTAAATTTTTGTGTTGAAATACTAATAACACAAGGTTCATATTTTATCACAAACGATTAAGATTTGAAATAAAATGAACCCAAATCATATGGGTCCAACAACCTACCACATTGCTGCAGAATCCTGACAAAAATCAGGACTCTGTCACGGACCTCGAGGGCCACCAAGGAGCTTATGGAGCGCAGGTTACCAAAAACTCATATACCAGATGCATACAAAGCAGGTGCAGCTGTAGTCATGGCCATGGTGCACATGTTAAGAACACTTAACATCATTTGAATTTATTCTATGCCATAAGGACACAACAATAATTAACCTACATTACACTCATAAATTACATAAATTTACTCTCTTCAGCAAAAATTATAGTTAAAAATTATGTTTTATTTTGAAATGAATAAAACTCGATATGCGTGATTATTATCATCATCATAAAATTAAATATTGAAATATTTTTACTAATTAAAATTTCAAAATAAACACATGAGAATATTATGAGTGTCATAATATTATGATTTTCAGAATATCAGCAAGTGTCAAACTTATAAGAAAGTATTAAAGAAGGCAGACAGCGAGGCAGACCGACAAAGACGATATCCGAATAATATCAAAAAAAAACCTCTACTACTCACTTAATTAATGAATATTAATGTTAAACACACTCACTCACTCACTCACTCACTCACTCACTCACTCACTCACTCACTCACTCACTCACTCACTCACTCACTCACTCACTCACTCACTCACTCACTCACTCACTCACTCACTCACTCACTCACTCACTCACTCACTCACTCACTCACTCACTCACTCACTCACTCACTCACTCACTCACTCACTCACTCACTCACTCACTCACTCACTCACTCACTCACTCACTCACTCACTCACTCACTCACTCACTCACTCACTCACTCACTCACTCACTCACTCACTCACTCACTCACTCACTCACTCACTCACTCACTCACTCACTCACTCACTCACTCACTCACTCACTCACTCACTCACTCACTCACTCACTCACTCACTCACTCACTCACTCACTCACTCACTCACTCACTCACTCACTCACTCACTCACTCACTCACTCACTCACTCACTCACTCACTCACTCACTCACTCACTCACTCACTCACTCACTCACTCACTCACTCACTCACTCACTCACTCACTCACTCACTCACTCACTCACTCACTCACTCACTCACTCACTCACTCACTCACTCACTCACTCACTCACTCACTCACTCACTCACTCACTCACTCACTCACTCACTCACTCACTCACTCACTCACTCACTCACTCACTCACTCACTCACTCACTCACTCACTCACTCACTGCACCTCACCGCACTTCATTATTTATGTTAATATAATTGTTTGAAAAATAAATAAAAATACTCGTATACACGAAATAAAATGAATTAATTATATCTATTAAATGTGACTAACTAAAATAACTATGGTGCTGGTGGTGATGTTTGTGGTGGCAGATAATGGCCAATTTGTGTAATATTTTAAACTTTTCTCTTCAACCAGAGTGACGCAATGGCGCTTGCTGCCAGCTGTAAGCTGAATGTGTTTTTGTTTTTCTGCAGCAACCAGTTGACGACACCCGCCGCTATTCAATAAATCTCACTTGAATTAATGCCGGTTTTAATCAGCAAACAATTTGTTAAAATATTTGAGTTGGTGTCATTTGAGGTACACAAAAATGAAAATCAACATAAATAAAATCTATGGATATACTTATGTGCTATTGCCTTACCTGCTGCACACCCCCTGTTGATTGATTTGTGTGTTTGCATCATTACACAGCTACGCCCCTAATGAGGCTCGGATTTCTTAACTACACACATAGTAGCTAGTGGCAATCGTAGTGTTAATAGGTTTTTTTTTATTGTGTTTGTAAGGTGGACTTATATTTCGGAAACAATCATCAACAAACCCCAAACAATACAGAAACATCATTACTTACAATGATCAATACACTGTTGTACTAAGAGAACAGCTACAACAACAATGCTCAATTATAAAAACAATAAAATACTCGTATACACAAACATCAATGAGTGAAGCACTCTTGGGTTCACAAAACGCTTTGTTTTGTTATTTAATGCTTCTGACTTTTCTTCTGCCTTTTGCTAACTACTTTGTTAATTTTTCTTAACTACTAACTCCGCTGACTGCCGATAAAATGTTGTTACCATTGTTGGCTGATTCTTGTTGTTGATGAAATTGTTGATTTTCTCTTTTCATCATGTTACTTTGTGGTTCTTTGTCAGTCAGTCATCATTATTTTGACCGCCAAACAAACAATTTAACAAGTTTTTCAATAAATTGTTCACATTACGTATTTGAGAATTTTTAATAGAATTTATGTTATCGGCCATCATTGTAAACAAGGAAATGGAGAAGAAAAGTGAGAAGTACATACACCATCATCGATTGATATCAACACAAGAAGTGTTGAAAATATTTTAACTAATTTTGGACCTTTCCATACCAGCCTACAGTGGCAGCAACAGCAGTTAGCAAGTTATTTTTTTTTTTAATATAAAAGAAATTTACCAACTGAGTAATTGATTTAAAACATAGATTTACTTAAGAGTAAATAGTAAGTATAAAAAGCTTTTGTAAATTATTAATATGAAACTGTGTTAATTCAGCAAACTATTTCTATTCCATACCAATTATACCTAAGCTAAGTGACGATTCCAGGGAGCAGGCTTTAGGGGTTCACTGTCAGAAAAGCAAATTTTATGAATTACGTCAGTGCGAACGTTATTGAAGGCCCTTTCTACCTGGATACATTCAAGAATGCAGCCATCGTGGAAAAATTTCCACGGTTAACAGAACCTCATTGGGGAAATATTTGGGCACTGAAGCATATTGAAGTCCAATAATGCTAACTCAGTAGTTTGCAGTTGTTATAGCAGTATATTTATGTATCTGCTGTACCTGAAAGACTACCTCCGAAATTAGCAATCAACAAAGGATGGTTAAATTAATTGGTTGTTTAGAAATGTTAAACGTTTCCTTCGGGAATAACATCGGAAGATGTGCCGATGAAAAATCTATCAGCTAGATATTAGGAATAGAAAGAGTAATGGCAGAAGATAGAAGGAAAATATTGCGAAATAGTTTACTTGACATGGCGTTCCGGTCCCGGACGGCCCAGTCAAACATGACAATGAACGGTCGAAAGTGAAGCGTGCAAAACTGGATGAACGTGAAACGAGCTGGACTCTTGACTTTACTTTTAATGGCACAATAGCCCATGGAGGGCCTAGGCCGATCTTTTCGCATCCACTCATGTTGTGCGTGTTATATTTGTACATGAATGGAAGGGACCTACAGTTTAATGCCGAATCCGAACAGCGAAGCGAAAAGCTTTTCATAGCAATTTTTACGCTTGTAGGTTTGCCATTGCCTACGAAGAGGTGGTGCCGTGTAGAAAAATTATTTTCTCTACTTTTTTTGATTTTGCCTGTGCCGAGCTTCGAAACCCGGACACTCTGCGTAGCAGTCCAACGCACTACCACTACGCCACAGCGACCTACAAGCTGGACTCGGTTGAACTAAATAGTGATCGATTACAGAAACCGTAACAGCTGAAGACTTACTGATTTTCAGTGAGTGATGCTGAGACTTCCAAGTCTTTCTTTTTAATAATTGCCTACAATATCATCATGTCTGAAGTATATGCAGATGATTATAAAAGATAACTAGTTCCAAGCTTACAATTCTTGAAATGCGTAGATCCTACACACTTGACCTCTTTTTAAAATAACTTCGCTGTAAGCACATATTTATATACACAGAGATTGTAAAGATGAATATATTTTCCATTTACTTTACGTTGAATTATGCCCATGTGTAAGAAGTCTTTAGTAATCCTTTCAGTAATAGTAAAAAAGAATAGCAGCACGTGATTAACGCAGTTAACAGGTTCCGCCCATTTTCATAAATGATAAATTTCAACCATTTGAACTTTCATCAACAACATCATCATCAACAACATCATCTTCATCACCACAATATACATACTATGGTTAACATAACAACAACATGAATCTCCATAGGCCAAGGAGGAAAACGAATGTGAGTATACAAAAGAAGAGGCTAGCCGCCAGAGCAACGCATGCACGCAGTGTAAACAGTAATATCAAAAGTAAAAATATTGTTGCTGTGTTGCAGCTGAAGTTTTAAATTGATGAAATGTATGTGAGAAAGAAGAAAACAAAGAGGTAAGGTGGTGTGCGTTAAACGCCTCGAACGCCTCGAACGCCTTCAAAGTGAAACAATGCGAAACTACATTGCAACATAAATGATGTTGGCATAACTATAAAGAATTAATTTTGTTTAAGCTTTTTCACAGCAATACTCGTAAATGTTCGTGCTACATAAAATCCCAATTAAAAAAAAAATGTATGGTCTTTAATCTATTTATTTAATCTATCGTTACCACAAAATGAAATCAAAACGTTAAAGTGTTAAAACTATAAGAAGTTCATAAATTCAAACGTTCATATGTATCGATATGTATGCATATACATATGTACATATGTACATATATGCGCATGTATGTAATTGCATATTTTGGACACACAGGTTGCCACTGAAGCGTTTGCAAAATGCTGATGCGGTCAGTGTTCGGTGTAGAAGGAAGAGCAGCAGGATAATGAAACCACCAAAGTTAACCGCAGCCATTTTCAATACATATATACAATAATTCAGTATGTACTTATGTACATGCTTAACTACAACTACAAAATTAGTTACAACATTCAACGTTCATTTACATGAATGAAAATCAGTTTTTCCTACATAAGTATTCAGCGCTTTCAGTCTCGTTGGCTTCGTTAACGTTCCGCGGTTTGCCATTCGCAGTTGTTGCTGCTCGTTCGCTATTCGTCATAAATCGCATTGAAATAACAATGATTGAAATTAATTGGTCATTGATTGTTGTCCGCCGCGTTGTACTCAGCATCAGTCAACATCAGCAGTGTGTATTTAGTTATTGGAGAATAGAGATTCATTTGTATAATTTGATTTCGAATGCCTTACAGTGATTAGGACTACATACTTACATATGATAGTTAAGTATATTACGACTACAGATATTTTCAAAAAGTTTCATCGAATTGACTAATGAAATTGTTAATACATAATAATTACGATATTTATCAAGTCCTTGTCATTGTTCATTAAATATATGATTATTTGAAGTAAATTATTATTATTTGTGGTCAATTATCAACCACCTCTTTGCAAAGGTACCATTTTGTAGAAAACAAATTAAACTAAAGGTTTCAAAATTAATTTTAGTTTTCCACTGAATCCACTGAGGCTGAAGAACTGGCTCTAAATTTTTTAGTTCATACCAAAAATATACAATGTAAACCAAAAAGTCAATTTCGTCCGAAATGGATATACGCTGTTGATGAATAGAGGTAGCTAGATTTATGCATATATATTTTTGACCATAAAAATGTTAACATCCCCAACTTAAAGTTATTTCATTTCTTTGGTTTACCCTGCACTTTTTCTTTTAAATTTGTTGTCCACCAATGATTCCGGTTGTTGTCTCTGCTAGACATTTTGGTGTTGATAATATTCGACATTTTTAATTCGATGTTATGAATTTAGTTACAGATATTTAACATTTCTTCCACAATAAACTGTGGAAAATATTTCAGTATGGTTGGTTTCTAAACTTTAACAAAATTTTATTAAAATTAGCAATTTCTCTAAAATATATGCTACAGTAGTGAATTGTGGAACGTTGTTAGTTAACAGATTTGATTAACAGATTTGGGTTTGTGCCCACACTTTAACAGAATTTCAACAGAAATAACGAAAAAAATCGAGATATTACGATTTAAAAAGAAGGAATCGTAAGGAGGTTTCTACAGAAAAATAATAAAAAATTTATCAAATATTAAGCATGATGTTGGCCGACATAAATATTAATCCTGACTTTAGCCAAAAACCAATATAGGTACATATAATCAATGCAGAATCGTTAGGAGGTGAAAGGAATTCAATTTCCAACATTACGAGGTCTAAGGAATATCGCAATATCGCGATTTTGTCGGCCAATGTCATGTAGGTGTTTTAAACACAATGTTAACTAAATGTATGATACCAAAATAACAGGAAGATGTGTCTCTAATTATTAAGAATGTTAGTAACTAACAGAAGTTGTTAACTGCATTTTACCAGCAATAGATGTCTTTCTGCATAGTTATTAGCCTCGCAAAATGAGTAATGTTTGTAATTGTGGTACTTCCTAAATAAAGTAAAATGAGTAATGTTTGTAATTGTGGTACTTCCTACATAAACGAAATTTACGATATATAGAGTCAATAACGGAACATAGCCTCATCTACCTTCCACAAGTGGAGTATTTCAAGGGCTATATAAAAGATACTATTGACACAAATACAACAAAATTTGGTATACTGTATTAATTTGATAAAAAACATATTTCATGCAAAGACGTTTTCTATAACAGAGATTGTCCGGGGTATATAAATTGCGAACGTATCTGAATTTAGCTACCATCTTCCTCCCAGTTCTAGTTCAGGTTCAGGTAAAACCTTATGCTCAGTTATCACGTACTCTAATTTTGTTCGTGTTGAATTACTTGTTACTTGTATACGAATGGAATGACTCTATAGTTTCATGCTGAATCCTAGCGAAGATACACACCTGGATAAAATATCAGATGTAAACCCAAACATTTTTAAAGTGAACGAAAAAAATTAATTGGCGTGGTCTCCAATCAAAAGGCAAATTTGGAAATTTGGTGACATTGTTTTGAAATGAAATGGAGGAATCCTTGCAACAAAAGTTCTTCTCGATAAATTGCGATATTGCGGCTTATTTATTTGTTCAACCTTCAAATTGATCTGGACAATAAAATAGGTGTGTTTTGGTTTAAATTAAAAGTGAATAAATTTAAAGCGTTATTTAGTTCCAGAAGGTAAGATTTCGATGAAAGTGAACCAAATAAAGGTTTAATTATAATTTTTAAAAATATTAGATGGGTCGTGGAGCTCATTGCAGTACAGAGGAGAGAAGACTTGTTCGTCAGCTCCGACTTTTAATGGCACAACAGCCCATGGAGGGCCTAGGCCGAGCTTCTCGCACCCACTGATGTTGTGCGTGTTATATTTGTACATGAATGGAAGGGGTCTACAGTTTAATGCAGAGTCCGAACGGCGAAGTGAAAAGCTTTTCATAGGCAATTTTTACTCTTGTAGCTTTGCCATTGCCTGCCAAGAGGTGGTGCCGTGTAAAAAATTATTTTTTATACTTTTTGATTTTGCCTGTGCCAAGATTCGAACCCCGGACAATCTGCGTAGCAGTCCAACGCACTACGCACGGCCACCACGTGGTGCGGTTCACAGGGAGAAAAAAATGGCGTAATATTCTCTGGAGCGATGAAACAAAAATAAATTTGTTTGGTAACGATGCGGAAAGAAACGTTCGTCGCCCGAAAGGAAAAGAATTCGACGTCCGGTTCACAAAGAAAACAGTGAAGCATGGAGGTGGCAGCTTAATGGTATGGGACTGTTTTTCTTGGCAAGGTATTGGTCCGATACATCAAATTAATGGAGTTATGGATAGATTCGTGTATAAGGATTTGTTGGAAATGCTAATGTTACCATATGCCGAGGATAATATGCCGCTTTTGTGGAAATTTCAGCAGGACTATGATCCTAAACATTCATCGCGAGTTGTAAAAGCATGGTTCCAAGAGCATAATGTAGACGTCCTTGAGTGTGGCCAAGTCAATCCCCAGATCTAATTACTATTGAGCATTTAAACGCCAAAACAAAAAGCAGTTATGGGAAAATATCCAAAAAAGTTGGTACAACATTCCTGTAGAAACTTGTCGGAAGTTGATATCGTCAATGCCCAGAAGAATCGAAAAAGCCATTAAGAATAATGGTGGATATGGATATTCTGGCTATTAATGCGTTCTTACTAATTCAGTTAAATACGGGACCATAACTAGCAAAATTTCAATATTTATTCCTAATTTGTGCACACCTTTTAAGTATTCCGTCCAATCGAAAATCTGTGTATTTTATGAATTAACCAAAATTTAAGTTATTTTTTAAAATCTTTTTGTTTTGTTATGACGCTAAAGTATGTTTATGTTGAAAACTAATTTATGTTTTTGAAGGATAATAAAAAATTATGAAAGCCAAGCTTTTTTTAAAAAAAAATATGTTTACACTTATTATTTTGTCCAGGTGTGTATATAGAATAATTTTTTTCGACAATCGTTATTTTGACCAATTCCTTTTATTTTCTATTGTAACGGACGGAAAGAAAAAGCAGGCTCAAGTTAATTAAGAACGAAATAAATACTATAATTTCTATATCACATATTCTCTCCGTCTCCCCCCCTCTCTCTCTCTCTCTCTCTCTCTCTCTCTATCTCTCTCTCTCTCGCTCTCTCTCTCTCGCTCTCTCTCTCTCGCTCTCTCTCTCTCGCCTCTCTCTCGCTCTCTCTCTCTCTCGCTCTCTCTCTCTCTCGCTCTCTCTCTCTCGCTCTCTCTCTCGCTCTCTCTCTCGCTCTCTCTCTCTCTCGCTCTCTCTCTCTCTCTCTGCGTCTCTCGCTCTCTTCCCTCTCTCTCTGTCTCTCTCTTCTCTCTCTCTCTCTCTCTCTCTCTCTCCTCTCTCTCTCTCTCCTCTCTCTCTCTCTCTCTCTCCTCTCTCTCTCTCTCTCTCTCTCTCTCTCTCTCTCTCCTCTCTCTCTCTCTCTCCTCTCTCTCCCTCTCTCCTCACTCTATCTCTCTCTCTCTCTCTCTCTCTCTCTCCCTCTCTCTCCCTCTCTCTCCCCTCTCTCTCTCCCTCTCTCTCCCCCTCTCTCTCCCTCTCTCTCCCTCTCTCTCCCTCTCTCTCCCTCTCTCTCCCTCTCTCTCCCTCTCTCTCTCTCTGTCTCCTCTCTCTCTCTCTCTCTCTCTCTCTCTCTCTCTCTCTATCTCTCTCTCTCTCTCCCTCTCTCCCTCTCTCCCTCTCTCTCTCTCTCTCTCTCTCTCCCTCTCCCGTTATCTCTCTCTTTCTCTCTCCCTCTCTCTCTTTCTCAATAAAAATATTCCAATACGGTGTGCAGATAATCGTTAGCAATCGACCAATTTCCGCCAAAGCGAAATGTTTGTGGTAGAAAACTAAAACGCCGAATGAAAAAAAAATGTTACACGCTTAAATTCAATTAAAATGTACGAGTATATAATTAAGTGCCTATTTATACTATGTACTACTAACACAGCGAATGTACATAAGCAAGCCATTTTTAATATATTTCATTTGAATAGAGTTTGGTCTATGGTGATATGGTCTATATGAAATAGTTAAGTTAAATTGATTGAAAAATATGTGGGAGATAGAATTCACAAAATTTGAAACTAGATACATTCTACATACTTACATACATTCATAAATAAATGAAGAGGAGATGAAACGGATGACTGATGACTCTTCAATTCAAATGCAAATCAATTCAACGAATTTAACCCTTATGTGAGCGTCCAGGTACCAGGGTACCTTTTCCGTTTTGTATAACATATACGCGTTGCAATGCAACATTTCGAGAGAGATCCTAACTATTTGTCAAGTTTGCTTTTTATGTACTTTTGGCGGGTAAAGTTTTTTATATGATAACTGGGTAAACAAAACGTTTTTATATCCTTAAAAAAGTTTAGCCTTATACAGTAAGCATGAATTACATTTTGGTCCAGCTACCCATTGTTCATCACAAATAGGTCGCAAACAACTGGTGCAGGCTTTTCGTGCAAACGTAGCAACTTCCTACTCAACAATCTTCATTCTGGTAGAGAGGACCCAGCAAATGAAGTAGATGGCAATATTGGTCCAAGTACGCCTTGAATTGTAGACTTGAAACTTTGAAGTCACATAGGGCATTGCTGGCTCTTTACTCTATGTTTGCTTTGTATAACTGGACGCTTAATTCTTTATTTAGAAAATATGTTCTCTTGTCAATTGAAGTAAGTCTAGGAATATGCTCCATATAAATTATGTATGCAGCTAAAGCTATCATATGATATCGAATATGTTGAAGAAAAAGGCTAGCGGCCATCGATTGGTCTTGCCCATCTTGTCCACACCTCCTTTGGTTTTGTTATAATAGCTTTTCGAATCCACTCATGTTGTGCGTGTTATATTTGTACATGAATGGAAGGGACCTACTGTTTAACGCCGAATCCGAACGGCGAAGTGAAAAGGTTTTCATAGTTTGTTTCTAACCACCATCTAGTCCCATCTTGTCCGATTAAGTTATAGCACGAATCTTCCTCACATTCCATTTTTACCATTTTTACAAATAGTTCAACAGATCCGATTCTGGTTCTGAAGTAGCCTCCTCAACCGTCAGGATGTAATTTTGTTCATCATCCGAAGGTACCACTGGAATGTTCGAATTTCTTCGGTATTAAATCTTTGAGTACGAGGAGACTAACTCTTGCCGACAGGTGTTACTACGGTCTCAGTAGGCAATTGAGAAGTAGAGCCCTCTCTCGACCGACGAAAATAACGCTCTATAAGTCCCTCATCAGTTCCCGTCCTAATGTATGGCGCAGAGACGTGGACATTGACCATCAATGATGAGAGGCTGTTAGGAGCGTTCGAGAGGAAGATACTCCGTAAGATCTATGGTCCAGTATGCGTGGACGACGTGTATCGAATAAGATGGAACGATGAGCCATATGAGCTGTATGCCGACACTGACATAGTCAAGCGAATAAGAATCCAGCGGCTTCGCTGGCTGGGTCATGTTGCGCGAATGAAAGAAAGCGCTCCGCTCCGGCTGGACCACCACACGCAGAAGGGGACGTCCTAATCTCCGTTGGAAAGACCTGGTGCAGGGCAATCTGACTGCACTTGGCCTTATCAACTGGCGCCATCGCGCGCATAGCAGAGGCGACTGGTGAAGCTTTGTATACGCGACCAAGACCGATCATCGGTTGCAGTGCCAGTTAAGTATGTAAGTAAGTACGAGGTTTTTGGACAGAAGTGGAGACGACTGACTACCTGCGCCACGTCTAGGAAAACGTGGCCAGAATATAATGACCTCAGGACAAAACAACTGATAGAGTGTTCTCGTTCCAATATCTCACGCATTACCATTGTTCTCACAGGTCACTAGAAGGTGTGAGAGCATGCAACAAGACTTAAACTTCCATTCAATACTTCCTGCAATACTTCAATACTTAGTAGTTGCCAGGAAGACGGAGAAACGGAAAGTCTCTTCCACTATTTATGTGCCCGCCCAGTTTTGGCAAGAGCAAGACTTCGCTCATTTGGCAAACCATGCCTCCAAAATATTAATAAAATCTGAGAAATCGAAATAAAAAGCCTACTCTTATAATTGAACCTCAAAAAGTGGGCTCTTTGACTTGCATTAATTACGACCTCACCGTATAACAAAAGTCAATTAAATAAATGAGGAATGTGGTAGTAAAACGGTGCTTTGCACTAATTATATTGTATGTCAGATTGAAAACAACCACTCATACAACAACAACAACAACAACAACAACGAGGTCTTGCACTAGAAGTGGTTTCTGCTACATATATCTCAAATCTATTTTACTACACACCAAACAAATTTATGGAACACGGTTAAGTAGTAATAAAAACAGTAATTATAACAACACAAAGCAACTGAAATGTAAAATGTCTTCCAATGTTTTAAATGGGGGGTTTTTTTTTTTTGAATAATTTCTTTTTTAAAGTTCACCAAAACAGGTAGAATTAAATAATGAACTGCTACATAGTTTCATATGAAGGTACCCGGGTAACTTGCCGCACGAAATATTGTGTTTCTTCTTCGCTCACGTAAGAGTTAAGAAACCATTAACGTAATGATCGACATAAATAAATAAATAAATTTATAGGTAAATAAATAAATGCCAGTTATTGTCAGAATTGGTTTAGTTTAGTTGTAGCCAGCCAGTAGCAGGTGGTGGGTAATTAGTAGCGTTTGAAAATTGCATGCTAATTAAATTAAAAATTCTAAAACTGTTCGCGGTGGTAGAAAATTGTAGTAATTTGCTGCTGCTGCTGCTGCTGCTGCTGTTGTTGTTGACATTTTATTATTATGAAAATGCACTTTCAAGCATTTCATTTAACATTTACTTATTTTCATGCCATTTATTTGCATTCATGAGGTTTTTTACCCCAATTTCATACCATATTCATATTCTAAATTGCGCACTAACCACAAAAAAATAAATAAAATTAAACCACAATGCTGAGGTAAAAGAATTTCTGTATTTTAACAATTAAAATATTTAATGTTGCGTGATAAATATTTTGCAATTATTAAAATTATATTGTAAGTGTTTCTTTTTTTTGTTTTGGTTTATTTTTTTGTTTGTTTGTATTCGGGTAATTTGCTTTCATTGGAAATGCAAAAGAACAGACGAAAACCAAATAGGATACAAAAACAAACGGCGTCAACTTTCAATTTTGTAAATTAAAAAATGAAATCATTAAATTCTGATATTTTATTTTAATTTACCATTAAAAATTTCTGCTAAAGTAAACACCGAAAGTACCAAGAGAGTATAAGAGAAGAGAAGCTGATGGGAGAGTTGGAGATAAAACCATGGCTGACTGCTGCTCAATTCAACAACTTTTGAATACATCGAAAATTCCCCCTCCCCCTTCCATTTTCAATCTTAGGATTGCTACTGTGGATGTTTGTAAAAGAAGTTCACTTTACACCAAGGATATAGAACGAAACAAGAACACAAAAATACTTCTAAAAATTCCTTTAATGCACCGAAGTGAAAGATGAAAACCGGGATATGACAAATATCCTTCAATTTTTTTTTCCAGATGAGTTTTTGGTTTTTTTTTTTTTCATTTATTACTTACATAACAAAACGTATTCTGTTGCTGTATCAATCAATATTGTGTTAGAAAAAAGTAGAGCTGTGCGCTTAATCGTTTACTCAAGAATTCTGTTAAATCAATTGCTTGATTAATCGATTATTCGATTACTCAAAATTTTGTTTAATCAAAAAGCAAAGTATTCGAATAAATAAAATTTTGATTACACACAAAAATTCTGAATTTCTTTGATTCTTAAAGAAATTTTATCAAATATTTTAACTTTTCAAATGTGTTCATCTATGGGCGCTGTGGGGTAGTGGTAATGCATTGGGCTGCTACGCAGGGTGTCCGGGGTTCGAATATCGGCACAGGTAAAATCAAAGAAAAAAGTAGAAAAAAAATTTGGCTGCCTCTTGGCAAACCTACAAGAGTAAAAATTGCCTATGAAAAGCTTTTCACTTCGCCGTTCGGATTCGGCATTAAACTGTAGGTCCCTTCCATTCATGTACAAATATTACAACACACACAACATGAGTGGATGCGAAAAGCGAAAAGCTCGGCCTAGACCCTCCATGGGCTCTTGTGCCATTAAAAGTAAGTAAGTAAAGTTCATCTAGTTTCTTTGTGTTAGTAAACAGAAGTATTGAAAAAAATCCAAATAAATGGTAATCAAAAAAAAAAAAAAATAATTATAGAATATTTTGCTCGAATAATAAAAATTTTGATTAATCGAATAATTTCAGCTTTATTTAATTAAAATTGTGATTAGTTGAATAATTTTCTTCTTGATTAACCAAAATTTTGATTAATCGAAAAATTGATTAATAAAGCATTTGGATATTTGAAAATGTTTGTGTGTATGGTAAATGGGCTTAAAACAGGATACTTAAGTATATGAGACATTGACATTTGTTTGGGTGTGACACAGCCCGTACAAACGAAATACTTGACACGAAAGTTGTGCATGAAGATGATATGTCAGCAGCAGTAATGTTGGGATTAGTGATTGGGAAGTACTCGTGTGTGATAATTTGACGAACGAGTATTTTAAATCAGACAAAAAAAGCTTCATATACAAAGGCAATAATTACAGTTTGCAATGCATTTGAGGCACCGTAGCAAGAAAAACATTGCAAGAAAGTGTGTGAATCCCGCTTATTAGCAGTAGTTCTTAGGCAAAAGCAGGCATGGCACCTTCCACAAAAATTAAATGCATGAAACGTTATATCGCAGGCGTCTTAGGTATGAACATACAAAAATGTACAGTCAATGTAATATCAATTAAACACAAAATATTTATTATTCATTCAAATTTATTGTATAGATAGCCTTCAAAGTAGGCCCCTTCTGAAATAATTCACTTATGCCAATGAATCGACTTCAGTTCTCGGCGCGAATTCTCTTGTGAACCGAAAACGGAAAACGGGTGACTCAAAGAGGTAATTTGAGTTTTGGAAAGAGAAATAAAAAAAAAGTGAAAAGCCGGAGCCATATCAGGTGAATACAGTGGTTGCTGATGATGATATTTTTTGATTTTTTGGCCAGAAATTCGTTAACAACGATAAGCTTGTGAGATGGTGCGTTGTCGTGGTGCAATATCCATGAGTTTTCTTTCTACAAACTTGACCTTTTTCGACGAATTTGCTCTCTCACACTCCACATATCGCTCTGAATATATTCCGCATTTACCGTCTGACCTTCTAGCAAGTATTACGGGTGTACAACACAGAAATAATCAAAGAAAAAACAAAAAACCAACATTTCCAATCACCATATCTCGATCGGTTTTGAATGCCCTGTACCAATCATATTTACGTGTTTTTGATAAAGTCGATTCACTGTTAGCCTTCTGGAACATTTTCAGCGCTTCGGCACACGAAATTCCACTTGCAATATAAAATTTGAGACAAAGTTTTTGTTCGATATTTCTATTCATTGTAAAAATCTGTAAACAAACTAAATGATATATCGTGCTTAAACTACACGTCACGATAGAGGACAGTGTTGCCAACTTAGGTACAAAAAATAATTTTTAAAATCTCTTCAAGCGAGCTTAGATCATTTATCATTTCCCGGTACTTTTGACAGAATACATATTAGTTATTTCCGTCCGTCCGTTCGTCTGTTCGTGGACCCGATAACTTGAGGAAAACATAAGCAATCTCAACCAAACTTGATTCAGACGTTTATTATTGTCAGGAAGAGGTTAAGTTCTAAAATGGGTAAAATCATACAATTATTTCCCCTACAAGTGAAATCTTCTAGGTGTGATATTGAAGGAAATTATAAAGTTCTAAAATTCTTAAATACTGTTCTAAAAAAAAAGCAAAAAACATTACACGATTGTTCAAATACAATTCTTTTGGCAAAAGGAAGAGTTTATTAGCAATATGTGTTCCAAACGTCGAACAAGAAACAGCAATTAAAAAATTAGTTTCCATCGTGACTTTATGTTTTTTTTTTTAATATAATCAACACACCCTATAAATGCAGAGCATTGTGTTGATTGGAAGGAAGGTTGATAGGTGGGAGGAAAAAAGTAGGGAGAAGTGTTTATGAACGTTTGCTTTAAACTTGCAAGGGTCATAATAATTGAGAAAAAATGTTGCAAGGAACTTATTCCAAATACACGCGGTACGACAGATGAACGAACTTTCTCTGTAATGCGTAGTGCGTTGGAACACCGTGTCTACGTGGAAGGCGTGAGTTCCGCTTGCTGACCGTGTAGTTCTGTTGAACACACGAACTGGCGGCATCAGCTTCCGCATCTCAGACGAACATCTAGCGTTAAAATAACGGTAGAACAGTGAGACGCAAGCCACGTTTCGATGATGTTCCAAGGAGTCAATAGAGCTGGAAACTCTACTGTCTCCTATTAGCTTTATCGCTCGATGTTGGATACGGCCCATGAGCTCCAGTTGCGTTCATGAAGCTCCAGCCCATAGGTGCTAAGTAATTGCTCATTTGATTCAGCTTTAATTTTAAGTTAAGTTAATTTTCAGTTATATTTCCTCTAAATAGTATTCCTGTTTGGGTTCCACTTTAATTGCTGCAATAGTTTATGCAAACTAAAAAAAATTCTTCATAATCGCGACTCCTAAACTCTAATAGCCTTTCTAGATTATTAAATTGAAAATATAATACCAAAGTATATAATAATATTAATGCAAATAATATAACTTATTAAACTTGCAACTATTTTGTTAATAGAAGCAATTGCATTCACACACGCACACGAATTTTTCACATGAATTCAAATGGGGAAATGAAGTTAGATACTTTTTATTGTCATATTTCCGCAGAATAGCAACTACATACATATGGGTAAAGGGTGGTCCATTAAACATTCGGAATTTTAACTACTGGTTATTTTAAGTGTGGCAGCTCTAATGCCATTCGTATTATGGAGGAAAATTAATTTCATATTTGCTGTTAACGAAATGGGTTTATATACGCTAAAACAACGTTCGGAAATGCTAAACATTTACTTGCAAAATAGTGCATCTTTTACCGACAGTGTATGAAAATTAAGTTATAAATTCGGTAGAAGAGAAGCGCCTTACACGCAATTTATGGAAACAATTTGTGAAACGCTGTTGCTCAGAGGAAGAAAGGTGCGTTCCAGTGAATGGTGTGCGCTATCTCACAATGATAACTGATTATTTGTGGCCTATTTTAGAAGATTTGGACATTTATCTTTAACAATTAACCGGAAGGACTGCACCATACTTTCGCATAATAAAATTATCCGTTTCTTAGTTACACCAAAACCAAATTCTAAATTATAAACGGTTCACCCTGTGCATGAAATACATACATACATTGAAACATTTCCGTGTATGCATGAGCAGTATTTTTTACATCAATAAAAATATTGCTAAACAAGTGCATTACAAAGTATTCCCACATACACACGCACACGCACACGCACCCACACTCATACACACTTGCATCTACATTCACGTTTGTACATTAGCGTTAAATATATGGGAACTGCTACTACAATCAGCAGCAGAGCTGTGTGCTGTGAGCTGTGTGCTGTGAGCTGTGTGCTGTGAGCTGTGTGCTGTGTATAGCTAACACCATCAACATCCGTATCCGTTTTTTGTTGTAGTATTAGTTGTCCCCTTGCAATCTGCTCCTCGTGCTCTAGCTCATTGTGTGCATTATTATTGCTGTTATTATTATTGTTTGTCATTGTTGTGCTTGCTGCGGCTGCTGCTACATCCGCCACATCATTCGAGCGTCATCCTGTCCAATTGATTCCGTGCTTTGTTGTTGTCGCTGTTTCATTTATTTTTGTTTTATTTTTGTATTTTAAAAATTTGCAAATATTTTCGGTCCATTGAATTGCGTTTCCCTTTGCATGGCTTTGCCGCACAAAACCATATAACTGTCAACAGAAACCGCAATAAAGAAAATTTACTGTTGAAAATAAACAACAACAACAACATTTCAACTAGCATAAGTACAAGAACAATAGCAACTGCTTGAGCTGCAAGAATTCAACATAACAGCAAAATTAATTCTAAAACACAATATAACAAAAAAATTTCAATAATAAAATGAATAATAGCATCTTTGAGTTTTATTCTTTTTCATTTATTGGCTTTTCTTTCTTGTTTTTCCATTTGATTTTCTACCTACATAAATATTTCTCTGTATTTGTACATTTTCAATTCTGTTCAACTTCAATTAAAATTCAGAGCTATTTGCTTTCAGATTTACCCAAAGGTTTTATTGGGCCACTTCAGTTCAGTTGTATTTCTAACTTGGTGGCTTCTACTTTTCCTTCCCCCAATAGCTTTCAATTGTGATTGAGTTTAATGTGATTTGAAAATTATACACTTACTTACATATTTGTAAGTATACTTATTAAAAAGTTATTGATTTATGAGTAAACGGAATAAGAAGGATGAATTTAATAAGGTGGTGTTACTAGCAACACGCTCCTCTTCTCCTTTTGTGGTGAAAAACTGATTTTAACATTCTAATTATAACGCCATTTTGGCCGCAACAACAAGGCTCGGTTTTTATTGCCATGTTGCTTAAACGTTGATCCAAAAGAAAAGCTTATAGATGAGTTGAGCAATGAGATGAGAACGTAAGTGTGAACTGGAACAATGTAATCGATTGAATTGAAATCGTCAATGGGTGGGTAAAATGCAATCTACAAATTTCGTTTCAAATTCCAATATTTAACAAAAATTAACTCCTCTTTACAATGTTCGTTGAAATGTGGCTCACATAAGAACAACTTCTTTGAGCGTAACATACCGAAAAACAGGAAGACATAAACGAGGCGCATTTGCTTGGTAAAAAACAAGAGATTCTGCTAAACAAAATCTAAAATCTAAATGTCTGGTATGACGAAATGGAGAACCTGTACAATGGTTGTATTCTTTCATTCTTGCTCTAGACTGTAATTTAGATTCGCAGATTCGAACGATATTGATTAAATATTGATTAAAACTTTGAAATGAAAAACAGTAAAATTAAATACCTTACATTATTTCGATTACACGCTCTGCAAGGATCTCTAGAGGGATCTTATCGTTATGCACAAAGATTCTAGCTACAACTTTGCTGAGGACAGTGATGACTAATTCCTTGCTGTTTTCTAGTTATGGGCGAAAAACCTTATCAGCTTTAACCTTGTAGGATGATCAATAATCGCCTCACCGTGGCTGCCCACATAGTGAAATAAAAAGTGTCCTGTTCAAAATTACTTTGCCGGCTAACATTTATAAAACTATTTCTAATCCATCTTTTTGCCCTGATAATGCTTTTGTGAAAGAGTTCATTTCTCGGGAGAACACTAGGTTACCTAAAACTGCAACACTGCCTAACCTTCATACGAATCAAAAAACTATTTAAATGTACCCGATGTAGTATTTTATATCAAAATGTTTGAGGTCTCAACACTAAGCTAAGAGATTTATTCTTAGCCAGCTTTGAGCTCGAATGTGATATTGTCGTCTCTACTGAGACATGGCCGTACATACTTAATACCGAGGTGTTTTGCCATGGTTTCACGGTTTTTCGTAAAGACAGAAATTCTATCGTCCTGTCATACAGGGGTCAATTTAACTCATTGTACATATATACACACAAAATGTATGTATGTACGTTTGTATGTAACATACATACATATTCATATTCATAATTACAAATAGTTATTAACTACAAACAAAGGGCATTCATACACATATTTATTTGTACATGTTCATATGTAAATGCCAATATTCGCATTTTTAACATCGGCAGAAATATCATGAAAAAATTTGTAAAACTAGCAAGTTTCGCTACATTTTGTTTAATAATAAATTGACTTTACTCTGATGTACGAAAGTGGAAAAATATCCAAAATCAAAAGAACCAAAACCAAACGAAATATAATTTTGCATATATTAAAAATGCCTGAAAATATGCAAATAATATGTTTTAAATTGCATATTTATATGCTGTCGCAAAAAATTATTTGCGTAGCACTCAAAATGTTCACATCGTTGCACATTGACCTACAAAAACGAAGGAGAAGAAGAGGGGAATGCAGGCGGATATTGTATGCACATAAATATGATGATGTATGTGCATATGTACAACGTGGTGGTGGGTGATGAAATGAATTCTCTTAAATGCATATGCATATATATGCATTACTTTACTTTACTTTTAATGGCACAACAGCTCATGGAGGGCCTAGGCCGATCATTTCGCATCCACTCACGTTGTGCGTGTTATATTTGTACATGAGTGGAGGGGACCTACAGTTTAATGCCGAATCCGAACGGCGAAGTGAAAAGCTTTTCATAGGCAATTTTTACTCTTGCAGGTTTGCCATTGCCTGCCAGGAGGTGGTGCCGTGTAGAAAAATTATCTTTTCTACTTTTCGATTTTGCCTGTGCCGAGATTCGAACCCTGGACACTCTGCGTAGCAGTCCAACGCACTACCACTACGCCGCAGCGACCACTTACATATACGCATAGTAAAATAATATTGTGAATTACATTCGTGTGTGTATCTTTTATATACGCGCGGCTTGGTTGTTTAATTCATTAGTTTATATGAATATTCATTAAATTAGGAAATTAAGAATCCCCAGTTCAGGGATACAAGCAGCTTTACATACTCTACATATTTCTATTTTTAAAATTTTTGTTGTTTTGTTATTGTGTATTTTTAATAAATTTGTATACCATCACTATGACTATAAATTAATAAAAACACATAGTGTGTGAATATTTACAAATACGAGTGTGCGGACATGTGTGCACATTAAACATTCAAATGTGCCTGAAAGTATGCAACTCGAAATTAGTGGTACCTTTGAAATTATCTATATACATAATACTTGCACATGTATGTACTATATTATGCAATTGGAGCTAATACACCACACACGCATGCATGCATGCATGCACAACTATTTTTCAACACACATGCATATGTAGAGTTGGGATAGTGGTTGGTATTTACATTTATACAATATGTGCATTAAAAATTTACAAACAACAGTTTTTCTCTTTTATCTTTTTGCTTACTTACTACTTTTACCGCTAGTTGTTTATTGTACATTTTCTGCTCCCAAAATTCAATACCTACTAACTTCATGGTGTTTTTCTTTTTTTTTTGTTCCACTGTTTTTATATCAGCATTAATATTGAATGAAATATGCACCATTTAGGTATGTAGGCAAACTGTCACCATCATTTAGAAAGACCCTAAATGAAATTTTTGTTTTTGACAAAAATGCGGCATGATTCAGAATTGAATTTGTTTGGTGCCTTTGCAACCAAAAAGCATTTATAAAAATATGTTTTTGGTATTTTTTTAAAGAGATTTTATGCCCTTTCTAAATGATGATGCTGATATGTAGCTATGCAAGTTAAACTGGCCAAATACATGCGATTTTAATTATTTATATTTGTTGATAGTTTTCTAGTTTAATAATATAAATTTAAGCATAAAAAATACCATAATATTTTCATTTAAAATGAAAATCTACAATACTTCTACTATGCACATGCCAAAACAATAAAATATGTATAGGGATTTTAGGAGATTGATATAGAAATATAGGTGCAAATGCAAAGAATGGCACATTTTAATCGAATTAAACTATTTTATACAATTACTAGTTCGTTTTTGTGTATGATAGCAATTAAATCGGTATTATTTACGATGGCTTCTCTAATTCTGTTATTTAAAATATTTTTTTAATTAAATATTCATAATGATGCGAAAAATATTTGTGATATCTGTAATTATTGCAAAATACCATATGATATAATTTGTCCGCCAATTTTAAATTATCACGAAATTAATAAATTTTCATAGTTTGCATTTCGCGTATAAATTCAACATTTTCTACATTTTCTAGTTTTTTGTAGATTTTGTTGGCTTATTAAAAATACATAAATTACAATTATATTTCAAAAATGTAATATCTACAAGTTGCTTATCTGCACATACATAGTTCATACATACATATGTACGAGTATGTGTATTAGCAATAATATATGTTGCAATGTACATATGTACAAGCTCTTACATATGTACTCGTATGTGCTATCTATCAATATCTGAATAGTAAGTATGTTTTACATCCCGTAGCGTTGCCCAAATGCGCCTTTTTCAATGTTGCCCGAGACTTTCTTTGTGCGAAATTATGTAAAAAATTTCTATATACCATACATATAATATGTGGTCGCTGTGGCGTAGTGGTAATGCGTTGGACTGCTACGCAGAGTGTCCGCTGTTTAAATCACGGCACAGGCAAAATCAAAAAAATGAAAAGTAGAAAAATTAATTTTTCTACACAGCACCACCTCTTGGCAGGCAATGGCAAACTTACAAGAGTAAAATTGCTTACGAAAAGCTTTTCACTTCGCCGTTCGGATTCGGCATTAAACTGTAGGTCCCTTGTACAAATATAACACGCACAACATAAGTGGATGCGAAAAGCTCGGCCTAGGCCCTCCATAGGCTGTTGTGCCATTAAGAGTAAGTAAAGTAAGTATACATACATATAATATTTCATTGGCTTCACACTGAGTTTTCGCTTTGGCAAAGTTTTTGTGGTTGTAAAAAGTTAAAAGTTATAGCAAAGAAAAAAAATCAAAAAATTATAATACAACAGCAGTCTAAAGCCTAAAAATATTTTAAATGAAAACTTTATAGATAAATAAAATTGTGAGAATGGTGCATCCTGAGCAACCTAAAGGAACATGAAGTATCCAGTCTTAGTCGAATTCTAGCTTAGTACCAAGGAGAGAATGACAACGAAATAATAAAATGAAAGGCCACCCACCCTATTTAGTTCATTCCATTTTGATCAGATATCTACCAGAACTCTTAATATATTTTTAAAAATAAATATTCGCGACCTTAATTTGCTTAAACCCTAACAAGCAATTTAACATTTTTTTAAGTATGCTCAGAAATGTTTTCAGAAATTTTATTTTAATTTAAATTTTTTGGTGTATGGCTTTAAAATTTTTGGCAGAGATGCAGATGAATAAGCTCAGTTCTAATATTAAGGCTTTAGCAAATGAAGTTAGCAATAAATGAAAAGAAAAAATTTATGGTATAGTGAATTTATGATTTAGTGTTAATCGGCCGACTTCGACCAATTAAGGTGAATAATTATTGGTATTCAATAAAAAAAAGCGAGTAATGTGAGATTTAAAACGAACGGCATATATTTTGCTATTGTGGTGAATTTATGGTTTAGAAGTAATCGAGCTAATTGTGAGAAAATAAGGTGAATAATTACTAAAGGCGAGTAATGTGAGATTTAAAACGAACGGCATATATTTTGCTATTATGGTGAATTTATGGTTTAGAAGTACTTAATCGAGCTGATTGTGAGAAAATAAGGTGAATAATTACAAAAAGCGAGTAATGTGAGAATTCAAACGAACGGCATATATTTTGCTATTGTGGTGAATTTATGGTTTAGAAGTAATCGAGCTAATTGTGAGAAAATAAGGTGAATAATCATTGGTATTCAAAAATAAAAAAAACGAGTAATGTGTGAGAAAACAAACGGCATATAGTTTGTTATTGTAAAGTAATTTTAACTATTGAACTTTTATAACGTTTTATTTATAAAAATAAAAACAAAATGCTTCGCAATAGATAGAGTGAGTGGAATGTGGTGCTAATTGTTGTTTTATTATTATTGTGTGATGTGATTGTGAGCGAGATTGATGTTTCAAATAAAGATAGAGAGAGAGAGAGGGGCTTTTCTATCTTAAAAAAATTACTGCTTCAGTAAAATTTTGATAAAAATTGTTTAATCTCGAAAGAAAGTTTGAATACTTTATTCAAAGAATTCATATGTGCATGCACTTACTTCCTTTGAATTGGTTTAAAGCATGATTATTGATTTAGTAAGTACATAGCACAATACATTAAATACATTTGCATGTAGGAAGAATTTGATTTCATCAATCCCTCCTTGCAAAAAATATTTCCTTTGTACATTTTGTTAAAATTTTCATTTATAATAGAAATTGTCAATATATTTGATTGCCTGTTTGTTAGCTTTGTGGTGTGCTTCCTAGCTGTTGATTCACTTCAGCTGATATCATTCATGATAAATTCGAAAAAATTTCAATAATTCTTTCCTGCTACTTTGACTAGAAATTCATGAGGTAATTGTTTTCTCCTATTACACATGTAGACTAAAGATACAATATATTTTAAGGACTGACTTACCTGATACATGTAGGTTTATGCGGTGCACACATGTGTATGTATATGAATTTGTATGTTTGTATGTCTTATGTATGCAAGCAGCTAATTTCAAATAATAAAATTTCGATTAGATTCAATATGCTTCTGCTCCCAAAATCAGAAATATATGTACTTATTGCTACAATTTTTCTTTTTTGGTGTATTTCTTTTAACATGCGAAATTTTCTCTTTCGCACTTACGGTATTCTTCGATTTTGGTGTTGTTGCTATATGAAATGTGAACTTTACTCTATGACTTGCCATGTGAACGAGCGAGGGTCAGCTTCTTTTTGCAAGTACTCACATTTTTCGTAAGGTTCATTTAACCGTAGCAGAGCGGAAAGAGTGTGGAAAAAGAGAACGTGAGAAGAGAGCGTGGAAGAAGAGAAAGATAGACAAATTATCTGCAGCTGCAGCTAATTTAAAAATGTTTCTTGTTGGGAGCTTTCGATTTTTAGGACGTCCTAAAAATAAGTGGAGTGGAAATGGAAAAAAGGTAGTAAGGAGGGACTATAATAAAATTACCTTTTGAGAGGAGCTAAGCAAAAACATTTTGTTAATATAGTGAGATGTCTCTTTCATAGATTCTTAAAATAAAAGCTTGATTTAACCCTTTCGTCTCGGGAGGTGCACACACGTACCATTGAAAATCTCTAAAAATGTAAATAGCATATTAATCACTTTAAAAGTGCAATATTTGATTTGTAATGCACTTCATAATAAATTTCAATTAAACTTTGCTGATATTCGGCGGTTGATGTCGGCTCCAATTAGAGCTACTACTGGTGCAAGAGGACTGAAAATGCATGACTCAGCTTTAGAGAATACCAATATTGAAACTGTGTTGAGGGCAGCATATAAGAATATTTTAATGAAAGAAAGGAGTTTTTTTTTAATTTTGAACAGTGTTATTCCGTCTATATCTGCCTATTATGGTTCCACTTTCTAACTTTTTTCTAAGAGAAATATTTAAAATATTCCATAAATTAGTTACATTCTGACGTTGTTATTCGAAAGCTGGGTCGAAAGGGTTAACGATGCTATAAAAGGGTTGAAAATGTGCAATAAACCTGAATTCAGCGATTTTCATCATGGAATTTAAACTACACTCACCTTTTTGAAATCTCCCTCCATTTTTTTCTCTGAATGAAAAGATTGCAAATTTGTTTAGTATATATATTTTTTTCCTGTTCATTTTAAATATTATTTAAAATTATGTTTATTACGTACTTATTTAAAAAAATCAATATCCTTACGGCTAACTAACAATCTTTAACTAGTTTTTTTTATTATATGTAGCTTTCTGTTTGTTTTATTTTATTTTATTTTCATTAATTTATTTATTTATTTTGTCTAATAAATGCAGTAAGTTTTCTGTATGTTTTAAACGGTTTTATCTGTTTTATTTTTCTGTGGTTGTTTGTTTGTAATTAAGGTATATTTAAATTTAATTATTAAATTCATTTAAAGTTAAATTACGCTAATAGTTTTATATTTATTATTCTTTTTTTGGGTTTTGTTGGTTTACATCGTGTTTGTTGTTTGTTTTAATTTTAATTAATTAATTAATTTAATATTATTATTTGTTAATTATTTATATTTAAAATAATTATTTTTTAGTATTGTTTTATTTTTGCTATATACAAATATATTATACAAATTTTGCGTGAGCATATTGTTTGTTTCTGTGTTTTTGTTTGTTCGAGTTATTTTCTTTTATATGGGTTCAGCCTTTGTTCGTTGCATGTTCTTCTTTATTATTTGGCGCATTCCACAAAAGAATCAACAAAAAATTCTCAATTACATATAAAATATTAGATAAAAGGGCAAAACTTAACTTCAACCACTTGCCAAAAAAAATAAAAATTCGTTTTTGTTACACATCATTTGGCCGTTTTTATTTTCTCTGTTTGAGACGCCAGTTTTGGTCAGTGTCCTTTGAACTTCACTTTCACATTTTTGAATGCACATACATATGCAAGTATGAATTTATCTATGTCGGTCTGTGTGTGCTCTAGAGCGACGCGACAGTTTGCACATGTTTTGTTTTTACCACGCCAGTGTAGACAGCGCAGTCACCGTTACCGGCTAATTTAACAAGTCTCAATTGTCCTGGGCCAAAATGCATTTTCCATTGTGTTTGCCCTTAATTGCTTTGGCTGACGTAACATTTTTCTGTTTGAATTTCGCTTTGAACTAGTAATATAAAAATTAAAAGTTCAAAGAGGAAACATTTGCCATCTAAATTTTACACAGTGGAGTGTATGCTTCTTTAAACTTTTTCTATCGCTACAATTAATTTTATAATACATTTTCTTCGGTATCGTCTTCATCCATTTCCGATTTATTTGTTATTGTTGTTGCTGTAGCTGTAGCTGAACCTGCTCCTCCCATCGCTTGAGACGTTTTCATCTTTTCATGCACATACATTGCGGCCAGTGCATTAAAACGCGGCCCCCAACTTGTCAAATAATTAAAGTCTTGATTCTCATCATCGGTGCCTGTGAGGGGAGGACCCAGAAACAATAGAGAACATACATAAATACAAATTGGAATTGTTTTTTTTAATTAAAATTTAATTCGATTGAAATGAAAATCTTTATCTATCCGTAATTATTTTTATTTTCACAATCACCTGATGCCAACGAACTCAGCGATTCTGCTATGCTGCCACTGCCTTCAAATGTAAAATTTCGCAAATCATCGAATGGAGGCGCATTTGGATCTTTGTCGAAACGTTTTTTACGCTCTTCCATTAAAAAGCCAACATTCAATTCTTGTCCGGGTAATAGAGTCAAAACGGGATCTAGTTATGACAAATATTAAAAAAAAAAGGAAAGAAAAGTTATTATAAATCTACATAAATGTAGCAATATTCTACGTGATTGTGCTGTTGTATTTCTAGCTACTTATAATAATATCAAATAGACATTGCATGACGTTATTGTACGGTCATTTAAATACATATATATGTATAGTATATATATGTAGTATGGACTAAAAATAAAACAACAGAAAAATATTACTTTTGTAGTACATAACAGTTTGAGTGATAAAGTCTACTGCAAATAAATATGTATCATGCGAGGATAAGTAGGTTAGAGTGAAAGTGTTGAGGTTTGACAAAACGGCGGATCATTGAACCCTTATCTGGATTTTTACTCAGTTTCTTACAAGATTGGTCGTTGGGCGTGATTGTACGATTAAAACGTTGTAAAAAGGGATTTTAGGTCTTTTCATTCTCTAAGGTTCGGAATGGGAATGGAAAATTCCGATAGAATCTCACATCATAACTCAGATCTAAATACAGATCAAAGTTCAGACACAAAATTCAATTTAAACCCAACTCAAAACTAAGATACAATTCAGACAAAAAATCAGCTAAAGATTTAGGTTGGAAGAATTTAAACCAAAAACTCTGAACAAATTCAGGTAAATATTTATGTCCAAAATTTAAATTAAAAAAAGGCCAAACTCAAATCAAAATTCAAAGCAAACTTAGACCAAATTAGAACTAAACTCAGTTCAGAAATCATACTTAAACAGAAATTAAAACAAAAAATCAGACCAAAACTCAAGCTATGTAAATGGAAGAAAATCTAGCCCAAAAAAATGCGAGAGCCAATTAAGGAATAAAACCAAATGCCTTAAGGAATAAAACAAAAACCTTGGGGAAAACTATGGACCGAAAAGGCACCAAAAACCACACCAAATGGGGTTTACTTTTGTATACACTGCTAATATCCCATAGGTGTGGTTTATTCTAAAGAAAACTGTGATGTTCCCTTTTATTTCGTATGCGCTAAATTTCTTTGTAGCAGTTAGAAGAAAGAAGAAAGAACCTGCAGGATAACCTTGGGCGTCACTCCAAGGTACCAGGTGTACAAGTATGGAATCGGCAATTAATGAAAATACACGATTATTTAAGAAAAAATGGCCATTTGTTGGCCCCATTGCTAGCTACACATTTTTCCCATCTCTCTCTGGCAATTTGTGAATGCCTTGCCAAAAAAAAAACTGTTCGTTTTTGAGTCAAACCAATCATCGAGCCATTTTTTTCACATTTTCGTACGAATCGAATTGCTGCTCAGCAAGTACGTGCCCCATTGATGAAAATAAGTTTTAGTCAGAAGGAGCCAAGTCTGGTGAATAAGCCGCATGGAGGAGGGCTTTCCAGTTGTACGCAACTACCAATTCCCGAGTTTGTTTTGTTCGATGTGATGGTGCATTGTCATCAAGGAAAATCACTTTGTGTTGCCTAGCTTGATATTCTGGACGTTTTTGGCGCAAAGCACGGTTCAAATCGGCCAATTGCTGTTGGTAGCGTTGACCAGTAACTGTTATCTGGTCAAACCAGATAACACCTCGCTGATCCCAGAAAACACAGAGCATTGTCTTCTTTCCGAAGCGATTTGGTTTTGCTGTCGATTTGGCTGGTGTACCGGGCTTAACATATGATCGTTTATGTTTGGGATTCTCGAATTAGATCCAGTTTTCATCGCCAGCAACAATTCGATGAAGATATGACTTTCTTTTGTACCTGGCGAGCAACATTTCACAGGTGGTTTTTCAATTTTCTTGCTGTCTTTCAGTCAATTCATGCGGCACCCATCTTCCCACCTTCCAAAATCAATCCCACGGCTTTTAAACGTTGAGAAATGCATTGTTGGGTCACATTTAATTGTTCCGCAAGTTGCTCTTGCATTTGACCATCATCCTCATCGAGTAAAGCTTGCAATTCGACAGCTTCACACTTTTTCGGTGGTCTTCCACGTTCTGCGTTTCTCACATCAAAATCGCCACTTTTAAACTTATTGAACCACTCGTTGCTCTGTGGATTGCCTAGAGCGTGCTGGCCGTAAGCTTCCACAAGCATTCGATGAGTTTCCAAAGCAGATTTCTTCAATTGGAAACAGAAAACCAATGATGTGGGCATATCGTAGTTTGTAGGCACAAAATTCGGCATTTTAACGAGCGGAAAAAAATATGTTGTGGTATTAAAGTTGGTTGTTTATGAACTGTATATTGTTGACACTACTAAATGCGAAGAAATTGCGCCAATGATTTGGTTTGACAGAGTCCAAAAACGGAAATAAAAGAAGATAGAAAAAATAATAAATAAACTTAATGAAAATAAAGAAACAAAAATAAATGTAGACCCGTTGTGACCACAGGATCCCAATAAAGAATTTAAAACTTTATTGGGATCCTTTTTTGCCTAGCTCCACAGAGCTGTCATTATTTGTTTCATATTTGTATACTTGGTATATTGCATTTCCTGATACTGCTGGAATATTGAAGTAGGGTTTAAAATTTAATATCTTTGGTTTAGAGAGACTTAGAGTAAATCAATAAGATTGTATCAAAGGAAAAATGAATTTCTATTGACATCCGATATCTGTGTATGCTATATGCTGAAGCACAGATTCCCCTCTTAACTTCTTGATATGAATGCATACTTACATATGATTGGCATCTTGCATGCAGCAATGTCTGGTGGCATATTGCCTGCAGCTCCAATTGGTATTTGCAATGGTGTAATATCGAATGCGGTCATATCGTCCTCACCGCCACCTTCATCGTCATAGCTGATGACAGTTTCGCGTACATCTTTCTCAGGGCCCGATCGTTTTTTCTTCGACGTTTTACGTTTGCGACTGTATAGAACGAAAATTAATGCCAATACTAGAGAGAAAGAGAGAAAGAGAGAAAGAGATAAAGAGAAAGATACAGATACAGATGAAAATTAACAGATGAAAATTTCATACGAAATTCTATATCGTTTCGGTAGGTAAAAAGAAAATGTTGTAAATATGTTCCAACGTAATTTTCAATATACCTAAGTATAACTAACTAATTGTAAGTTTTAATAACCACTTCAATAAAAATTTGAAAATGAATGGAGAATTGTGTACAAATAACTAAGTAATGCATTAATTATGCCACAAAGAAAATAAAGAAAATTGCATACGCTGCCACTTTTACTTTCAGCATGACAAATATGATGATGATGACAAAGTTTTTGACAAATTACGTAGCGTAGTACGAATAGAAGTAAAAAACGTAAAAGAAGTAACAATCCACTCCAAAAATTCTTCCTTGTTTTGTGCGTTTTACAACTGCAACAACTTTTCATTAATGCTCTATCCACACTGGGCGAAAAAAAAGAAGAAATATTCTATTACCATGCCTACTCGTACAGGATGCAAGTAAATAACTAACGAAAAAAGAAGAAACTTTTGATGCTATGGGAAATGCAAATAAGTACTAGCTTCAATTTACCCACTTACTGATATAATTCTCCTGTTACACTCAGTGCAACAGCAAACACTATCCACGCGGAGTCATACTAAATTCGAGTGGCGAAATGAAAAGCGTTTCTTTAGGCAAGTTATACTCTTGGAGCTTTGTCATTTGGTAGTCAAAAAGTGATGCCATGAAGAAAATTATTTATTTTCTTGCGTACCGGCGCACTTCCAACTAGCCCACGACGAATTAATTAAGTTCCTTAAATACTTATTAAAATCCACTGAAAATTTAATTTAGTTTCAGTTTTTATGTTGTTTTGTCGTGAGAGTGAATGGCGAACTCTAACTGCTTCCAAGCTGCCCCCAAAGTCATGTACGTATTTAGGAGGTGCTGCACATTAAATACTTTCGTGGAGTAAGTAACTACTATATTATCATTTTTCTCATCTTTATTATAATGAAGTATGTATATTGCTTTGGGCTAGTGTGTTTTTTTCTTCTTCTTCTTCTTCTTTTTCTTCTGTGCGTCATATTTGTAGTGGTTGGTATAGAGTGGCATGGTAGTAAAAGTTCTCAAGATTTCCAACATAACTTCAAACAAACTTCAAAAGAAAAAAAAAAAAAAACAAAAATTACACAAAATTATATTTTTGTATGTGCAGCTGGCGCTGTTGCTGTTATTATTACTCATTCTATGACAGTCAGTAATAATCATAGTAGTTGCTGTAGTTGTTGTACTGCCAAAAACTACTAAATCTTATAGTAGAAGTATGAGTGCAAGAAGACTGAAATTTTCTTTACAACCACTTTCAACTAAGCACATGTACAAAAAGTGTGTATTAACTGTCCTCTGTTCTCCTTCCCTTTCTACTGGCACATTCCGCAGCCCCTCCCTCCTCCTTCATTGACTATAACGCACGTGTATAATAGAAGAGAAGAAACTTTTCAAGTTATGTTTCCGTTTTTTTTTTTTTGGTATGTCGAATTGAGCTGTTCGGAACTTAGTTAAGGTGAGGTGGAGAGAAAGAGAGGAAGAAAGTTTTACATAAGTTTTATGCACATTTGTAGTGATTACTTTGGTAAACAAGTGAATTATAATGATTTCGTTGGGAATTTAATTTTTGGGACAAAAGTTACTTTATATGTACCTAGTATCTACTATTCTCGTTTGTCAACTAATGTGTATCGATGTGTGTGTGTGTGAGTGCGTGTGTGTGAATATCATGAAACAAAAAGGACTTCGTGTTGTTTTATTGAATAAAATTAATTTTCAGCTATGCACATAAAAGATTTACAACTTTTTCATTTCTTGTTTACTCAAAGATGTCTGGTTTATGTGTTAAAAACACTGGCGTTTACTTAAAAAGTTTAATATTTTAATAATATAGAGGATGTTTTATAGAGAATCATTCATTACATAATAAAGAGTGTACTTTAGAATTTCTGAGATCCTGCATTGTTGTGACTAGTAAATCAACAATCAAGTGAAATGCTTCCGCCTCGGAAGCATTTACAAAGTCTTATTTATGTGATACAGGAGCCAGAAGTATTTCTGGGGATCTCGATTAATAGTTTATTATGGTACTGTACCAGAAAGTCTTTCGCAACGAAATCAAAATTATAAAACGCTTACCTCGTCCACTTCTGCAACCTCTAGTGATATTAGTTGGTACGTTATATCCATTAAAACTTCAGAGCAATTAAGATTTTTTTTAGGTAGGCGGATCACTGATGAGGAACATGTTCTATCAACGTGGTTATTCTGTGTCATCAATGTTCATAAAACCGAACAAATATACTCAGATTTACAAATTTAACTTAAGTCGGTTTAAGTATTTCAGTAACGATAAGGTTCGCACAAAAATTATGGACCATTTTAACTTAGGTAGGTTTTATCGCCAACTGAGTGTTTTTGCTCACATGGATTGCGATTCACAGAATAGATTTAATGCAAATAGATTTAATACTCTCAGAGTAATTATTTTAAAATTTATTCAGCCACTTCAACATTAGACCAATTAGATAATAATAAAAATATAAGATAATAATATATAAACTACCATTCCATCATGTTTAGTTTTAAATATTCAACTAATTCCAACTCACTTGAGAAACTGTACGATGATCTGTAGTTTTAGGAATAGAATATTCTTATTTTCTGAAGTTCAAAATACAGTTCGTGATTAGTAAGTTTGACCACCTGAAACGAACGATCTGGTATCTGAGACTAGTAGAGTGTTTCGCTATACATTTCCTACTGCGATTGTATGGTATTCTTTCCAGAAAGAGAACAGGCTCTATAAACTTGTATTCTGAAAGCAGCGGGATTGTTCGGTAATTCCGCAATATCATTAAGTTAAAATTTACACCATTTGGGTATGAATTATATGCAGAACCTTATCTCTATTTCATAGATAAATATACGTAGATAAATTATAATAATTTAATTCCTTACATAAATTCAAGATGCTAATACCAGAAGGTTGCAGTAAACAGAAAATTATCAGAATTATCAGAAGATACGTACTTAGTAGTGCCACTTTCCATACAAAAAAGTATTAGGACTAGCTTATAGTGTTATAAATATGACAGGGTTATGAAGAAATTTTAATAAGAATTCAGATTGATAAAACATAATATGGTTAGATGCAGGAAATATAGAAAAATTATAAAGGGTGTTTTTTCTAAAAGTATGGTTTTCAATCTGGCAATACTTTTTACGGAGTTGGTTTTTTGACAGCAGCCACTTGATTTATGCTCAGTTTGGTTTGCCATTTCATAATGAATAGACTTACACTTGAACAATGTTTGCAAATTATTGAATTTTATTATCAAAATTCGTGCTCTGTGAAAAATGTGTCTGTTATCGCCAAATTGTCTTCAGCGACAATGTTAATTTTTGGCTCAATGGATTCGTGAATAAGCAGAATTGCCATATTTGGAGTGAAGACCAGCCAGAGTTATTCAGCAGCTACCAATGCATCCCGAAAAATGCACTGTTTGGTGCGGTTTATGGTCAGCGATACGGTCAATGGAGAAAGGTACCAGTACCGTTCGATGAAAACAGACTTTTTTTTGCCGAAAATGCAAGAATTGGACTAGGCCAACATGTGGTTCCAACAGGTCGGTGCCACATGCCACATGCCACATGCCACACTGCACGCGAAACCATGCATCAATGGAAAGGCGAATTTTATGAGCAGTTAATGTCACGTTTTAGTGTAGCCAATTGGCTTCCAAGATAGTGTGATTTGACCCCGTTAGACAATTTTTTGTGGGGCTATGTTAAGTCTCTTGTCTATAGGGACCAGCCAAACACAATTACTGCTTTGGAAGCCAACATTGAACGCGTCATTGGTTAGATTCCCGCCGAAATGTGTGAATAATGTGCAACAACTTGAAGCGTAGCCGCGGGCAACATTTAAGTGAAATTATCTTTAAAAAGTAAATGGCAGGAATTGACTTATCGAACCAAATAAAAATTTCCTTCACTTTTGTAAAATTTCTGTAATTTTTTTCATTTTCAAAAACTAAGCCCTTATAAAAATCACCCTTTATATACAGCTACTATAAATAAAATAATATAGTTAGATATAGTATGTAAGCCGTTTCACCAGGGTACTAATGGATCTTAAATCAGGGTCGTTTTGGATGTAAACTTCTTTCTCTCTACTCCTTCAAAATCGTTGAGTATTTGGAAGTACTACAGAAGTTTTAAAATAAATACTGCAAATCTTAAAAAATGTAATAAATTTAAACTTTGATTCAAGACTTTAATCATGGCTGTTTCTTATACATTGCTATTTCATTTTTAACTTACATAAAGTACATAACTTGCTATCCGACCTCCGCCACTAAAGTACCTACCTAGCTAGCTATTATCAAACTATATTGTTATTATTATTGTTTTTTTTTTTCTATAATATGCAGCATATCCGTAGTGTACATTCTATGTACTTTTATTTCAGTTATTTATTTTTATTTTTTTTTTTTGTGTTTTTATTTTCGCTATATTTAATTACCTTCATTAAGTGTAAATAACGTTTTGTGTTTTTTTGTCTTTCCTTTTCTTTGCTTTTTTATTCATGAGTTGTTTTTGCTTCTACTGAATTCATTTTATTTTGTATCTTCAATTGAGCTCACTTGCTGCTGCTGTTGTTGCTGCTGATATACAAACTTCAATCTGCCATAACAGAAACGTCTACGTGTATCTTCTTTAACTGTCTCTCTATGAGCTAAAGTACCCTGAAACATATCGGCCTAGCCTTATACTAGACCGCGAGAGACCACAATTTGATCCATGTCTAGTTCAAACATATGAGAACAGACTAGTTGTTTTTATACAGGCTTGTCGTCGGACAGGACCAGAACCATTTTGTGGCACAAGAAACTAAATAAAACTACCTATTATTTTTATTTTTAACAAATAAAATTTATAATAAATTTTGTGAAGATTACTGGGCTCGAACCAGTGACTGTGGATTATGAAGCAAAAGAGTAATTAGGTGATATGCACGAGCATTATACGTACGATCGTCTTAAAAGCAATATGTATTGTAAAGTAGCGAGCAAAGTAAATAAAAAAAAGAATGCGATGCGTTCGCTGCTTTACAGCTGCTTCAAAGATTCAATGTATAGCTCAGATAACTAACGCGTGTATACCCTAGTATGTCAATCATATCTATCGAATACTTAGTCGTCGTATGATAAATTTGTTGTGGCGGTGTTATTATAATTAATTTTTAACAAAAAGAATACAGAATATACTGCGTATAAAACAAGTTTTCTCTTTGGTGTCAACAAGAACGATATATTTGGTATCATCAGCCTGGCCATGCCTAGCAATACATTGTACTAGTCTTTGCACTAGTAAGCGAGGACTAGAAATATATTTCAAAATCTGCTGTTGGTTGCAGGATACTAACTATGGGTGAAGCTTTTAAGTACACGCACACATTTATATAAAACGCACTCAAACGCACTCAAACGCACACATACGCTACTCTCCTCTCACTCTTCGTGAGTACGCATTGCTATTTACTGTCAGCTCTCTGGCCATCGGATAAGGACTATTCTCTTTTACTCTTGTTGTTCTCCATCTTTCAGTTGTGCGTTTATTTTTATTTTTTTCTCTACTGTTTTCCGTTCTTTATTCTGCAGATTATACTAAATTACAGTTCAGCGAATTTTAGAATGTACAATAACAACAACAACAACAACAACAACAACAACAACAACAACAACCACAACAACAAATAATTAATGGTACACGCTTACTTTGGTTCGTTTGTTCTCTCATTTTCTCGTTGCTTGTTTCATTTTGTTTGTTATTATATTTTTCGTTTCTGTGTTTTTTGTTTTTTTTTTTTTATTTTATGGTGTTTATTTTAATTTACAGCTCAATTTTCACTTAATAAAACTTGACAAAGGACATCGCAAATTGTTCGCAGGCTTTGTACACAGCTCTACGAATGAGTGAAGTACGCGAATGTCTTGACCCTAAAATTGTATTTATAAGTGAGCCTGGCACAGAAGTAGAAGAAGAATTGTAGCTAATATTGTAGCATTGTGGTTGCGGTTAGTGATTATCTTATTTTGCTTTCTTCTATTTCGTTTTATTGTGTGGTTGAGCGGTAATTGAAAAAACCCGCTATTTAATTAGGTTTACAATTTTGGAAAATTACAATTTAGTAATTTTAGAAAATTTGTTATGTATTAAATTTTTGTATTTCCACAAAATTTGTATTTAAAAACACTTACGAGATTAGTATTTTCAGTTTGGTAAGCACGCAAGTTCTTAGTCATCATCGTGGCATCAGTGTTAACTGTTTTATACTTTGCTGTCGATTCTGAGAGCAGGCAAAAATCAAGTATAAGTGCAGTTGGCCTTTTGAAACTTTAGGTTTCCTTTCTTTTTTGCAATATCTAAAGGATTCCTGTTGAACCCACGGAGAAGTAAGAAATATAAATCCACTAAAAGACCCTCTTTGGAAGAGTGGTGCTATATTTTACTGTAAAAGTAAAAAAAAAAACTATCTAGTATGAAAAAGTGCAGCATGCGATATTTCAGTTTTCCAACAATGCTTTTCAAATACTTTTATTAATTTAATATATTGACTGATGGCAAATCTAAAAGAGTAAAAATTGCCTATGAAAATCTTTTCGCTTCGCCGTTCGGCTTCGGCATTAAACTGTAGGTCCCTTCCATTCATGTACAAATATAACACGCACAGCATGCGTGGATGCGAAAAGCGAAAAGCTCGGTCTAGGCCCTCCATGGGCTGTTGTGGCGTTAAAAATAAGTAAAGACTGATTGATACCCGATATCAATTGATGATTTCTGATTACGATTTGAATTGAAATGTTCGACTCTTGAAATCCATTTATCAATTTTGAGCATAAATTGACACCTTCTGAGTTTAATTTGACTAGCCTGAATTAAAAGTGTAGTCTTTCGAATATAATTTAACCATCTGAGATTGACTTGACTGGCCTGAATTAAAATTGTGTTCCACTGAATTCCATTTGCCGAAATTGATTACAAATGAAACTTTCACTTTCTGCAATCGATTCGATTCTACTGAATTTAAATTGGCTCCTACTGAATTCCATTTGAAGATTGACGACAAATTTCCTTTTCCTTGTGTGAATTCAAATTTATTACTTCTGAGTAACTGCCAGTAGTAGCTGTCTTTCGGTAAAGTGTGTGTGATTTAAGTGCCCAGTTCCAACGGGCACCGAACATTTTGTATTTAAAAATTTGGAGTTGTAGAATAAGAGCCACGCCTACTGGTACATTTTCGCTCGTTTCTGTGTAGTGGGAAGTATATTTTATTGACTCTCTGATAGAAAGGCAGACATTTAGTTATATATTAAAATTATTTGAGTTTTTAAGATAAATCTTTCTTTTTCCACTTACTTACTTTACTTTTAATGGCACAACAGCCCATGGAGAGCCTAGGCCGAGCTTTTCGCATCCACTCATATTGTGCGTGTTATATTTGTACATGAATGGAAGGGACCTACAGTTTAATGCCGAAGCCGAACGGCGAAGTGAAAAGATTTTCATAGGCAATTTTTACTCTTGTAGGTTCGCCAGTAGGCCTGCCAAGAGGTGGTGCCGTGTAGAATAATTATTTTTTCTACTTTTTGATTTTGCCTGTGCCAAGATTCGAACCCCGGACACTCTGCGTAGCAGTCCAACTAAGAAAGCTTTTTTACAAAATTTTACTATTAAAATATTAAGTAATAATCCCTAATTTCAATTTTCCTGCTCCATTTCAAGACATTGAATGTCTCACTGATGAGTCAGTCAATTAGTCAAAACTCAATTTTCCTGCCCCAATAATTTGGTGACTCAGTGACTCCCTAATGAGTCAGTTGATCACAGCTCTTGCGTGAAGAGAAACTAAAGGATTTTTACACATTATATTTGTTCTGGCATTTGTTATCTGCTATTGCATTTTTTTCCCGATGTGCAGATAAAACTTTGTTTTTCAGAATTAAGTTCAATTGGGAATTGAGTGAAATAATACCAACGTTTGTATGTATTTTGTTTAATTTAAGCTTTATGTTTTTTCGTTTCATGTTGTAATAAGAAACTCTTAAGTCCTGCTGTCTTGTATTTTCAAATTGTCATTTGTTGTCAGTTTTTTTTACTTAGTTGCTAAGCAACACAAATCAATCATCATGATAGTTTTGGATTGATTTCAACGACTTTAAATTCAAATCTGAAATAATTGTGAAGGAAAATAAATTCATTACGTGAACAAAATAACAACAACAAAAATAAATATAAACTTAAAATGTGGTTTGAATCCTTAAAAAATTTCAAAAGCTGTTATAAATCAAAACTTTTTTCGCTGTTCAAAAAAAAAAAATATATTTATTTTACATGTTGAAACCAATAAAACAAATGTGTAAATAATCGGCTTAAACGCAAATACAAAATCAGATAAAAAAATAAATAGCTATAGGTGAAGTATTAGCTTCAGGTTTTTATAATTTACTGCTCCATATTTATATACTTACTTAATATAATAATCAAGCATACAAATATAGCGCCCAAAGCGCCCATGCTCAATTTCAAACGTTGACCTTCCTGTACAAGTTCACAATTTTCACCCCAATAACCTTCGGGGCATATGCAGCGATAACGTAGGCGTGGCTCAAGATTAATGCAAGTGGCACCGTTGAGGCATGGCAAGTCAAGGCATTCATTACGATCGACACAACCTTTGGTATCCGGTGACATGATGCGTCCTTCGCTGCAGCTGTGAATGTGTGTGTGTGTGTGGGGGTGCGGAGAAAACAATTGGAATTAATAATTAATTAAAATTTGCTCATATAGTATGTACATACATAATAAAGGGAAGTAATGAAATGAAATTCAACTTAAAAGTATATACAACATGGTTGAAATGAAATTAATCATTAAATGACTTTGTTTCTTTGCTCTCTACAGGCATGAGTAAAAATCCTGCCGGATAATAGCGTATATAATGCAAACAAAAACGAAAAATAACAGCCGCTGCCAACAGCCATTAAATACACGAAACAACAGAAGTTGCAGTTACTGATGCTGATGCTGATGCTGCAAGCTGCAAGCTGCATGCACTACAGAGTTCAGAAATTAAAAGCGAATTAAAGCAACTGCACAGAAAGTGTGTAAAAAGTAAAATATAAATAAAGCCAGCTACAAACTGCGTAGAATTAAACAGAAAAGTGTACAAACTCCAAGGAAATAAAACCAAAGAGGAAATAAAAAAAGAACTACTGTGTGAATGAATGTGGTTTCTTTGCTGGAGAATTAAATTAAATAAAATTTAATGAACCTTACTCACTGCTGATTGCAATGTGTATACTTAGAATTTAGTAAGTTAGAAGTGTGTATATTTTTCGAAAAATTTCTATAAATTTAAAAACTTCGTTTCTGGTTTTAGTTACTCGAGAAAAGTTTTTAGTACCTGATGCGACTTCAGGTACTACTATGTAAAACACTTAAAACACCCTCTAGAGGTGTGTGTTCAAAGAAGCTGTGTACTTGGATATTAGCTGCAACTAAGTACTTATGTACAATGTACTGTATTAAGTAGTACAATTTTGTTAAGGATAGTAAAGAGATATTTCTTGTAGTTTATCATTTATAGGCTAAAAACTGAAAAGTTAACACTTCTTTTGATTCTAGACACTAAAACACTCTCTAGAAGTGTTTTCCGGGCATGATACTTAGGACGTTAGCCACAACTTTGCTGAACACAGAGAAAACAAGTTCTGTGTCTGTTTTTAGTTATAGCCTTTAACCGAAAATATGAAGAAAGTTTTAAGCAACAATTTTGCTGAAGTCAGTACAGAGGAATTCTTTGACGTCTTCCAGTAATACTTGGGTCTTTCTAGAGGAAAATACTAGCAACTATATTTACATAGCTAACAATTTAATAATATTTCTCCAAGAACTTCTTTCTATTCTGCCTTCTGCATTACAAAATTGAATCTTTTCGAGATTCAACTGGCTTCATAACCCATTTCTGTTTATTAAACGAAATTACGAAAAACATAAATTAATTTAGATCGAATATCATTTTTGAAGGTATTCAAATACCGTATGCGAACCTGTATTTCCTGTAGCATTTGAGTCCTCTTAAGACCTTTATCTATTCTGCAGTGTTACTTCTCTAATTCTCTATCTCTCTCTCTCTCTCTCTCTTTCTTAACTGGTACTTAAATTCACACAAACCGCGGCAGATTCAGTTACAATTTAATTTCTTTTCCATTTTACCATCTCAAGAGTATTGTCTGTCAACAAAACACTCCATATTTCTAGTGCTAAAATTTGGGAACGAAACGATAACAGAAAAGAATTAACTAAAAAGGAAAAAAAGAGAAATTTCCTTATCATACATTGACAATTTCTTAAATAAACAAAATGTCATAGCATCTGCGGCAACAATTTTTCTCCTACTCAATTTCCTTTTGTTACTAAGTACAAACATATTGAGCAGAAACAGCAGCAATGATGGCCACATTGTGAATGGTATAGACATACATACATCTACAAATGTCGTTACACACATACAGTATACATGTGCATACTCATATATTTGGATGTCGGTGTGTGAAGAACTGTGAAATGAAAACTTGAACATAGTGCAAACATTTTCCACATCATTAGTTCGTTGCAGTCAGTGCATTGCGGAACACAAAATTCTGCGCATTTTCGAGCCAATTTGCATTTTACACCAGAGTTTTTTTTTGTTTGTTTTGTTTTTCTTTGTTATTACAATATTATTGCGGATACGCTTACTGAAATGCTCGCGATTGTGTATGTGTTCTTAACAGTAACAAGGCAGTAACTTACAATTTTGACAGTAACATTTGTTTGCAATTTTGCGTAATAATATTAAGTAATGTAAGTGTAACAAGTTACATTTATATTTTCTAGTAGGTTTGATAGTTGCAAATAAGGCTAGTGCATGGATTTGACCGGCATTATAAAACACATTATTACTGAATTGGGAACCAACAAAATTAATATTTGACGAATGAACGTGTTGATTCACAATTATCGACACCACTAAAGCTTTCCAATGGTTTCTGCATTGTACTTACATAAGAATCACTTTTTTATTTTTTTTTTATTGAAATACAATAATAATAATTAACAAAAGTAAGTTAATAATTAGCCACATTTCCTATCACAGCGACTGGTCATACGAGTATGTGACCAACGAGCTGTTTACATTGAATGCTTAGAGAATGTATCAATAAATTCTAAAGAACATTATTGAGTGTGCTGCACAAAGGCTTAGTGCGATGTAATCGTCTCCGCAAGTTTCTTCTATCCCGTAGCTTTACATTCTTCTTCATTCGAGTCCTGGCGTAGTCTTTCTGGATGAGATCTTGCCAATTTGCCTATTTCTGCAGTTATACTTAGTAGGCACATTTAGGTCACGGTGAAGGTCACTGTTTCTTATGTACCACGGGGCGTTGGCTATAGAGCGGAGCAATTTGTTTTGAAAACGTTGGATAATGTTTACATTACTTATCTTAGCACAGCCCCAAAGCTGCGCACCATATAACCAAATAGGTTTTAGTATTTGTTTGTATATACAAAGTTTACAATGTACAGACAGAGTAGAGTGTCTGCCTAGGAGCCATCGGAGATTTCGCAGCCTGATTTCAAGCTCAGCTTTTTTAATTTTAATGTGCTCTTTCCATTTGAGCTTGGCGTCTAAGGTCATGACTAGGTACTTGGCATTGTTTGAGTATGGTATTTAGATACCAGATATGTAAATAGGTAAGCGTGAAACCGTTTGAGTCGTAAAATCTATATGGGTAAATTTTGAATGATTTAAAGCAATTTTCCATTTTACTGTCCAATTTGCTATTTTATTAACAGCATTCTGGAGTTGTTGCGTTGACTCAGCTTCCGTATTTGCCAATGAAAGAACAGCAAATGTGGCTATAGTAGCATTTTCTAGAGGTGGTATATCCCATGTATAAAGTAAATACAAAATTGGTCAGAGTATGCTGCCTTGTGGGACTCCCGCTTTGATGGGCTTAAGTTCAGAATACTGATTTTCATATTTTACTCGGAAAAATCTATCGAATAGGTATGATTCCAATATATCGCAATAGTTGGCTGGGAGCATAGTTCTTATTTTTTTTAATTAATCCTGCGTGCCAGACTTTATCGAAAGCCTGTGCAACATCGAGGAATACAGCAGAGCAACTGTTTGTATCTTCAAAGCATTTTTCAATTATGTTTGTGATTCTATGTATTTGTTCAGTAGTTGAATGCTTTGCCCTGAATCCAAACTGGTGCGATGGAATAAGGTGAGATCTTTCGATAATTGGTTTGAGACGTTGCAGCAAAACGTTTTCAAATATTTGTGATAATGTTGGTCTTACCAATATATGGTCTTACCAACATTATCAAAAAAACATAAGAATCACTGACAGAGTGTCCGAGGTTCAAATCTCGGCACAGACAAAATCAAAAAGTAGAAAAAATAATTTTTATACACGGCACCACCTCTTGGCAGGCAATGGCAAACCTACAAGAGTAAAAATTGCTATGAAAAGCTTTTCGCTTCGCCGTTCGGATTCGGCATTAAACTGTAGGTCCCTTGGATGAGTGGATGCGAAGAGCTCGGCCTAGGCCCTCCACGGGCTGTTGTGCCATTAAAAAATAAAAAAATAAACAAAAAAAAACAGAATCACTGACTCATTGTTTTTTCTATGAACCTTTCTACTATGTCATTGTCTTTTCTAACTTTTAAAATAAATTAGATTAGATTAGTTTATTACATACAGTAGGTTAACGATATGTTTCCTGACCTGCCAATACATTTGTAGTTAGCTCTCCTGGAACTATCTCACCAAGACCTTCACTAACCTAAAAGTTTGAAAAAGGTTAAATACACCTTATTCCAGCATGACCGAACTTAGAATCTTCAAAATTCCTTATGATATAACTGAGATTAGTCAGCAAGTTATCTTTACGATGAAATATTGCCTATCTGTCATAATATTTTCCAACAAAAAACCATAAGCCACACAAATCAATAAGTCAGCAAGCATTTCAGTTCGAATAGATTTCGTGAGCAAACATAAGATTGATTTTCTTTTTCAAGTATTTTGTGTATTAGACTCTATCTAAAGGGTAACGAACAGGCATAAAAAATGGAATTTTTGCAGCTATGAAAATAAACATAGAAAAAATGAAAAATTTAGTATTGAGAATATTGAAGTGGAAGCAAAGAATAAGGGGAAAAACGACCTAAAACAAAAATAAAAAGTTTAAAAAACCAACAGAAAACAACACACCGCATCCACAGTAAAATCAATTAGAGAGTCAAGATTCCTACTTACGTGCATTCATATTCATTCCATAAATCAACACAATCGAACGGATCTGGGCAGATAACATTCGAACATGGACGATTCGAGGGGCAATTACGTTCTAAATTTCTGGCCATTGTTGCTTGACCCCACTGGGTGCCATTCATCGATGGAGGCAATGGTAAATGTTTGCCATCAAGTCTGTAGCGCGCCGATGACCAGCCACCGCCCGAGATGCAGAGATGAAAGTTGGAAAAATATAAAAGCAGAAAAAAGAAGAGACATGAGAAAAGCAATAAAACAAAAATATATATAAGTATTTAATCGATACTGTGGGCAGAAATAATAACAGCAAAGAGTGCAGACATTAAAGCAGAATCATTGAGCAAGGTTCAGTTGTGTGTGTGTGCGTTGTGTAATATTGAGGTAGGTTTCCATTGAATCACTGCAGTCACGTCATGCAATCGTGCAGAAGACTGAGGCTTTTTCACTCAATCAAGTGAACGAAATGTAATTATGAAGCATCAACACACACATACACACGGGATAGTGTTGCTGCATGAGTACCTTCTTCATGATTCTTAATGTTGCTGTAACTGTTACTGCATAACTTCTGTTTACTTACTCTCACACAAGCACCTACACACACCGACCGACTCTCAGCAAGAAATTAATCATCTCACGCACAATGCACAATGCACAACACTCACTCAACTCATCTCCACTCCACTCAGCACAAGACTCACCTGATGTCATCGAGGCAGCTCTTTTGAAAATCTGATTGTACTTCAAACGTTTTAACGCCCGTATACTCGGCTTTGCCGCCCGCATAGACACCCTCTTGCTTGTCAATCGACAACCACTGATGGCCATCGTAATTAAAAGTCTCATTGTAACGCCTACCCTCGCCGCCGTCCACTTCGAGTATGGCCGCCGAACCATAACGATTAACTCGCACCACATGCCACTGCCCGTCATTCACGGCAATTGCATTTAGCTGCAATTGTTGTTCTTCGGCGCGCAGCGAGTTCAGATTGTAACGAAATTGAAGGTGTCCTTGCTTCAGTTCAAGTATGGCATATTCACGCTGATGCTGATCGCTCACGCGGAAGAGCTCACCCTGTTGTTCGCGTGTGCGAAATCGCAACTGCAACTGTGTGCTGAAACGGTCCGGCTCAAAGCTGAGTGCGAACTTGACGTAGCTTTGCTGTTTGAAGGTGGTTGGTATGGTGGGTAAATTGCAGGTGGGACCCATCCAACCGGGTTGGCAATAGCACTTGGCCTGCACGAGACTGGCAACACAATTACCTTGCTCCCAGCAGCGTGCAGTGTGTTCGGTTTTTAGGCAGACCTCATCGGTTTGCGGGCACGCGGGATAGCTGTTGCGTGAAAGCGCCGGAAATGCTAAATCGTAGTGCTGAGAGTTGTGCACTACGTTACGTATGCAACCGTCGAAACCTTTCGACGTGAACGCATACTGCCAATGGTAGAGAGACTGGTCGAAATGCTGGCGATAGAGTCCGCCCAATTGTAGCGGTACATTGAGATTGAGCTCTTCACTAAACGGTGGTATTTGACCGCGTGCCTGACATGAGTTGTCATCGAATTCCGGTGCGGTACCGTCTTCCATTTCGTAAACTTCAGCCGTACGACAGAAGTCTACAATCATGCGCACATTTTCGCTATCCCAGAAGATGTCCAAGCGATGCCATACACCGTCGTTTAGCGTCTTTTTTGTCTTGACACGCAGCTCTAGAGAGCCGGAGCCAAAGTCGATTAGTAGCCGCGGGTAGCCCTGCTCCAGCTCGATAGCTATGAAATCGCTGAGCACGGGTTCGTTAGTTTTCGGTGGAACTATCGGCCCATTGTATAGTATTAAACCGTCCGCTTCGTTGGTGATAAGCTCTAGACTTAAATGCGATTCGGCGCACAACTGCAGCGCCGGATACCAAGCCCAACCATTGCCGCGAAAACTTCGTGCCGTCTGTTGGCAACGCGGGCCGTTGTATCCCACCGGACAGGCAACGCACTTCGGGCCGTTACGCGTTTCCACACAGCGTCCGCCGTTGAAGCAATGATGCGAGCGACATGTATGTTCTTTGCTGTAGTTTCGCGCTTTGCATACACACTCTGTGCTAATGTCCAAGCGTATGCCCACCAGCGCAGTCTTGTTCGCATTCACCGTGTACGGTAATTTATTGATATTGACATTGTTGGCACACGAGCCCTCACAGTGTCGCTGCTCGTACAAACACTCTTCGATACCCACCATGGTAATGTTGAGGCCCACCTCTTTTTCGATTTCTTCGCGATGCATCAACACTATGCCATTTAAGCGTACCGCCTTAAAGTACGGCTGCTGTGTTGCAGAACGCGCTGCAAAGTGTACGTCGGTCAGCAGTAGCGGCTGCTCCGATTTCAGCTGCACACTAAACACATCCACATTCTCACGAGCAGTATAAAGTAACTCAGCTAATTTGTCACGGAATCGCTCCAGCTTCGAACGTTTCAGCTTATGCTGTGTGTAATCCCATACACGCACAAAATCTTCATCACTTATACCCGACAGGCGCATCGAGCCCGCCTGCTGCACCGCCTCGTGTGTAATATCGCGCACCCACACCGTCATATTCGCCGGTACATCGACCTGCCCTTGTTCGCGGTCGTAAACCTTGAAACGCAATTGATAGCGACCACGACGCGTGCCCGCACGCATCATCACCAAACCAGTGTCCGTATCGAGTTTGAAACGTTGATGCTCTTGCGCTTCCCAATAGTATTTCTTATCCGGCACATCCCAATCGTCCAAGTCATGCACGTAGACGCGTCCAATTTGCGTATCTTGCGATTGTCCTTGATAATTGTAGACGATGATGTCCTTGCTGCCCGGCAGCATTTTATTATCATTCACATCGCCAACGATGACGGTTAGCGTGCTGGTGCCGGTCATGGGCGGCAAACCGTTATCCTTAATTTCAATGGGAATGAGGTATGCCTTTTGCTGTTCACGGTCGAAGGGACGCAGCGATGACACAATGGCAATACCGTTGCCATTGTCACCTCCTATCACACCAGCAAGCCACGGAGCGAGAGCGCATGAGGTAGCAAGTGGAAGCGAAAATAAGTTCAGTTAATTTCGTTGATGGACAGACGCATTAAAGTGGATTCATGTTGTTCGGTGGAGTAGCAGCACGGAGGAGTTGAATATTTATTTTTCCGCGTTGATTGTTGCGTATGCAATGAAATGAAAGAAAATGGAAGCAAAACCAAAAATTCAAAACAAAAAAAATACATTCATACTAATAAATTTGGGTTTTGCGTTAAGTGGAAAACACAACAACAGTAAAAGTGTTTGCACTGTAATTGTTTTAATTATTTGACCTATTATCAGCAGCAGCAGTACGAAACTGTACAGTAGCTCTAAACTGTACCAGTATCACGTGGTTAGTTTATGAACATTTTGCGCTTAAGCTAAGTGCTAAACTCGAGAAATGTGTTTACGCTCGAGGAGTGGTTTTTGTTGCGTAAACCACGAGCACATCCACGCCACTAGTCGATGTTGAAGTTGACGTTTTCGGAAAGTTTTATTTAAACAAAAATAATTGGATGTTAAGAAAAGAGTGTGTATTTTGTAACTTGAGGCTATAAGCAATTAATTCGGTAACAAATGCGACTGGTGACGCTGAGCAAACACGTTCGAGTACTTAGTGGAAAACGGATGTCAATTAAATATTATTGAATAATCTTCTATTTGTGGTTGTGAATTTCTAAAGCAAAAATGGCAATGGCTTCCCCTAGATAGAGGATTGACAAATAAGTTTTAATTCAAGTTAAAAGTTTTAATTTTTTTTTGGTATTTTTATTTTCGAAATAAAAATTGTAATAATTTTGAAAGATGCAAATCGAGCTAGGAAATTTGTCTCTAGCATAAACATTTTCGTATTGCTTTCAGTTATAGAAAAATATCAAGGACTTTCAAATGCTGAAAGCACAGATTTATTGAATTTTATTTTGTTCGAGTATGAAAGGAAGACGGGATTAAACTGAACAAAAACGAAAGGAAAGGAATATGTGAGGTATCTGGTAATCTGGTCCCTGAGCCATTGGAAATGATAATAAACATTCTAAAGCTCGAACGGTTTGACCACTTGTCCAGTGAATAATTCAGTGCTCTAGTGGAAATAAAATCAACCGGCTAGTGATTTTCATTTGTGTTGTGGTATGAACTCTCTATGGATTCCAATCAATTGATTGTTACTTACTACTCTAAAAAATAACTCATTGGATGGTCTTCATTCACGACTGGTTGTTTTGGCAATGAAGAAAAACACAATAGGAGGGACTCCTAAACAGAGTGGCTCTTCACAATAACAAAACCATTGAGCTCGAGGATGAGCTGTGAAATTATTAATACTGAAGGACTCATCAACTGTAAACTGTATATTTTGGGTGCACACTTTTGCACCCAATTTTGGGTTAGATTTGTTATTGCAACGAAGCTTTACATTAGACACTTCACTTAATCGTAAATACTTCAGAGTTCGTGATCTTAAAGAGAGCACATGCTGCTGATATCCATCACTCTTAAATGAACTATAAAAGTAGGTATATACTCACGTCTATCTTGTTCCACTTTAAAGCTCGACCGTATAACATCGCTGGCCAGTGGATCCAAGCGAAAACTGAACGGCCCTGCATTGCCGCGCGCCCTATCATCCGCATCCTTTGCAGCGATGTCGATAATTTTACGCGGTGAAACATTTTCCGGTATCACGGGACGGTAGTGCTTTTGAAAGATCGGCGCATTATCGTTAACATCTTTCACTATAACTGTCAGCGTCGCCGTAGCAGTACGTGGTATATTGCCATCATCCTCCGCTAAAATTTGTACAAAATGTCGATCCATTGTTTCACGATCGAGTGGCCGTTGTATGCTTACCGCCCCCTTCGGGCTTATAGCAAATTGACGTTTTTTATTTGTGGCGCGCACTATCCGATAACGTACACGACTATGACCACCGTGATCGGCGTCGGTGGCTTTGAATTGTTCGAGAATCGTGCCGACCTTGGTGTCTTCATAGATGGCCACTTCAATGTGATCGCGCTCGAAATGCGGTACATTGTCATTGATATCACGCAGCTTCACCACAACCCATGAGTATGCTACATGATATTTATCACTATCACTATCGTCGCCCATGTCATTGACTTGAATGCGAAAACGAAAACCACTACTCTGCAGTGGATCCTCATAGTCGAGAGGTTGAATGATTTTTAAGGAACCCGTACCGTCATTATTTCGCACCATGACGAATTTCTCTGCACCAAAACCGCTATTCGCCACGACTTTATACTGAAACGTATTCGTTTCGTCTTCATCTTGTACGGTGACAGTGAGTATGGGCGACTCGGGGATGACGGTGCCATTTGTTTCGTCGACTTCGGTAAACCATTCGTCTTTGGTGAATTGCGGCGGCATATCATTCAAGTCTTTTACACGGATGGATGCGGTACCAGTACCTGAAAACGAATTTCAATTCGCTTACATGCACACAGGCACACAGAAAACGCATCGACACTTACCTTTTAAGCCACCACCATCCATTGCCACCACTTGTATTGAATAGTCTGGTGTACGCTCACGATCCAAACAACATACAGCCGTTTTTATGACACCCGTTTCGGGCTCAATTTCAAATATTGCCGCGCCAGTCTCCTCTTCAATCACATTCTTCTCAATCGAATAGATTAGTTTGGCATTTGTGCTCTCATTTGGATCATCGTAATCAATGGCAGACATTGTCATTACTGGCATGCCAGCTGTGCCATTTTCGGTAATGTTGCCAAAGTAAATACCTTGGGGGAATTGTGGTGCATTGTCATTGATATCCTTCAAATTTACTTGGATATCAGCATAGCCGACAAGTCCCTCACCGCCTTCATCCTGTGCAAAGACTGTGAAGCGCCATTGTGGGCGTCCATTGGGCTGATCACGGTCGAGTGGCTGCAAATGGGAGAAGAAAATAAAGAGGAAGTGGAAATTAGATTCTGCTCAGTGGCGATACTTGCCAATAAGTATGTGAACATTCATTTCAAGTGCCCATGGTTTGTAAATATGTGACGAGTTTCTTGCCTCTAAGTAATTCATTTATGTGTGTCTATTATCGAAAGGACTTGCATGAGTTGTGTTTGCTTGAGGCTTTAAAATTATATTGAAATGTTGGTAGTTTTTCATCAAAACCATTTATTGTTTTTGTTTTTTAATATAATCGTACAAGAAAGTAGTACTTATTTAGAATTTTCAAATGTTGTTGATAAGTACTTTTAAACAAAATAAGCTCGAAGCCTCCAAATAACAAGCAAAATTTGACAAGCTATATTCAAGAACATGCAGTCCATTGAATGCGTCTTCATACCTACAAAAAGTTAATACTTGCTTCGTTCTTTATTATACTTCTGTCTTGGGCTTACTCAAACACATTTACGAATACATACTACATGCATGTGTTCTATACATAAATTCCTTAAGTTAGCTGTCAAATATGCCAAAATCGTTTGCTTATACTCGTATGCAACTGCTGATGCATGTTGTTGCAAAAAGTTGCAAAAGAAAACTTTATTGCTACTACAAAGTGCTACAGTGTGCTTGCTCGCTTTTGTCTGTTGCCGTTGATGTTCTTGTTTTCCTATTTTGACAGTATATATGTGTTTTAATTGGGAATTGAAATTTGAAATAAATGTGCTCCGTTTAAAGTCGGATCAAAGAGCATTAATTTACAAAAACGAACATCATGTTTCGAAATTGTATTTGGAACAAAATCTTGAACCGACACAAAAATTTAAATCTGAATTTGAAACCTGGAATCTTGACCTGAAACGTAAAACTAAATCTGCAGCTCAAACCGGAAATCTGCAACTGAAGTTTGAAACTGAAACTTGAAACTGAAGCTTGAAACTGAAACTTGCAACTGAAACTTGAAATGGAAACTTGCAACTGAAACTTGAAATTGAAACTTGAAACTGAAACTGAAACTTGAAATTGAAACTTGAAACTGAAACTTGAAACTGAAACTTGACATTGAAACTAAAACTTGCAACTGAAACTTGAAATTGAAACTTGAAACTAAAACTTAAAACTGAAACTTAAAACTGAAACTTGAAACTTGAAACTGAAACTTGAAACTAAGACTGAAAGTTGAAACTGAATCTTGAAACTGAATCTTGAAACTGAAACTTGAAACTGAGTATTGAAACTGAATATTGAAACTGAAACATGAAACTGAAACTTTACATTGAAACTTGAAATGGAAACTTGAAACTGAAACTTGAAATTGAAACTTGAAACTGAAACTGAAACTTGAAATTGAAACTTGTAACTGAAACTTGAAATTGAAACTTGAAACTGAATATTGAAACTGAAACATGAAACTGAAACTTGACATTGAAACTAAAACTTGAAACTGAAACTTGAAATTGAAACTTGAAACTAAAACTTAAAACTGAAACATGAAACTGAAACTTGAAACTGAAACTTCAAACTGAAAGTTGAAACTAAAACTGAAAGTTGAAACTAAAACTGAAAGTTGAAACTGAACTTTGAAACTGAAACTTGAAACAGAAACTTGAAACTGAATATTGAAACTGAATATTGAAACTGAAACTTGACATTGAAACTAAAACTTGAAACTGAAACTTGAAACTGAAACTTCAAACTGAAACTTGAAACTAAAACTGAAAGATGAAACTGAATATTGAAACTGAAACATGAAACTGAAACTTGACATTGAAGCTAAAACTTGAAACTGAAACTTGAAACTTGAAACTAAAACTTAAAACTGAAACGTGAAACTGAAACATGAAACTGAAACTTGAGACCTCAAATTCCAACCTAGCATTCAAACATAAAACGTGAAACTGAAACCTCAAAGAGAAACTTGACAGTAAAACCTAAAACTACAACTTGAAACTGAACTTGATATTATTTGGTTGTGCATGTGAAAAAAACAATTTAAGAATTTTATTTTGTTAGATTTTCATTTAAATAAGTATGTATGTATGTGGGCTGGCAGCCGTGTCGAAGTAAAGTTCGAAATAGAACAGATAGTAACTGTAACTGGCAACTGTTGATTTCTAAGATAAAAATTCATTACAATTCATTACTTATTTACAATTTACAAAGAAGAGAAAAGAATTTGTCTTACCGTAGTCAACACTTCACTTCAACTTACTGTTCAAATGTCTCAGAATCAAATCTAACAGAATTTGCATGTGCAAATCTAACGGGATTTTCATGTGGTTGAGTTTGAACGAAAGTTATTTGCTGACTACGTTAAGATCACACGGTTGCATTTAATTTAAATATTTTACAATGTATCAGAAGGTTAATGTGTTCTACTTATTTAATTAAAATTTCCACAGGATTGCAATATTTTAGAATTGTAATAATTATAATGCACTTCTATTTTTAATTACCACGCAATCATCAGACATTTTTTGTCAAAGTTTGTTGAATTTTTGTCGTTTTCGATGTTGTTGCTGTTAGCAACATATGCCCATTATATGGTGCGTCATAACACACAAATGTCATTGGCATGCAGTGTGCACATTGCAGTATTTTTCAACACGCTGGTACAAACAAAAATCATGCAAACAACTACAAAAAATAAAGAAATAGCAATAAATAGTGTATACTTTTTTTCCATTGCCTTGTAGTGCACACTCATATATCTATCATAGTTACAAATATACACACACAGCCTTAGTAAAAAAGTGCCAATTGTATTTTAGACTCTGTTTTTGAAATAAATTTGAATATTTATGTCCCGATGGTTGTTGCTGTTGTTGTGCAATGTTATTCTTGCAATAGTGTTTTATTGCAAGTAACAAGCAATGTTGCCACATAGTATTCAACCACACAAGCTAACTCAGACACACTCTAATATGTATGCATACGAAACACAACTCTACTAAATACCATGAAAAAATTGCAAATATTTTTACTTTTTACGCATTTTATGTTGCATACATTTAGGAGTAATATTTCATTTTACATACATAAAGTATGTATGTGTGTGAGTGTAGTAATTTTAAAGTGGCTGTTTTTTATAGTCAGCAAAATTTTTCAGTATTTTATTCCATTGTATTTTGTTGCACTATTTTGTAGTAAATAAAAACCATTTTGATTGAATTTGAATTTTTAAACAATAGAATTTTAACAAATATTTCATTATTGGTTCCACTTTGACTTTATGTATTGTAGCAAAAATATAGCAACGCAACAATGCCAATTGAATCATTTCATTTGATTGTCAACGATTAGAATTTTAATTGCTGTTGGCGCAGCGCTGAGTAGTTCTCATTGTTGCTACTGCTGCTGGTACTGTTTCTTCTGTGGCAGTTATTCTTTACAAAGCACAACTGAATTAGGGCAAAACAATATGCGTCGACATAAATTGCGCGCAATAAGAGTTAAAACTTGTTTTATACTCTTTTTTTTTTTTGTTTTTTGGTTTTGCTTTATTTTTGCCTTTAACAATTATTAGCAGCAATAAAAAATGGCAGTAATTTCTTCTTTTTATGAAATCATAAACAATAATTTTTCCATGTATACTGCTGTGTTGCTCGTCATTTTTCTGGTTGCTTGTTTGTTTGATTTGATTGTTATTTTATTGTAATGGCGCGGGTTTTATGTCAACCATCATTATTTCCTGTGCTGTGACATATAATTTCGTTTATTTACTTTGTTTTTTATGAATATGCATACTTAGCTACACTCAAGGTGGTCATATAGTATATGTAATTATAATAAGAATTAAAGTAGGCTGTATTTTTCGCTTATTTTAACACTTAAATTTTTACTTAAATTTACTTTTATTTGAAATATTTTTTCGGAAAAAACATACTACAAATATTTAAACCTAACATTGCCTAGAGGAAGTGCTAATATTTAAGTCCTATGCTTAACTTTTGAGACTTCAAAATTAATCTTATTACTGAAAATGGTAAAGATTATTCAAAGAATATCCCCATAATTGATTTGGTGTTGAATTTCAGTCCTTTGGACATGGAAAAAATCTAGATACTTTATTTTGTAGAACTTTAGCAGCGATATATTGATGTCCAGAATTTTCTGCAAATTGAAATAGAGGGTGCGACAATGACATCAAACCCGAAAACTCGCTAATCTAACTTTCATGAGATGTTCCTGTTTTATAAGTACTTTAACATTTAGCGAAACTAGGGCACTAGAATATATTTTAGAAAAAAATAACCCGCAACTGATTCTGATTGTGGTTTCGAAATTGAAAGAGATACAAAATATACAAACACCCCAAACACCCCGGCCCCCTCCCCCCCTCAACTCTCCATACCGGATTAAACTATTTTTAATGTCTTCTAGGTTGTACTTTTGTAAATCGAAATAGTTTTCTAAGGTCTTGTACAAACGGAATAGCACTGAAAACCTCACGCTAATATTGGTTGAAATCATAAAGCACAAGGATAATTGAGTGTGTGTAGAATCCGAAAGGAAAACGCAGGCCTGTACATTTGCAAATTCGTAACTTTTTGTAAGAAAGTACCATAAGTATTTAGGAAACTATTAAAATAACATTTAATTATTACTAAACTTTATATTCTTTGGTACTATATGTATGTACATATAAATAAATCTTTCGTAATGTTAGATCGTAATTATATATTATTAAAAAAAATCAATATATGTGTAATCAAACTTACCTTAAGTACAAAAATATCGCCCGTTGTGCGATTTATATCAAATTTACTATTTGCTGTGTTATCAGGATCAATGCCCTGACCGGTAAGGAAATATACAATATTCATTGGTCTATCTACATCGCCATCGGTGGCAGTAACCTGCAAAAAAAAAAAACACACACAAATACAAATAATAAGTTACAATATTATTGTTAATCTATATTTTAAATGAAATAAAAAAACAACCTTTCAATAAATTAAATGAAAAAGTTAAAATAACAAAAAACAATTTAAAATTATTCCAGTAATTTCAAGTACAGGTCCACACGAAATGTGTTATAGAAAGTAATAAATTAAATTACATTTTTTTTAATTGTAGAACGCTTATAAGTAAAATACTGCCGCTACACTGGTGCGCTTTAGTTAAGTTGAAAAAAGTATATGTAAATATGTATAAAAATATATTGTATATAATTTATGTAGGAGTGTCGGTAGAAACAGCAAGAGTCAAAATATCGAGTTGCAATAAATAAAATTGCAATATTTCATTGTTAATTTCAATATAAATTTGCAATACATTTCTGACACGAATGCATACACACATGCTAGTATGTATGTAAGTATATATAGTATATATGTATGTATGTCTGTATGTTTGTATGGATGTATGTATGTATGTATTTATATTAACAAAAGCTGTGAAATTTCAAATAAAATCGCAATATTTACGTAAATTCTCATGTGCGACAATCTGCTTTTATTTTGATTTTATTTGGCTCTCTTGCAATTTAAATTTAAATTTTAATTCTGATCTTTTTATTCCAGTTTTAAAAATTTTTTACTTTAAGTTTTTCGCGGCTATAATATGAGCAATAAATCATGACTACTGCAGCTATTTATAGTTTAAGTGAGGTTCAGAAGAATTATATGAGTTGTGGTACTTAAGCCGGTCCCTAGGTAAATTTTTGCAAGCTAACGAACTCTAGTGATAGTTTATGTACTTCAAACGGAAAATTTTTAATTGATTCTCGCGTCAATTGTTAACACTGATTTGTCATCAACCTTAACACTATTCCACTAACAGTATTATAATAGGTTAGCTCTGGTTCATTGTGATTTGGTATTGGTTTGGTATTGGTTTGGTATTGGTTTGGTATTGGTTTGGTATTGGTTTGGTATTGGTTTGGTATTGGTTTGGTATTGGTTTGGTATTGGTTTGGTATTGGTTTGGTATTGGTTTGGTATTGGTTTGGTATTGGTTTGGTATTGGTTTGGTATTGGTTTGGTATTGGTTTGGTATTGGTTTGGTATTGGTTTGGTATTGGTTTGGTATTGGTTTGGTATTGGTTTGGTATTGGTTTGGTATTGGTTTGGTATTGGTTTGGTATTGGTTTGGTATTGGTTTGGTATTGGTTTGGTATTGGTTTGGTATTGGTTTGGTATTGGTTTGGTATTGGTTTGGTATTGGTTTGGGATTGGTTTGGTATTGGTTTGGTATTGGTTTGGTATTGGTTTGGTATTGGTTTGGTATTGGTTTGGTATTGGTTTGGTATTGGTTTGGTATTGGTTTGGTATTGGTTTGGTATTGGTTTGGTATTGGTTTGGTATTGGTTTGGTATTGGTTTGGTATTGGTTTGGTATTGGTTTGGTATTGGTTTGGTATTGGTTTGGTATTGGTTTGGTATTGGTTTGGTATTGGTTTGGTATTGGTTTGGTATTGGTTTGGTATTAGTTTGGTATTGGTTGGGTATTCGTTTGTTATTGATTTTATTTTAGTTTGATATAGGTTGATACTATGTAGCTAGTTAACTTAGCTTAAGAAATTTCTACCAACATAAGTTTACTATTACTGTTTCATTTGCAGTGAATTGCACCAGAGAAATATATTATATAAGTATATACTATACATGTATATGTAGCTCGAGTATATATGGATATGTTACTCGCGGTGAGTAAATATATGTGAGCTGCACTCCATCAAATTCCGCAACACATGGATGAAAAGAAATAATGCCAGATGAATGAATTTCGTGTACACAATTCAATTGTCACTTATAAAAAACGTATACAAACATTGTATGAGTATGTGTGCATGTCTATTTGTACATGGTATAAATATGCTATAAAATTCCTCTAGGGCATACTGATTTCTCAGGCATTTATGGGCAATACATTATGCGGTAGATGTGTGAGTAAAGCGCACCCAACAATTATATTTACTGCATAACACACAACTTATTTATACCCACTTGAAAATACAATTTCCAATGTGCGCTCACACATACATACATTGGCAAATACATACATAGTGTTGAATGTTTTAAATGGTAGTGCGAAATGCGATAAAGCTTACAATGTGAGTCCTGTTTTACTTTATTTTCTCGTTGTAACTATGCGTGCATTTGTACGATGTGAGTATGTAACTTGTAGTAAAATGTTCAATTTCGCGTGTTTTATAAATACTTTCGGTTTAACTCACCTTGTATAAATATGAGCAATAATTTATGTTCGCTTAAAATTATTTAATTATTACTTTATACATTTACGAGTAAGTATGTGCATATACTCGTTGCTTCTTTTTAAAGGATGTAAATGGAAAAGAGTTTTATGGTAAGGAAATAAAGTACAGTTGCGCACATGAAAATAAGTATGACATACTAAATTTGGTCATATTTGAATATGAGATATATTGTACATCTTCACAGTAATTTGAAAGAAATTGAATGCAAAACGATGCAAATTTGGAAATGTATAATTGAGTGATGTTCAGTTTGGTTGAAGATTGTCATCACAGTGATAAAGTGTTTGAAAGAGAAGAGATAGAAAGGTATCAGTAAAAAATAAGTTGGAAAAAAGAAGGAAACAGGTGGGGATAATGAAGAAGATGAGAAGGGGAGAGGAGGAAACGATGAATAGAAAGGCTAAGTACATAGATGGCGGAAGATATGAGAAGGAGGGTTAAAAAAGGATGGAACAGAGATAAACGAAGGGAGAGCAGAGGAAAGAAGGAAAGGTAGAAAAGAGAGTGAAGAGTAGGAAAACAAATAAAGTTTAAAGGAATAAAAGGAAGAAAAAAAAATGGTAGAACAAAAAAACAACTCAGAAGACAGATGTTTGTAAGAAGAGGGGCGAGAGGGACATAGAAAGTAAGATAGGGAGAGAGAGATTGAAGATAGAGTGAGATTGAGATTGAGAGATACAGAGATATTGAGAGGGATCGAAGATTGAAACAGATTTAGAGAGACAGATATATGTATATATACATATGTGGTCGCTGTGGCGTAGTGGTAGTGCGTTGGACTGCTACGCAGAGTGTCCGGGGTTTGAATCTCGGCACAGGCAAAATCAAAAAGTAGAAAAAATTATTTTTCTACACGGATACACACCTACAAGAGTGAAAATTACCTATGAAAAGCTTTTCAATTCGACGTTCGGATTCGGCATTAAACTGTAGGTCCCTTCCTTTCATGTACAAATATAACACGCACAACATGAGTGGATGCGAAAAGCGAAAAGCTCGGCCTAGGCCCTCCATGGGCTGTTGTGCCATTAAAAGTAAATTAAGTAAGTACTTATGTAGAGAGAGAGAGAGAGATTGAACTATAGGAAAAGATTATAGAGAGGATACTGCGAGACGGGAGAAAGTGACATCGAAGAGAGCAGATGGAAGATGTATAGGAAAAGACGAGAGATTGAATGGAGAGGAAAATTGTGAAGAAGAAAGAGAATAGATAACTACAAAGAGAGCTTGGTAGTTAATGTCCATATTTTTCCTAAAAATATACTTTTCGTAATTATTGATCCTTACTACTGTTAAAACTCTCATCACACTGCTGACAAAATCGATACTTGTTTTAAACTTTTTATCTATATATTTATTAATGAATATCGTTAAAAGTCTTTAGTTATGAATGTAACAATAATAGAATTCTAAGGCAACTTTTTAAAACTGTTGATGCTGGAAGGGCCTAATAAGCATGCATATAACAACTAGTGAATTTACATTCAGTTCAAAATTAATACAACAGACTTAAAAAAAATTTATTAATTCAAGGAATATAAACTCATAAAATGGTTATAACTTTGTTCTTTTGTGTTCTTAGCAATTTAACAACACCTACCTGCAGCACACGTTTTGGCAAATTTCGATCATCTTCTTCAGTGATTTGAGTGCGATATGTTTGACGATCAAAAACCGGTGGATTATCGTTAACATCCCGCACATTTATGATGACGG